>JAWNKZ010000254.1:6305000-6782500 GCA_035041615.1 Drosophila anomalipes
ATTTGACATAAATGTTTTCAAAAATAATAAGAAACGCTTGGATGCATTTTCAGAAATTCAATTTGTATAAATCTGAGCGAAATTTGCCTTAGTTGTGATAGATTTATATCCAAGATGCACTTTTAAGTAGTTAGTTTTAGTTTATAACTTACTTTTCGGCCAACAAACTACATTTTGTGAGGGGAACAATTCAACTAAGATCCAAGATTGCTAAAAATATTTATGAATCACTTGTTATCGACTGTTTGATATGTATACTGATCAAATAATTTCAGCTAACACAAGGATATCTGTGGCTGCATTTTTTTCTGCAGCTTTATATGTTTGTAAACTGTGTTTCTAAAAAAATTGATTTCGTTTTCATTTCGAATCGCCTTGTTGAGTTACAAGTAGAGCTGCCTTTTTCTGAAGGCCGCATGTCAGAAGTGCCCACATATTTCGCTGGCTCTCAAAAAAATGTGTTAACCTCTTTTTTTAGATGGCCACGGAATGTGAAGAGCTCGCAGTACAACAGAGTAAAAAAAGAGATGAGCAAAACGAAAGTAATGGAAAAGCAGTCGAAGCTACTTTCAAGTTGAACTTCTGCACACACACACAGACACACGCACACACACACACACACACACATGCAGGAGTGCTAAAAATGTGTGTGTGTGGGTGTGTTGTTGTGCATTGTCAAGTGGGGCAGCATCATCTTCAGATGGCGCCGCTGCCTCAAGTTGCAGGCAACAAAAAAAAAAAGAAGAAACAAAGAAAGGGAACTTTAAAAGAATGCCGACAACACACACAAGTACATCTTATGTGTGTGTGTGTGTGTGTGTGTTGTTTGGTTTTGTTTAGCTTAATTTGCTCACTTGCTTTGATGTGTAGACTGACAGTGGAGTGCTGCGGGTGCTACATTTTGGGGCAGGAGGCAAGGAGCAGGATAGCAATGCCATTTCAACGGCAGTGCACCCCCTTTTTGAAGGACGCCTCTTTTCCTGCTTGGCGCCTTTTATTACGATAATCGGCCAAAGAGCCCACTTCGCTCACTGTGGCAGTTAGTTCATCCTGTTCTGCCCCAGCTGCTCCGTCAGCTTCTGCATTACTTGTTCGTTCTTCTTATTTGACCGATAGCACAGGTGTGAAATGTTTTGCCATTTACTTTATACATATGAAGCTTGTCAAGTGCTGCTCCACTCGAGTCAACTCTCATGTGCTGTGTGTTTGTTGTCCACATGTTGCACTTAAGCTTCTGCTCTCGAGTGAATTTCTTCTCTAAACTGTTGCCTAACTTATGGCGATTATAAAAGCCGCACTTCACATCGATTGAGTTACAACTCTTAACTCAATCTTACTCGATATCTATTATTAAATTTCTTTTATAAACTAGAATTAAAGAATTTTTAAATCGCTGAACTCTTTTGTGTGTGTCAAAATTTACTGATATTGTTATATAAAGTTAAAAACTTACTGCTTGTGATTCATCTTCGGGTTGCGAGTAGGTATTGAATTGTTTTTTTTATTTTGAAATTGAGGATTCCGCATTGCAAATTTTCCAACTTTAACTCAAATATATAATAATTTGGGCTTTGTCTTTGGCTGATGGAAATAAACTTGTTTGGCTGAAATTTGTATGCTACGTGAATGCAAGTGACAGATATTGAATGTCTATGCTGTCGCTGGGCTTGGATTTCTGGGAAGCAGACGAGCCAGAGGACAATTAATGGGCCGATTGTCTAAGTTTTTACCATTGTGCCAACGAATCATACCCAAATGGCACGCTCGACAACGCTTCGTTCATTGTGTCAATTGAGGCACTTGTTGTCACGATCTTTAGACCACCCCTCCCTCCCCCCCACCCCCCTGTACGCTCATCGTTGCCTCCTCGCCGAGCCTCAAGTGCTGTGATCTGTCAGGCTGCGCGTGTCAGCGACCCTCGTCTAGGTAGGGGCAACCCTACGTGTTGATGGTGTGAACGCGACGTCGACGGTGACAATGCTCCGGTGACGATAAGATCTGTTCCAGACAGTCGGACACAGAACTCAGTCACACTCGTATTGTAGTTATTATGATTATAAAGAAAAATGTAAAAATGACTTATTGAATGAGTTTATTAGACTAGGATATACTCTGTATTTTTATGGGCAGCGCCCATTTAATAATATAAAAAGCTTTATGTATTATTTATGCATTTTTATTTATGCTTCAAATATACAAATAAGGTAAAAATATGGTCGAATATACCCAACGCTTTGCGCGTCTTCTTCAGGGAGTATCTGACTTACTACATATTTCGATTCATTCACAAAATTTGGCTGCCTGTTTTATATGCAGCGCTTGCCGTCGGTGCGCGTCTGAAACAATTTTCAGTTGATTGTGAAGCGATTCCTTGAAATGCAATTTTTCTTTTTTTTTTTATTGTACTTCTCTTCAGCTGTCAGCAATTTGCAAGGTTGCTGTTGTTGATGCTGTTGCAAGAAGACTGCAATTGCGGTTGGTAGTTTGCATTTTGCAGTTGGCTCCTTTATGAAGTGTCACATGAAATTGTTGCAATTTTCGTATCCGAGCATTTCTCAGGTGTCATTCGGCCAAATGGACGGCCGTTTAAATTGTCGCGCGCTTCAAACTTGGCCGGCGAACACCCCATTTCCAGCTTATGTATGTACGTGCATACAATTGGCGATTGGCAATGGGGCCATTTGGTCGTTAGTCAATTGGAAAATTTGTCAGCTATTGGCAGCAACTGTAATTTGACCATTATGCAAATTGCAGGTAGCATTTGCCAGGAGCAACAGCAACCTGGCAATGCCGTTGCAAACAACAATTTATGCAGTCACACACTTGGGGGCCAACTTAAGGGGCATAAATTTCGAATGAAAAACGCGAACATAATTAATTTCAATTGACTAAACTATATACCCGCAACAGCAGCAACTATCACGGCTCTTAGTACACTGGCAGATATCGTGTAGATAGCTCTGAGCTCGAGTAATTCTCATACAAGTTGTGTGTGCACAAAAGCCAAAGGATATTCCGCCTTTAAAGTTGCTTCTTTTAACTGGGGGCTATTAATAAAGTTCTAAATATGTTTGCAGCCAAGTTTGGTGTATATGTGAAATGGGCGAACATTTATTGAATTAATTATGTATATATTTATGGATTTCTAGGTTTCTTTTTTTTTTTTTTTGGATACAGGGTAACAAAAGAGCAACAACAATTTGCTTGAAAGCTTGCGTACCATTTGGCTGGCGTTATGTTATTTGGACAATATGCTCAATAAAACTTTGCTAACCCATTCCCTTCTCTTTCTATGTCTCGCTCACATACACATACACATACACATACACATACACATACACATACACATACACATACACATACACACTTGATACAGCTACTGTTTTGTTGCTACTGCGAGTCCATGTTCAGAGGATATGCCGCAGCAACTGTTGCAACTGTAACTGTATCTGTGTCTGTAACTGACCCGCCAACATTGTGTAAAGCGAAGATTTATGCGAGTTTGCCCCAAAAACTCTCGCTGTCACTCGCTACATACACACACACACACACACACACACACACATACATACATCTACATACAAATGGGTGTGTGCATGACTGTACTTCCGCTGCGCTGACTGTACCCTGTGTTCATGTGTATAACTTTTGGGCTGGGCTGCTGCAATTTGCATAGAAAGTGTCGCCACAAATTTGGATGTGGCCAACGTGGACAACAAGGACTCGCTGACTTCAACAGATGCTGCTGCTGCTGTGTGTATGTGTGTGTTGTGTGTGGGTGTTTGGGTGTGTTGCTGGTCCAACCTTTTCTTAATTTGCTGTGAAACTATTGCCAACTAAGCGTGGCAACTGCGAACTGGCAATCTCGCTCTTGGCCATTATCTCAGTGACTGGCTGGCCAAGTTAAATAGCCCTGAAATTGTGCAACTTCCGGCTTTGGCCACCGTCGCCGCTGGCCGTTTGTCGGCGATGGTTTTGCATTAATTAGGTAGAGCAAACACGCCAAAGAGATGCGGAAGCTGCTTGTAGAACTTAGCAGACCGCAACAGCTGAAAGCGAGAAAATGCCAACCAAATCTATACAATTCCGGTAGAGGCAGAGCATCAGCTAGTGGTGAGATAAATATAAAGATAATATACAATAAATATTAGAAAATTAGCAAAAAATTATATATTATTTGTTTCATACGTAATACAAGTAAATATTTTCTTTAGATTAAGTTTAAAAATTATTGTTAATCCACCTTGGAATTGATAGGATTAGCTAAGAGTTAAGTTTCCATCTAGACTTACTATGATTAACCATTTTCTGTGAGCTTCAACCATGTACTATCTAACTATAACTATAACTAAGCTTAACTTAAACTTATCAAAGCTAACCAAAATCTTACTTAGCTTTATATATTTGTAGCACCTTCTTCCAAGGTGGAATTACTGTTTGAGCGTAGTCAAAAATGGTGTTAGGATTGTTTATTGAGGTACTAGAAAATGCAAAGAATAAGTAATAAAAAAAAGTTCAGTGGGTAGTTTTAAAAAGTATATGTAGGTTTTTATTCAATATCGTAAGGTTATCATCAACTGAATATACTGAGTTCTGCCTAGAGCCGGAGCCCATATTTAGTCTATGCTATACTAGAATTTATATATATGTATATGTATTTATGTATATGTACATAAAAAGAAGCGCCAAGTGGACGACACTTTTCGCTGTTGTACAGTCTAAATGTCTAAAAGCCTGTGCGCCATTTTGCCAATTACATAACCTGAAAGGGCGGTGTTGGCTGGGCTAAATAGCTTGACGGTTTTGGGGGCGGCTTTCGTGTTGCTGCCTGTCAAATGGCTGAGGACAACAAAAATAACAACAACAATAATAACAGCAGCAACAATAACGAAAACCTACTGCCTACTGCAAACTTAAACACTTAATCTTTTCATTTAATGTTAATTTGTTTGTTTTTATCGACATATTTTTCGTAAGGGCGTGCGGTTGATGGGCGACGCAGGGGGCAGTGGTGGCTTGTGCGCTGGGCCAAATGGAAAATGCCGTTAAGCGCGCGGCGCTTGTTACGACAACAAACTAATTTCACGTTATGACAAATTGCTGCCAATCAACATAATTCTGCGGCAAGCTAAGAAAGTGGCAAGCAGCGAGCAACGGGCGAAGCGCAGCGAAGTTTGGGGGGCAGGTGGCAGGTGGCAGCACCGCGAGAGGCCGTTCACACAGAGACAAACTTGTGCGCTGACACGCCCCCAACCCCAGCCACCCGTTCACAGCCCTTTGCCTGATTAAAACTCGCCAAAAACAGCTACCTAAGCGTTGGGGAGGTGGCTTTGGGCACATACTTGGTTAGGTCTGCGACTATGGCGCTTCAAATACCCTGTAGCTCTTATAAAAAGCCACAAACCGGGTATACAAAACTGAATATGAATTAATCCAGAAAATAAAATGTTTTTTACTAAGCAAGATCAACATTCGTGTCTGCAGCTGGAGATGCGAAACATAACAATCACGAAATTTATAAGCAACTATTGAGACACGCTTGCCACCCAACTTTTCCACCAAAAGCGGCAACATGAGCATTTGCCTTATGCTTAATAAAGAAGTCATTTAAATTTAGCATATTAGTTATTTGTGCTAAAAAATGCATAGGCAAAACGAAAAATAAATAGAAATATTGAAACTATTTGCATTTGGAAGTGTATATGGAAATACCTATGGAACTAAGGAGATTTTTTAGAGAGTATCTTCAACTTGTGCAATCTGAGCTGAAGATGTTGTTGTTGTTTTCGCTTTTGTTGGTGTTGTTGTTGTTGCTGTTGCTGTTGACAAATGTCATGCCTCGCTGGAGCTGCTCATTTTAACGCTCATTGCTATTGCCACGCCCACTCATCAGGGCGCGCGACGTTGGCGCTGAAAGCCGCCATAACAAATTGTTAGGCTGTGACCTCGAAAACAGTTGGCAGTCAGTTGTCTTCGATACGTACACCCCAGTCACAAAACACACTCTCACACACACACACACACACCCCCTCCTCTATGAGGGAGTGGAGGAGGGATAGGGACCGATCCAACGGGTTGATTCAGCAACTTCAAACTTAACCTGCAGTTAGCTCCTGCTGCTGCTAAGATTTTGTGCAGGGGACAGAGGTGTGGTAGGAGGGACACTTTGGGACCCAATGTGTCATAACTTCTTTTTGGGCAAGTTTTGTGGCTCGTTTCTTGGCTTTCATGTGATAATTGCGGCGTATGAATTACAATTAATTCGTGCAAGAGTCTTGCGCCCAGGTAGACAGCCAGACAAATGCTTCTACGACTACTGTGGCAGCCAGAAGTAAAGCAACCTCCGCGTGTCGTTAGCAGCGCCTGTTTATTATTCCGTTAATTCCCTCTGCCCACTTTCCATACACCCTCCCTGCCACACGCTGGTGCTGCTGCTGCTGTTGGCTGACTGGCTGGCAGGCAACTCTTTTGGTTATTGCGGGTCTGCGACATGCAAAGCGGCGGTGACATCGCCAAAAACCCAACCAACCAAACCAAAATCGAATCTGAATCCGACCCCAAACCCAAACTCAAATTCGAACCAAAGCGAATCGTAACCAAAACACGCACACTTTTCACGTGGCTCCTCGAACCCTCAACAACTGAATTTTAATGGAGCTGCCTGCATGATATGCTGTCATGATAGGCGAAGGACTGCTTGCTGTCAACACCAGATTGCGCTGCAAGATCACAAATCTCTCTTGTGTCTGCTCAATATGGATATATTTTTATAATTTTTTAATGGCTTCCGATTGCAGAAATAATATTTCCGCTTTCAAAATTATATGCATACATTAATGTAATTTTAATATATCATTAAATTGGAAAAAGTTACCAAAAGCATTTCACTATTCACACCTTGCTTGACAGATGTGCGATAATTTTGTATATATTTCTTTCCTCATTTTTGATCAACGTCAGAACATGTTAGTACCCAAACCTCAAAATTAAAATATTCTCACTTAAAAGCACCTTTAAGGATTATTTCAGCTATGAAGTTTGTATACATATATTGTGTATAAAGATTTATCTGTCTCTCTGAAAGTTGAAAACTTGTTTTAGTTTTTGGGAAAATAAACGATTTTTTTTGTGGTCAATAGTTTTTGTTATTTTTGAGTTGAAATATCTTTAAGTTTAATTTTTTAGCTAATCAAATCCTTTGCAGTCAACTAGATAAAGAGTAATTGGATACAAGAGCTGAGTTCCTAAATTTGTTCCATTTGCCGCCCATCCCCTTTGCTCCGTTCCCTTAGTGTGTGCTTAGAGAACTTTCGCACCCAATTAGCATTTCATAGCGCCTGACATTTTAGATGTCCCGTAGCTCTGTTTCGACTTCTTTCCGTTCACTGTTTTGGGTGGGTGCTAGGGCGCAGCACATTTTGATTGCTGTTGTCATCGTTTTGCATTAGTATTCGATATGCTCATATACTCAGTTCAAGGCTCTCTTTAAAGTTTGGGTCTGGCTTCGGTTTGTCGGATCTCGCCAGACGCTAACCCGCTGTGATTTTATGAGCCGCAATTGCACAAAACATTTCTATTGAGTCAGCGTAAAAAAACAACAAGCCTCAAGTCGATGGGGTGCTACGAGATAGAGGTAGGGGTAGGGCAGATATGATGGGATCGAACGGGCCGCCGCATTTACAACCCTCTCGCTCTGGACTCGAGTCGACTACCCAACTGACTGCCTGACTGGCTTATGATTACTGTGATTATGCCAGCGAAGTGCGTGCGGAGTTCCGCTGCCAGAACGAACGGGCGGTTGGACGGATGGACGGTTGGATGGATGGATGGATGGATGGGTGCAGGGTCGGATGGTTTGGTTGGATCGTTTACGCTTAACAATAATAACAACTGATTTTCGGATGTATTATTACATTTCCCGTGGTGACGGCCGTCGCCGCAGCACCCAAATTATCACAGCTACCCCACACAGTTGGAGTTCAACTCCGTTTCCCAATCCCATTCCCATTGTGACAGAACTCAGTCTTCGTCTTAGTCTCGGGCATTGGCAAGCTGATGAGGTGCAAGGGGTATACATTTGCGGTTGTTTCAGCGGATGGCACATTAAAAAAAAAGAACGACAGGATTTTCTATTCGGGCAGCTTTCTTAGCCACTGACATTGGCATCGGATAATGAAGTTAAAGCCTTGACAGACACAGCACAAAGGCAACTGATTGCACGACGCGATGAGTTGGCTCGTTTACAGCAATTACCAACGCATTTTCTCACCCACAAAGAAGCATGCCACAGGGAAGCAGAGTGGGGTATGGCAGTGGAACAGAGTGGAGCACCTGCTGTGCTCGATGTGAAGTAACATTGCGCTTTTGCCGGCAGATGAACAAAGTAAGGGAATGTATTAAACAGGCGGTCAGCCAGGAAATTGCGTTAAGCTAAGAGTTTTGCGTGAATAAGTAGGACTCTATTTGGAGATTGCATAAAATGATAAAATTAATTGAATAGTTATTTTATATAAAATAAGTAAACAAGATTCTGGATAGGGATTGTCAGACATAAAGAAAATGTTAAGAGAATATATATATATGAATTTGCAGATTATGCATAAAAGAGATTTGTAAATTTGTATACATATGTCTAATGCAAATAAAATGTTTGCAATAAATAATCGGTAATGTGAAATGAAAATGTAAGGTTTAAAGTAATTACAATAGCAGAACTAATTTTAAGATGACATGATGTCTAAAATGGGAGTGAAGAATAGCAAAGAAATGGACAGCTAAATTGTGAAATATTATTAATCAGTCTATTTATTTCAGCAGACATAAACAAAATAGGCTGACAAAGAAATGTTTAAGTGAAAAAAATAGAAGACAAAAACTACACGCAAAAAGAGCAGAAATATTAAATTAAAATAATCATAGTACTGACAACAAATGATAACTACATTATAAAAATTGTATTAATTACAATAGAGAAATGAATGAAAACTTTCGTCCGATTATTTTAGGATAAAGAAAATACCTTACCGCCACTGGCTTTGAAGTTTGCCATAAATCTAACGCTTCGCTCATTTACTATACTGTACTCTATCGTCAGTCATTGTGAATGCTGAATTGTGCACGTACATACATATGTACATGCATATATCAGATGTATGTATAGCGAAATCCGTAGATCCCACTGGTTTTCCAACCCCCTCTGCCTTGCAGCACTGTTAGTTAAGGGGCACGTAATCCATTTGTTGTTTGCATGTCCATCTAGGGTTAAGCCAGAGCCACTCGAACCCCACGTTATATGTGCATTGGACACAACTCAATTGGTTGAATTGTTTGTGCTGTTCTGTTTGTGTGTGGGTGTGTGTGTGTGTGTGTGTGTGTGTGTGGGTGTGTGTGTGTGTGTGTGTGTATTTCTGTTACTTTGTTAATGATGAAAGGCCACGGAACGAGTTAGCTGCCATTCTGGCCAAAATTCTGTGCTGGCTGCTGGCTGCTGTTTGGTGTGCAACTGACGCACATTGCAAGGGACTTTGCCACATGATGTGACGAGCAAGGACCTTATATGTGTGTGTGTGTGTGTGTGTGCCAGTACACTTTGAAAAAATTTGTACCTAAAATATTTATCGTCTACCTGTGAACTAGCTAACTAAATAATTGCTTTTAATTTAATTTTTAAGAGTTGAATCAAAAAATAGTTATTAATATCTAAAATAGAGAAGTGCAAACCTTTTTTTAAGTTTTAAAAAGATTTTAATCTGCAACTTATGAATATGATTTCGATCTCATAAAAAAAGATCTTTACAAATATGCATTGAAATTTTTGCCCCGTGGTAGTGCTTCTGCTGCCTTGGCTCTTTTTGGGCTTCTTTGTTCATTTAAATTCGATGGTATATTTTTTCTGAGTGTGCTGGTGTATGTGTGTTGGAGGAGTGGTCGTGCCTGGACACATTTCCGCTGCAGTTGCTGTTGTCCTCATCGAGGATGAGACATTTGAGAGGACGACGGCTTGCAATTTAAGCGCTCGCATGGCATATTAATGGGATTTTGCCGACTGACCAACTGCCTGGCCGGACACCAGCTACGTCAAGGAGGCGGGGCGTGGGAGTGGGCGTGGGCTGCCTAACTGTGTCCAGCGAAAACTCCAACAGCGCCGCTGTCTCCAACTCGTTGGATGCTGTTGTCGTTGTTGTTGTTGTTGTTGGCATTGCCGCCATTTAGTTCATTAGAGCAAAAATGTTGCGATGCTGCACGTAAACAAGAAGATGTAGAAGATATATGGGATGGGATTGGTGGTATGTGTCAGATTTGGTAGATACTTTTTTGGGGGATGTTGCTGCCCGTCACTTAGCTGTGAGACCAAACTGCCCAACTACTCAACTACGCATTTACGTGATTAATCAGCTGGCCACGTGTGTGCAACTCCCTGCAGCCGTGTTTGTATATGTGTGTGTGTGTGTGTGCGTGTGTGTGTGTGTGTGTGTGTGTGTGTGTGTCTGAAGCATATGCTTCGAAGTCATGCAAAGCGCTCGAAACGTTTTAATTGCCCAACGACATTCTTGAATTGACTGTGCAAAATGCACTCGAAACTATTCGCAAAAGCCGTATGCCACAAATTGATGCAAGTACTACATTCCACATACTATATAGCTTTGTCTAAATTTACGAAAGCAAACTAAATGTACACTTGGCAACTGTGCGTTTTATGCATTCAACTAAAAGTGCAGGAAATTCTTTTGACCTTAATCTTTAAATACGTTAAAGGCAAACTACAAAAGACTCGAACTTCAATTTAAATTTCACTGAGTTAGGAACAGTTATTGAGAGATAATATTCTTACTTAAGTTGATTTTTTAATTGGGAATATTCGATACTCTTATTGAGTTTCCCATATAGAATCAAATCGATAGTTATGACAGGCTCTGTTTATGACTGATTTCCATCAGTTGCCGTTTTGGGCTTTTATCAGTTAAAAATTAGAATATTTTGGGTAACTGGATGTGAATTCCATTTCTTCTACCTTTCGGTGTATTCTTGAAATTATTAATCACATTTTATTATTTAATATATGTTATTCTATTGTAGAAAACCATTTAACATTTATGGACGCTTCACCGTACTGGTTTATTCAAATGTTTAATTTGCATAGTTTTTTTTTCGTCATCTGAACTTCGATGATTGCTCAAGAGAGCAACAAGAAATCAGGTATATTATAATGCCCTCGCTTAACCCGCAACTCAAACCGTTTTCGATTTTATTGAGTGTTAACGCCGGAGATCAACACTTGGACTCTGCTGTCGCATTGTTTTGCAGCCGCACAGATATTTTGCCCTTGTCTGTCTGTCCAGTCGACTTATCAAGCTGACACCCAACAACTGCAAGAAATTCCAAACAATTTCAATTCCAATTCAATTTCAATGGGCGCAACTGTCTCTGGCAAGGTACGTGCCGTGCCTGCCTCTGGAAGCTGGACTTGAACTGCAACTGGAGCTGGAGTCGGTCGATTGGGTTTGGTTCGATTCGCTTCGGTTGCTGATTAAAACGCCCAAAATTTAAAGAGTTCGACTTGCGCTTTGGTCATTGTGTTAAAAACATTTCGTGCTAAAAATTATAGCCAAGCCAACTGACATAACCGCAGCTTGTTGCAGCTACAGCAGCAGCTACAGCAGCAGCTACAGCAGCAGCAGTAAAAGCAGTCGCATGTCGCAGCACTTTGTGGCAGCGTGTGAAAGAGCCGTCAGGTGCGGCGGCCAAATGGTCAAGATTAGAAGCCTTTCTCCATGCCTCTCCCTCTCTCTTTCTTTCTCTCTCTCTCTCTCTCTCTCTATATGTCTGTCCTGGGCTGCTTTGATGCCTTCGAACTCTGACACAACCAGCGAAGCATTTAACCAAACTAATTTTCCCATTAGGGCCAACACTTTGAGCCGTTTCGGGGCGCATAAAACAACACGTCGAAGAAATACCGCAAAAATGCTGAATATACTCGATCGATCCGATCAAGCGAAACATTTTGCCTAGACTGACACTGGCTGGAACTCCCTACCTATCTGCCCGTCTGCAAACTACCCTACTAGCCCCCTCCCTCCGTCTGCAGTCAGTATTGTGTAGTCGGCTAATTGATCGGTTCCAAATGGTCGATCGCACGTAACGGCCGCATATGTGATCGCTGCGCGCGAAATATAGACGAAAGACGACATTGGGCTATGCGATCGTATCACGCGATAAGCCACTGACTCCGTTGCCACTAAAGAGCATTTAAAAAAAAAAAAAAGAAGGAAGCCAGACCCTACCGACTATACCGACTCTACCGACTCATTGGGGCGTCACTCGAGCGCGATCAGTCGTTCAATTTCATCGGTCAAAATGTGCTTTTGCCTAAGGGTTCGCTTGCCCTCGCAATTTATGGAGCTCGTTTTCTAAGCAGGTACAATCGCAACCATAATACAGATCAGTGATCAAGCTGTTTACTCCTGCGCTGCGGTGCTCTGAACAAATATTTACGGTTGAAGGCTGCTGCAATAATCCTGATGAACTGATCCTCACTTGATTTTAAATGAAGACCGATCATTGTCCGGATCCTCTGTGCTGTTGGCTTGCTGTGCAGTAGAAAATCTAAGTTGTTCCATTAGTTTGGTGGCTAACCTGCTCCTTAGTTATCTTCAGTTATCTTCTGTTAATATAAAGTGGAGCAACTTTTTAAAATATGCTGAGCTGATTTGATGCGATTAATAGTCTACTCAGATGGAAATTGCTAAAGTCGACTAATATTTTATTTGTAATATTTTGCAAGTACTTTAGTTATTTAACAATAAGTTCATTTTACCGATAATTTAAGGGTTTCGTTTGGTGACAGCGCTTAGTTGCTGGCCCTTCATTACAAAAATTACTTTGCGAATATTGAAAACGCATTAGTTTGATGGCTTTATACCAAGCCAAGGGACGTCTAATGCTGAGTGCAACCCTCTTATGGGTATGGACCGATGGGCGGACAGCACTACCACTAATATGACACGACAATCAACAAGCAGCAGGCCAAAGATAGAGTTCTACAAATGCGTTACCCTCCCCGTTCTCATCTTTAGCTGGCTTTTGCCTTTTTGGCAAATCGTTGTAATTTACGAAATTGACACTCAAAAGATTCCCAGCAGCAGTAGCGAGGCGCAACCCCAGCAATTAAACTGCGGACCCATATGGACGGGACCTTAACTATGCTCGTATATTTATACAAGCATGTGTGTGTGTGTGTGGGTATGTGTGTCGTGTTCAAGTGAAGTCTGCGCAATTTGTCACACGATAACATAAAAAGTGCCAATTGCAGTCGCTGCACTGGCCACTGGCCGAGGGTCAGCGTGGGGTCACAGCAGGGTCAGCTGCGCTTGTGCAAATTAAATAAACTCTAATGTCTTTAATTTGTTTGAGTTGCCCTACCGCCGGCCCGGCTGGCAGTCGTCCCGGCGTCCATTCAACTGTGCAGTCAGTAGAGTCCCAGCTCGATATATAGCGATTCCGATTCCGATTCCGATTCCGTATTCCAAGTTCGAATCCCAAAAATCCCAAACGCAATCTTCAATACCTTCAATAGCAATTTTGTTTCAGAGTCAGTCGCATGTCGTCGCTGGCGCTGGCCATAAATTGCGTATTAAATTGAGTGTTAAATGCTGGACGCAGCAGCAGCTCGCGTTGCTAACTCCCGCACATCCCTCCTTCCCTCCTCCATCCCACCCCTTACCACACCCATCATTCTCTCTGCTAGTCTCCCCATCTTCTGCTTTGTCTTCATTTTCATTGCGAACCCCCCTAGTGCTGGCTGCTACCAACAAATGCGACCAATGTGCAACCGTGCGCGTAGTTTTTCGTTCCCCTCACCCCCTCACCCCCTCTCCATTGACTCTTCCATCCTTAACTGCTGCTGCTGGTTCTTTTTGCCACAATTCGTCAGTTGTAGCCAATTTATTATGGCCAATTCTTAGTCGTCTTTGTCGTCTTTGTCGTCTTTTTCTTTATTGTTTCGAGTTCTTCTTTCTCTTGTTATTATTTCTGTTTCGCCTTCTCTTTCTGCTCCAGTTCTCATTCTAGCTTGTGCTCCTCTTTCTTTTTACTTATCTTCACTGACACAATTTAAGCAGACTTCAAAATCAATAAGTTCCATAAAATTCCGCGCAATAATATAAAATTATATATTGTTTATATTATTTTCAATTAATCTAACTTTGAGCATCGCTCGAGGATTTCGTTTAAAGAAGGCATTCAAAGCTAAACATACAAGTTTCAAATAGGTATGTTAACAAGTTAACCACACTTTAAATGCTGAGTCAATCTAGAGCCCAATCTCTGTTCAGATCCGTTTTCAAAAACTGCTAATCAACATTTAATATATGTGTGAATTTAAGTAGTGGTGCAATCTTAATTAACAATTTAAAATTAATAATAAGAAGTAAGTGCCAAGACAATCGATAGAACAAACCATTAGCAAAATGATATATGTACATATCGCAGGCATACTGGTTGCCTTTCAGCCAATCTATTGGAAAGTAAATAAAGAGCATCCTCGTAAATGCGTTGAGCATTTTTATTCAGCATAATTATTGTGTGTGCTTTGCATCTTGATACGCAGTTGCATATAAGGCTGAACGGTGCATAACTAGCCGAATTGGTCAAGTGGCCAAGCGAAACTCGTGCAACCTGCTTGAGCAAATAACCAAGAGAGGCAAAGAGAGATAGAAAAAGAGGAAGATTGAGAGAGAGAGAGAGAGAGAGAGAGGGAGAGGGAGAGAGGGAGAAAAAAGACATCTCAAACATATCCCGAGTGCAATTCCAATTCCAATTTTAGCTACCAACTCAATTGCCTGAGCTGGTCAAGCGGGTGGAGGCGGAGCAGGGGGGGTGGGGGGGATGAAAAGCATTTCAGCGGCAATTGGCGATTGCTGACGACACCCAATAAACACCATCCAATTACATGTTGTGTCCGCGCATATATGTATGTTTGTGTGTGGGTAGTTGGGTGTAGTTCTGGACGGGTTAACAACAGATGACAACAATCAGCGGAGGTTAACGCTGACGAAATACCACAGACAAAGGTTGCTCCCTGGTAATTTCCCATAAAAGTATTTGAATGTCGTGTAAAGTGTTAAATTGTTTTAAATTTCATTTCGTTCATCTGCTGTTGTTGTTCTTGTTCTTGTTTTTGTTGTCGCTACTGTTCTGTGGCCGTGGACCTGGTGTTCGGGTCAATAAAGCCACATAAATCCCAACGACGCTGCGATAATTTGAATAAAATATGCACAGACACCGATACGAGAAGAGAGCTCTTGCGATACACCAGTGGTGCTAGGTGGATACCAAATAAGAGGTAACAGGTAAACGTTAGGGGAATTACCAGCTACCTGGTAGAAGCCAACAGGTACTGGTAACTGGCCAGTGGTCACTTGGTGCTGGCAAGAGGTGCAGCTAAAGTTTTCAGCACTTCAGAGGATGCTGCTTCAAAAGCAGCCGCCTTTGGGTGTCGATTGGAATTTTAAACGGAGCAGCTCAGATAAAGTTTGCCTCCTCCTCCTCCTCCGTCACCTTAGCCTGATGCAACTCACCAGCTCCAGCCTCACCTTTGTTTCGTGCTTTTCGCATTGAATTCGCAGCTGTTTTGTTTAGCAAGTGAAACAGTTACGGAAATTTAAAGCACATTAACGAAATCGTAATATTTTAATTTATACGTATTGTTTATTTGTATATGTATCTATTTATGTTTTTATCTGAAAAAAAAAAGTTAATATCATTCTTTGACTTAAATCATATTAAAATCATATCAACAATTTTTCGGGCGGGTAAAATTTTCTACAGCAATTAATTTGTAAAAAAATACGTTGACCTGATTTTGAAAAACCATGGCTTTTCAATCATTGCTTGGTCTCTAGATTAAAGCTGCATTTGAATTAGTAAACACGATTTTTGCATTACGATTAGCGCCATTATCGGACTTGTTTGGCACTTTGTGGTTCCATCACCTTGGCACAGATGCACAGATGGAGACATCATCTGATCTGAGAATCAGCCACCTTTATGGACGGTTAACGGTTACAGCCAAATGCCTGGCGATTGACACGAAAATCGCTGCACACAAAATCAAGAAAAAAACAAAAAAAAGAAAGAAGGCAAATCAATCAAAGTGACGACAAAAGGCGCGGGACAAGCTGCTAGACAGGTGGATGCGTTGTGCACAGCGGGTGGGTGGTGGTTGGGGCCGGGGGGGTGTTGCTGACAGATGAAATGGGATGGTTTCATGCCATTTATTGTGGCAGCCGCAAAATGTCAACTGGCTTTGCATATGGAAATTGGATAATGGCCAGCGAACCGCTGTCAATAAAGGGGTATGGGTAAGCAGAGGAGGAGTGGGAGACGAGTTGTGGCAGTTAACAGCAGGCGGCAGCAATTTGCCATTTGAAATGGAATCGGCTGTGCATGTGAATGGCAGAGCAATCGAGCCTACAGCTTACACTCAGCTGCTCAACATTTAATAAGGTAAGCGGGGTCACAGAACTGGTACACGAGGGGAGGGGGGAGCGAGGAATGTGTGTGTGTGTGTGTATGTACGGGTAACTGTTGCAGTTGGTGGCACAATGCCACACCAAAACACCACATTATCATTTCCAAAGAGGGGCAAACACAAGGGGCCTCTTTTGTGGCTAACCAACAAAATTGACCACTAACTGATTTTCAAATTTGCGCCCACGAACAAAGAGTAAAAGGGGTAGTGAGGAGGGGTGGTGGTAGTGGGGGGGGTGATTTGTCGATGTGACCGCACCTACGCAGCTCGTTACAGCTGAATGAGAGGTTCGGGCTTTGGAATTGGTTATTGGGCATTGGGCTTGGGCTTGGGCTTGGGCTTGGGTTTGGGTCTGGGTCTGAGGTTATTGCTGCGTTTTCGAATTGGAATCGAGTCTGCGCTTTTTGGTAACTCAACTTCCGGCACAAATGCAGCAACTGCAACAGCAGCAACAGTAACAGCAGCAACAAAAGCAATTTAATCGAGCATGACTTTTGGTTCAACTTGTAGAGCAACGCCTACGCAGCACAGTGTGGCAGGGGAAGGTGGATGGTGGATGGTGGATTGCCGGATGTAGGGAATTTTAATTTGTCGCGTCGTTTAAACGCGAGCGGCGCTGCTGGCGACAGGCTACAGCCATAGTTCAATGCACATGACTAAGGTTTTGAAAGTAGGATTGGGGTGTGGGTGGAGGAGAAAGGTGGGAGGCGGAGTGGGGGGGGGGGGGGGGTGGTGGTGTGTAGCTTGTTTGTTAACCCTTTAACACCGTCTCAACGGCATCGCATTCATTGAAGCGTTGCATTTGCGTTTGGGCAACCCACACACGCCACACATACCACACACACACATACACACACACACAGCGCTACTAAACACACACCACACGATGCCAACGCCACGCCTTCAATGCGCCTACTCCTCCCCCCTCCCCCCACCAGCGACTCACTGTGGGCGCACCTAAACGCTGCTGCTTGCGTTTTGGATTTTTTTTTGGCAGCGCTGGTTTTAAATCGTTGGGTGGTTTTTATTAGGCCTCTTGTCGCTTTATATCTTTCCCTCCCCCTCTCCATCTCCATCTCTCTCCCTCTCCCTCTCTCTCTCTCTCTCTCTCTACCCCTCTCTCTCTCGTTCTCTCGCTCTTTCTGTGTCTGTCTGTCTGTGGCACATTATTTATGGTCGCGCATTTGCATTTTGATGGTTAGACTGTGACCCCGCTCCCACATCACCCCTTGCTGGCAGCCTTAACCCTTTTGTGCGTCACACACAAATCCACACATACACACACACGCACACCTGTGTGTGTGTGTGTGTATGTGTGTGTTTTTATGACCATTGTAACCGAAAAATTGAAAACAAATTTCACGTATTGCTGTTAACTGTTTGGGGGAGACAGAAGCAGGGACAATGGGAGGTGCCCTTAAATGGTGGGGGTATGGGTGAGGGATGGTGGTTGGTGGGAAGGGAGGGGGGATACAGCCTTTTTCAGTTGTGCATGAGAAGATAATCGTAAAAAGGGAAATTGCGCTTATAAAATGATCAAAAGCGCGCACAACACGACAGCTCAGCGTTGTATACAAAATGAATGTGTGTGTGTGTGTGTGTTTTTGTGTGTGTGTGTGTTTGTGTGTGATTTTTGCTGCTGTTGTTGTTGTTGTTGTTAAGGGTGTTGTTATTATTGTTTAGGTTGATTAGGCCGCTAGGTGCTGACAGATGCAGCTTTTTGACTTTTCAAAGTTTCTTTGCGTTGCGGATTTTATAGCGTCGCATAAAGTTGCTGTTGTTTTTATGGTTGTTGCTATTTCTTCTCCTTTTGTCATAAAAATTTAAAAAAGATAAAAAAAAAAAATGAAAACCCCTGGCACCCTGTAGATTTTGAGTGCACCTGTTCTTTGGGAGCTGTTTCGACTCATTAGCATAACCCGTAACCCGTAAAACCATTAAATCGATTCCGAATGCAGTAGTCTTGCATAAAATGTATAATATTCGGCAAAGTTTACATCAGATCGATAGACAAAAAGTGTGAGAAAGATAGACAACTGGTAAAGCAGCCCAATGCTAAAAAAAAATTTGCAACAAATTATATCTTATATATGTACCAATCTTGAGTCACTTGTATCTGATGGATGAACAGAGTTCGCATATTATTTAGAAATATTTTCAAATTAATATTTGTATGTACAATTGCTTAATTTATTATTATTTCAAAGGCTTCCCAAAACTGGAATATTGAACTTTATTGAATATAATAATATTTATTAATATATTTAATTTTAACTATTAACAATACTGAATGGATTTCGCAATAATTCACATACTAAGTTCCCAGTATTAAGACTCACATAGTTTCTGAGCTGAGCATCTTTTGGTTTCAAGTGCCATCTTTGGTATATGCAAAGCCTTGAATAACTTGAGTTAAGAGTTCAGTTTTTAGAGCTAACAAATTGTAAATATGCGTTGGGAATATTTATGTGATTTTCGAGATTTGGCTTCGAACCGAACTATTTATAGGAAATAACCAAAAAAAAATATGCATACGGCAATTGCGGCAATCTATTTGCAGGCATTCATCAGATAGTAAAAGACATCAAAAAATCTGGCATACTCATGCAATGAGTATACAATGATAATTTTCTAGTGGCTGTCATAATTTTGGCTCTTTGTTGTTCACAAATCAAATCAAAAATGCGAACGGGTTATGAATGATCTGAATGGCTGAGTGGGCGGGTGTGTGCTTGGTTGGGTGTTAAGGGCAACTTCGTCGTTGACAAGTTGAGCATTTGAATTGCTGTCGTGCGGCCGCTTAAGTCACATGTCAATAACAACAACAACAACAACAGAAGTTGCAACGGCAGCAACAGCAGTTTGTGCGGCCTAGCAAAATGTCTGTGGCTGCAACCCTTCTAAAATCTAAGCAGGGCTTAGATTCGGGGATGAGGCTCGAACGGGAACGCACAGTGCACGCAAGGAGTCAACTTCCTGTGCGTATCCACAGAATGCGCTAATAAAATATGCATAACAAACTTGAGCCAACCAACTCCAAAGCACCAACAACCAAACTACACCAAACCACACACACACCCCCAATTCGCAGAGCCCCTGCCCATCAGGCAGCCCTTGTGCTGGGGCTGTCGCACGCAATGCGCTACGCACCATTGTGAAAAGGGTTAAAAATCGAAAGTATGAAAACAATTTTCTCAATATACTGCTATGTGGTTGTTGTTGTTGCTGTTGTTGCTATTAAATTGTTGGTCGTTGTCGCTGTCGCTGTGACTGTGACTTCTCTAACCCGTAAAACTATTATTATGATCATTATAGTTCCGACTGCCAACTCCTGTGACTCGATGACACCGCAACTGTGGCACCGCCCCTGAATGTGGAATGGGATGTGTTCGCCAGCCAGCCAGCCCATCCCTTGGGAGCAAAAGAACTTTCAGCACGCACTTTTGTGGTGCTGTCGCGCTGTCTCATAAATGTTTTGGCAATAAAACGCAAGTTATGATAATGCACATTGACAGGCTGGCAACATGTCACAGTACAATGACATGCAAAAATTTCAATTGATGACGAAAGCTGCGACAATAATGGGCGATTTGTTGTTGACTCCAGCTTGACTCAAAGGTTACGCTTACGCACATCAACTTTACGGTAACCGTAATCATGGTTTCTAAATGGAGTTACCTATCTAGTTGTTTACCCTTCGACTCGGCACGAACTTAGAAAGAGATATTATTAAGTTTTCAATCGATGACTAGTGATTGGTAAACAAGTATAGATCATGCTATAAATGCCAGATGAGAGTACGCAGATTATAAATATTTTATTAAACGAATATTTTTGTATACAAATTCGAAATAAATTTTTGAAAACTTCGAGCATTTTCGATAATTTATACCCTGAACCTAATGCAAATGTATGTAACAGCAGGAAGCAAGCACGTCCGACCCTATAAAATATGTATTCCTGATTAGGATCAACAGCCGAGTCGATATAGCCATGACGCGGATCTTAAAGACTATAATACCTTATCGTTCTCGTACACCCCGAGCATATCGTGTTTGCTTAATTGTATCGATAACTGCATCCGTTTCTCGATAATATATTTTGATTTGCGATTTCAATAAAAGTCACCATTTTAAAATTAGTAGTTTCTTATTGATATATAATCGATATTAACACATTTAAGTCTGCAACAAGAAATAAAAGCACTTGCAGTCCTATTTACATTTGAGTGTGGAAAACTTTTAAAGGGAAATTTGGGAATAAGAATATATATTAGATAGCTGGGTTCAGGGCATACCGGAGTCGAGCTCACTGGACTACAGCATTCTTACTTGTTCTATTTGTCATTTCAAAGTTGCCAAGTTTTCCTTTTACATTTGTATAATGTTTGTCCTACGTAATGGGCTGATTCTCGCTCATATAGCAATTAGTAATATTCCTCAATTATTCACACAATTTATAGACCTGCTAAGTCGTTAAGTTGATCAGCTAATGTTCTTTCTGTTCTATGCCTGTTTCGCGTTACATACTCTTCGCTAGTTTAGTTTCTTAAACATTTTGTGCGACTTGTTCCTGCCCCTGCTCGGTAAACAATCACATTAATCATGATACAAATTGCTGGATTGTAGCCAGTTGAGTTGATGCGAGGGTGGGCAAGGAGGTTAGCCAAGTGTTGTCAACATCGCCATAACCCTTCATCGAGCATCGAGTAAACGCCACAGCGAGTACATTATGTGTGGCAGTTGTGGCGCTGGCGGTGACTCTGGCGGTGACTCTGTCGGTGGCGTTGGCGTTGGTGGTGACAGTGGCGACATTGGTGACGGCAGCAGCGGCCACAATTAATAATACGTAATTTATGCTACGCATTCAGCTTGCATTTGACTTTTTGGGCCAAAACACTCAAACTTATTGACAGTTTTTCATTGCCTATGCGTGGGTCGTCGAGAGCAAACATACAACATAAATAAATAAAAGGGTTACGAGTTACGGGTTACGGGTTAACGGGCAAAGGGTTTTTTTTTTTTTTTTTATCGTTTTTTAGGGCGCTTTTATTGCTGCACTTCAGCTTGCCACTCTTTTGCGCCTTCCTATTGAAGCGTTACAATTTACAATCGAAGGCTTCGCCACTCATGTGGAACCAGCTATTTGTGCAGCTTTCGATCTAGCACTACGAGCAGACGGAGTATGCGGGTTCGTAACTTAAATTTGGGTCTTTCAATTACCCCAAAAATTAGCTCTATCGATGATGGCAATCGTCTAGGCAGTCCCTTAGCCCTTCTCTGGCTCCCACTAATTTCTCTGTTGGCTAATCCGCAGAACAGTGCACTCGTCGGCTTTTGCGTTCGTGCCAAATTCGATTAGTAACAGTAACTGCTCGTCGAGTGGTTGACGTTTGGCTTAGTTGAGGGTTAGCCACTGCAACGATAATCGGCAAAGCGTTTAATCCAAATTAACTTGTACCCAAACTGGGCGGACATCGAGCCAATTCCTTTTTTGAAGATTACAAACTATGGCATTATTAAATTAAATGTTACACCTACCATATTCGATATGACAACACTTGTGTTCATTTAAAAGGGGATTTCTGCATGTTCACTATTTAAAGTCACATCGAAATCCCCTAATCCTAATTTGAGTTAAGGGATTTTCAATTTGTTAACTGTTGACCTTACCAATTTTTTCAGAAAATTCTTACGGCTAATCTGGAAAAGTTTTAACATAGAGATTTTGCAAAAAGATACATTCATCAAAAGACTCTGCTTTTATTTTAAACTGATTTAAACTTCTTTGGTGACCTTTAGTAAATAACAGTAACACAACTAACAAATATGCACTGTAAGATCTTCGATTAAACTGCGGAAATAGCCTTCCTGGAGTTTTCTGATAATGTTTAAATAAAGCTTTCTTTTCGGTCGAGCGATTTACTTGTTACTTGTCATTTATGCATAGGGATAAGATTTGGTCATTGCAATTTACAAAGAACAATTCCATTATTATCCACAACACTTTAAAAATGCAGACTTCGCTAATTGACTGTATATATATAAAATTTTGGCTAATAACTCTTCTTGTTGTTTGACCCGATGAATGGTAATAGTAAATAATTGTATGAAAACTTCCCAATAGCATTGGTGCTAGGATGTACTAAATAAGAGTCTGCATGCATATTTAGCTGTATGCTGTACATTTAACTGTAAATGTATCTGTATCTGTACTGGCCATTGTGGCTAGACTATGGTTAAGTAGGGTGGGGACTTAATTATGACAGTGCATATTTGCACGCTTTATTAGCGTATTTTGTATATAGATGTCCGTATATTTGCAGTGAAGCAAACGTTTCCTCAGGTGTATTGAAACAGGTCTTATTGCTCATTTGTGCAAACATATTATTTCCTTGTTATTTGCCGTTGTTGATATTGGTATTTTTGTGGCATTTTTGTGCAACACAATAGGAGTCGTCCTGTTTGTCCTGTTTGCTCGACAAGTGCGTCCCATTTGACGGCATCTGACTGGGCAAATAAGCGTATAGGCAAATAAGCGAATGGCAATAATCATAATAGTAAAACACTGATATCTTGTTGCATGTATTTTGTTGTTTTTTGTATTTTTGTTGTTTTTATTTTTTACTCGTTTTTTTTTAGTAATAATTTTTATTTAATTTCCTTTGTTTTGTTGTTGTTTAATTAATTTTAATATAATTGCAGTGACATGAGGTGTTGTTGCTTCATCGTATTTTTATATTTATATATATATATATATATATTTATGTATATATATATATGTATATATATATATAGGTGTATATAATGCCGGCTCTTGTATTTGTTTTTTTCATTTGTTGTGTTTTTGTTTGAATTTATTAAAAATTTAATTAACTATAATTAATATTGCTTTTGCGTATAATTCAATCAAAATAGAGCTAAACAAACACAAAAATAAATCAAACATATATATATATATATATATATATATATGTAGATATATATATATGTATATATCGGTATAAAAAGGAAAACAAACTGCGCTACAACTGTGCTGATTTTTTAGTATTAATATTAAATTTTCTTTTTATTTCTTTTATTCTGTTTGTGTGTGTATATGTGTGGGTGTGTGTGTGTGTGTGTGTGTGTGTATGTGTATGTGTATGTGTATGTGTATGTGTATGTGCTTGTTGGTTTTAAGGGGAAAGGGGGTGTT
This sequence comes from Drosophila anomalipes, assembly GCA_035041615.1. NCBI lineage: Eukaryota > Metazoa > Arthropoda > Insecta > Diptera > Drosophilidae > Drosophila > Drosophila anomalipes. The sequence continues at coordinate 6,328,726 of JAWNKZ010000254.1, forward strand.
TCAAACTTAAAGCAGTTGCTGTTTGCTGCGTCTTTGTCGCTCTAAACTTATGCGAGGAACATGCGTTGAATGCCTTTCAATAATTCACTTATATAAAAAAAAAAATATTATTTTTATATGTACTACTATATATATATATATATATATATATGTATGTATATATATATGGTTTATTTATGATAAAATCCAAACACACACAATAATACTAAGTAGCTATAACGAGTCTGTTCTAAAGAATTATAAATATACAAAAAAAAGTGTCCTGTTCTTTGGTTTTAGAACTTAAATATTAGCAAAAAAAAAAGATTAAAAAAATAAAATAAAATGAAGTAGTTAAGAACTCGTATTATAGGATGCGATTTCTTGAAACTGTTCTATATGCTGCACTATAACTGCACTACATGTGTGTATGTGTGTGTGTGTGTGTGTGTGAGTGAGTGTTGCTGCTACTAAGTGTCTAAAGGAAAAAGCACTTGAGTGCTTTAGAGCCATATCAGAGCAGGAATCGGCAAAGGTTTTCCAAACAGTTGCAGTACCTGCTTCCTAGGCCTCATCTGCATTGAACGCTATGGGGCTGGGGGGCTGGGGTAATCGGGGCGTGGTGTGTTCAAAATTATTATAAATTATGCATTTGTATGAATGTTACGGTACACGGTACTTAAGAACTACATAAATTAGTTTAATTATAGGTAATTCTTTCGCTTCTTACGCATTTTTTTATATTATTGTTTTATTAATTTTTTTTTGTATTTTTTCGTTTCTTATTTAAATTTTACGATTACTAAAAAAAAAATTCATCCTATGACTAAGAAAAAAAATGTACGCTCTTCGCTTGCTTATTTATTTTTTAATTTTTTTTTGTTCTCATTTGCTGCTTTTTATTAAAGGTTACATTGTAATTAAATTTACACATATGCATATGTTTATATATCTGTATATATAAATATACACATATATACATATATTTATATATATATGTATATGTGTATGTATATATCTATATTTAGATAGATACATATGTGTGTGTATATATATAAGTATGTACGTATATATATATATATATATATAATTATATGTATATATATTTATATATATATAAACATATATTTATATGCATATATATATATATTTGTATATATACACATGTATTTATATATATATATATGTATATATATGTATATATATAGGCGCCATCTTTGATGTTGCTAATTTGTTTCAATCGTACAATATCAATATATATATAGATATATGTATATATTTAAATTTGTGTGCCCCTGGGCGTTTTTATTTTATTTTCTCAAACTCTGCTCTCTCAAAATGTGCTCTCTCTCTCTCTCTCTCTCTCTCTCTCTCTCGCTCTCTCTCTCCCGCTATACATTATCTATATAGAAAAATGTGTATATTGTGTGTTGTTTGTTCGTTACATACATATATTATATTTATATATAAGGTTGTTATGCTTAATTGCTAAAAGGGAGGTGTTTTTTTTTTTAAAGGATAATGCAAATAGCTTGAACTAATTGCAAGAGCACTGGGCAACGTTTAAGGAAACGAAAACAACTCTATTTTTCCCACTATAAATATACTTTTTTGTCCACTCTCTTTCTATCTCTGACGATCTCTCTCTCTCTCTCTCTCTCTCTTTTTCATTCACTCGCTCTGTTTCTTTCTTTAAACTAGGTTTTAAAAGCTGGCGGGTCCTGCGCATCACAAAAAAAATTACAGGCTAGGCGTTGCTTAAATATATCAATACCACCTAAAAAAAAAAAAAAAAAAAAAAACAAATTGTTGAATTACAACTATACGCAAAGCGACCCGCAACATCTCTAGGCTCTATGGGTATTAAGTGTGTGTGAGTGTGTGTAGGGTGTGTGGGTGTCTACTACATGCTATATGCTACAATGCCGATATAGATCGCTGGCGCTATTTACAGTGGGAGCGAACGCAGTGTTGGCTAACTGCCGCCACTGACTAGAGCCAAAGCCAGGGCCGGAGCGCGGGCCATTGTTGGGCCCCACCAGCAGCTAGTGGGTGCCGCACGCTAAAGCTGCTGCAGCTGCACCGTTTGCGGTCAGACATCAACATCTAAATCGATGATCGAGCTGCGATCCTGCTCATCATCATCATCATCGTCATCGAGGCCGCCCTCCTCGCAATCGGAGCGGCCGTCCTGTAATTGTCACTGATCCGTAACGCCCGCCGCCGCCGCATGATGCGCATGTGTATGCCCGTGCTGATGTCCATGCAGATGCGGATGCTGATGCGAATGCGTATGATGCACCTGCGTATGATGCAGCTGTGCCGATTCCTCCGATATCAATGAGGCAGCCGCTGCTGCCGCCGCTGCTGCAGCTGCCGCCGCTGCCGCAGCGCTGCCATTATGCTGCACCTCGAGACCGTTGACCATCTTCTCCATGCTCTTTAGCTCCGATGGCGAATGCTGCGGCTGTCGCTTAAGCAACGATGGCGGCGTTGTAGGTGACATTGATATGGGTCGCGTCGGCGGCGAATGCGAGGAGGCTCGTGGTCGCGGGCTCGAGCTCAAACTACGCGGCCCATTGTCCAGGGCCAAACCACCGCCGCCGCCGCTGGTGTGCAGCAGATTGGGCGGAGCGGCTGCATCGGCGCTGCCATTGCCGCCGCTGCGATTCGCATTGGAGCCGGGCGTGACTGCATCGAAGGCGCTGCCCAGGCTGCCCGGCAAACTGTACGGCGAGAAGCGATGGCTCTTCAGGCCCTGCAGCGGTGATACGGGCGTGTGGCCAGCGGCCGCATAAGCGTGCCCAAACAACGCCGGATGCTGAGCGGCCAGAGCTAACTGCGCATTGAAAAGCAGACCAGGATTGAGACCGGCGGGATTCATGGCAGCGGCCGCTGCCGGATTGTGCAGCAGTCCCAGATGCGGCGGCGGATAGAGTCCGTGCGGATAGAGGTAAGGCAACAGATGCGGCGATGGGTGTATCGGTGGTCCCACTGAGATATTGGGCGACGGATAGCTGCCGGCTGAGCTGAGACCTGCTGCTGCCGCTGCAGCGCCTGCACCACCGCCAACACCCTCCTTAGGGCTGCCCGTTGAGGTGGGACGAAAGGCACCGCCGGTGCTGCCGCCGACGCTCTCCGAGCAACTTGAATCGCTGCCATCCCGCTCCATATCGTCCGCCTGCAGACGGCGACGCAGTGCTTCTTCCGCATTAACCGCTGCCGCATGCTCACCGGCGCTAGCGCCAGCCAAATGATTAAACCAGGCAGCCAGTGCTGCTAATGCAACGAGTGGCATGTAAAAAGCGACGAGTAACGATCAACGGGTTATATGTAACGAGTAGAAAAGAGCGAGAAATTTGTAGCAGTTAGACATGTTGTTTAAAGCATTGGATCAGCTCAGCTGAAAGATAGACTGCTATTGCTGGTTCTATGTTCGTTCGACAACTCACCCGAGTGCTGGTGCGCATGCATCTGCTGCAGCGAGTGGCTCAACGGCAACAGCGGACTCTGTGGTGGCCCCACCACATCCAACAGTTTATCCTCATCGTCCTGCTGATTATCCAGTAGCGCCGCCGCATGTGCCGGATGCAAATGTGGCGGTCGACCTGCATGGCCCAAATGCAGTGGCGCCCGTGAGCTGCTCACATGTGTGGGATTTAATTTGTCCGAGTCGGACCCTCTATTCGACATGAGCGCCTGCCTGTAACAACAGTTGGACGAGAACACAAAACAAATTAGAACATCCAATTGTCAAATCGAAAATACTTCTATACCTAAGCTGAGCCTAAGCGTTAAATGAGTAAAAAGTGTTATAGCAAATTATATTAATACCCACATATAAATATCCATATACATAAACTGTTGAAATATTAATTGTATCCTTTTTGTGCAGTCATGACTGGTCTGAGTCTATGCACCTGTATCAACTTGCAAAATTTGTTATGCTGTTTCTCAAAGAGCAAATGCTTGTCCAATTTGGTTTAATTCTGGACTCACATATTCATAGAAATTAAAGAAATAAATACCAAATAACAAAGTGTTAATTTTTTTGCTACTTACTAGTTGTGAAACTTTTTTAAAATCCAATCGGTTTAAGTAAATGCAAGATTTGCCCATAGTATTAAGCAGCCAAATATCGATAAATTGGCAGAGCTTTGCAGCTAACCGAAAAGAAAATAATTTTGCCTTAATGCTGTAACCCCTATCCTTTTTTCGGCAACATTCAAATATTCGAAAATTGAATGAGTTGAAAATCCAATCAAAATGTTGTAATATTTTGCGGTTTAGCGCTGTTGTTCTTTGGCTTTTTGGATATACGAGGCACTGGCATAATATTTTTGCTTGCTGGAATATCTGTTAAATGATAAAACGCCGCTGCCGGCAAATGAAATGTAATGTAGTTGGTTGAGGATTTGGAGTGTGTGCTAGGAGCAGAGGGGGAGGGGCTGAATAACCGGAACCTTAATTGAAATGTAACAATGGCAGGCGGAAACAGCCGGCAGTTTGTGTCTGGGCCGACAATGAAATTGAAAAATAATTCAAAACACGTTAGTGTAATTTAGTGTCTGCACTGTCCGTAATGCCCCGTAAACCCCCCTCACACACACATACACATACACAAAAGCTCACATACACACACACACACACACACACACACTGCCGGGGCCAGCTTGTCCGGGTTGATGGTTAAGCTACGTCCATGCATTCTGTACGTTTGCTTTTTTGTTGTTCACACATCAAAGCAACATTGCCAGCGTCAGTCCGTGTTCGCAAATTGGGCAATTTACTAACACACACTGCCAGGCACACACAAACACACACACACACACATACACACGTATGCATGTGTGTATCATTATCACAGCAACCACAGGCCGGAACCACCCATAGACAGGAGCTAGCAATTTCGCCACAGGCGTCTTCTTTTACACTTAACTGTTTTTCCACGTATTTCACATCACCTGTGTGTGTGTGTGTGTGTGTGTGTGTTTTTGTGTGTATGTATATGTATACCTAATTTAATAGCAAATCAATTTGTGTTAATCCAGGCAGCGTTCCGAGCCCATCCACTTGACAGCAAACGGCAACAACTGCTGATGGGAAACAAGGCAGCGCCCAAATTGGGGCGCAAAAAATACATTGCTCTTGCTGCCTAAAAATTGCACACTGCCCAAATAATACTAGACCCGCTACAGGGCTTAGGCTGTAGACACCAAAAATATATATATAGTGTATATCAAAAATGTTTAAATGCACCTTTCCAAAGTCTAAACATATCGCTAAACCGCTCCTGTACGTTACATGTTACTTAACAATAAATTTCAACACTCGCACGAAAAGGAACTAAGACGTTTATCTTGGCTTTTGTGATGTTGCCACCGCTAACACGCCCCCTTTTTGCAGTTGCAGTTGCCCAAGGGTAAAGGCGCCCAAAAGTTGTTTGAAATTGCGCGTTTTGTCTGCTTGCGTTGCCCTGTAATTTTTGAATTATATCTAAATTTGCGGCTTAATGCAGCCCACACACACACACACACACACACATATGCACACCCACAAGCCCACTCGGGTGACGCCCAGCACAACATTGGCAAATTAGCAGCCACAGTAATGAAACTCAGTGAGAGAGAGAGAGAGAGAGAGCGAGAGAGCGAGAGAGAGAGAGAGAGCATTGCTATAAAAAGAGTGCGTCAATTGTCAACTGACGCCTGCGGCTATTTGTCTGTAGCAGCAGGAAGGAATGAGGATGGATGGGGTGGCCTTGGGGAGATGCAGACTAGCTAGCAAATAAATATGAAAAGGAATTTCAATTGCTGGCAGCTTATCCGTTTGGTTTGCTGCTTCTACTGTTAAAACGTTTTTCCACTTTAGATTTCCGTTTGCGCCCGCTGGCAATGCCAAAGCAATTGCAAAGAATTGCCCAGCGAGTGGGGAGGCGAGGAAGCGAGATGAATATCATTCCGGCGGAAGTTGCACGGAAGGGGGTAGCGGACTGTGGCATAGTTGCCACCAATTAGCGGCGCTTGCTGTGATGCGACACCCATTTCGCAGGACGACGACGAACGATATAAATGTCGTCAGGGTGTTGTTATTGTTGTTGCTTGTTGTTGTTTTGTTGTTTGTCGTTGCTGTTGTTGCTGTTGCTAATGAAGCGCGTGTTGTACAAAAAAAGGGTTAACCACAAAAAGTTCACTGCCGCATTGAGAGCTGCTTAAAATGTTTTTCTGTTTGCTGTCAATTGATAAGCCCCGGAAACGGTAAAGAACTTATTTGTCCTAAGTCCCACTAATTGCCCAGGTGATTATGAGCCAGTACACTCGACATTATCGGCTAACTGAAAGTCTATTCACAAGTCTAAGCTCTTTAGTGGTTACAGTCCACACACCCACACAAAAAACAACACCCCCAACCCCAAATAAGCTTCAAATCAAAACACTAGCCTACTCTCAAGCGCAGGCATTTAATTAATAATTGGCATTAACTTTGGACAGACAACCTTAAGTCGAGCCAAGAAAGCCAAAAGTCTGACACATACTTGTCACAGCAATGACCAGCCAGTTGTTTTAGGGATGCGGTGTGGCTGGCTGGTAAATGCAGCCAAGACACGCTTTTTGCAGACAGCCAAATGGACAGGCAGAAACCAGTAAAACAAGTAAGTGCCACAGCAGAGTATGTACGACTCGAAGTTATCCTGTGGCCATCTTCGTATAGGCGTACCATACAGTGATGCTAACTTTTGTTAGCCATACAGACGGCAATTGAATATTCGCTAATTCGATTTGAAACATCCGATTGATTTCATAAAATGTTCCAAGATTACATTTATATTTCATATGTTTAAAAAAATGCAGTTACAAAAAAATGTAGAAATAAAAAGCATACAAGGAACTACTATACGAACTAGCTATTCTAAGATATGCAGATTGATGTCTGGTATATTCTGCCTGATTAAAAGCCTTCATAGTCAGTTTAAATTTGTAAAGGATATCAAAGAAAACCATTACCACAACGAAACAAACAGTTTCGGCTAGGGATTTTGGTTAGCGGGAAGCGAAGTAGGGAACTTGGCGGCTAATGCCAATCAAGGCAATGTAATCAGTTTTATAACAATCAGCAACTAAAACAGGATGGGCAGCCAAGTAAATTGTTTGTGTCAATGCAGCATTGCAAACAGAAGACTGATGAAGTCGTTTCTGTTCCACGTTCCTTTCCGCCCCAGCTCATCATCGTCATGTCATTGTCAGTTACACACACATATACACACACACACACACACACATACACATAGTGAAAATTGATTTGTAACGTTTAACAAAATGTTAAGCTAACTATCAAATGTCATTCATCATTATGCTAAGTCACAGATTGCAAACAGGGACGGGCCGTTGCTGTTGCTGCTAATGCTGCTGTGGCCGGAAACCGGAACCACTCCAAGCTCCCTGACTGCCCTGTGTGTCTGTGTCTGTGTCTGTGTGTGTGTGTTGACTTTTTGGTTATCCCTCAAAAACAATTGCGAAAAGTCAAAAGCATTTGATCAGCACCCACGCTGCAGACACCGCAGGCGCTCAGTTTTGCCCAACAGGAAATTGAAATCAATCCATCAATATGGATTACAAGCACACTGCTGCAAAGGGGGCGGGAACTGTGGAGTGGGGCCTACTCAATGACCAGACCAAGGTGCCAGTCATCATCATCATCATCATCAGGAGCTCATCATTTTGTGTTGAGTTTGCGGCCACTGGATCTCGAGCCAGAGTTCATGATTGCAGTCCCCTCGACCCCGCTGTGCTGTGCTGGACTCATTGGCGCTTTGTATGACTTGCAATTTGACAAGCAGCAGGCTAATTAGTTCCGCACAGATTTGACAAAAATTAATGTCTGTGCTTAACAAGCTACATGTACAGAAACAAGCCAGACAAATGAGCACAGATAGAACTAAAGATACTACAGATACAGATACAGATACAGAAACAGATACAGACACAGAAACAGTCAGAGTTACAAGTTAGACAAACAAGTGTAGCCAAAATGCCACTCGATTACTAAAAGTGAAGTGCAGCTCAAAGTGCTGATTAGTTTGCTGTACAAGCGTACTTACAGGGGAAGGAAGATACATATATATGGAAAGAGACTGATGTCTATTGTGTTGAATGTATTTTCGTCCAGACAGCAGAACGTGGAGCTTCATGCAGATGCATTGTAAGCGCTTTTGCAAGCAAATCAATGCCATGAGATTTGTGCAGAGGCTAAATCACAAGGATGCAGACACAGTCGGGATTAAAACACCTGTCGGGTTTTTAATTAGATAACGGCAAAGTAGCTTGTAATAAGCCTGGAATTGTTATTCTCAATCCCTTTGAGCAAATACTTTGAGAATATCATTGAATGATTTGCAATATTAAATATTAAAATAATGAATGGATGTAATAATTATCTTAGCCATTGTTGATATTGTTGAATTGCAATAGGCAAATAGGTGAACAACAACATTTTACGAGGAACACTAACATAATAGGTACAATCTGGCAGTATCGACATATCTTCTTTAACGAAACTGAAGGCTAACCAACTTCGACTCAAAGTTAACGAAAACCCCGCGTGTTCTCAGTGTTGCGTAGTTGCTTAACTCTAGTGATACTCACTTCTTTTCCCGTTTACCAGCACCAGTATCACGAAAGCCCTTCGCAAAGGGATTGTTGTCAATTTTCAGCTGAGTTATCTGCAATTACATGTAAATATGTAGAATCAATATTAGTATGATACAAAAAATGCATGATCAGTCTTTATGTATGTATAGCTTACCTTCTCATTTTGATATGCAGTCACGGCTATAAACTCCGTCTCCTTGAAAACGTACGTGCGAAACGTTGAATATGGTAGCTTCAAGATATCGTTGGCTCGCACCAAATGAAAGCGCGGCTGATATTTATGCATTGAGTTCAGTATTGTCTATAGGAATACAAACAGAAAGAGAAAGGTATAAGGTGTGGAAGAGAGAAAAAGGCAGAGAGAATGGGATTAGTTAGCTTGACATGCAAAATGTAATGGGGCAAAAAAAAAACACACAAAAAAAATTGCACAAAGTATTCCGTCTGTCGGCAGTAACTTGACAAAACTTGACAGGCCCAAACAGACACACACACACATAACATACACACACACACACACACATATGTCTGGAGTTAAAGTATAGCTACCAAGATATTGCAAATGGCTGTGTGGATTTTGCAAGTTGGCGACATTCCTGTAGGCGACCACCCACCAAAGTGCACGAGCCGACCAAGAGACCGGGCCCAAGCACAGTGGCAGAGAGAGAGAGAGAGAGAGCGAGCGAGAGATAGAGAGAGAGAGGGAGAGAGGGAGGAGAGCGTCGGAGTTTAAGTCATAAAATATGAATTTGTCTGCAGCAAACGCGAATGCGAACTCAGGACCCCCCAAGCAACAACATTCGCGACTGTTGCAAAAGGAACACCTTTTTAATTACCATAACTCGTCGAATCGACTTCGATTAAACGACAACCGAACCCCCGACAACAGAACTGAGCACAAATCAACAGAATCAAACCGAAGTGAACTCAACTCGAAGAGCATTTAAAGCAGTGCGGCACACAAGAAGCCGGAGTCTATGCTATGAAGCACTAGATTGGACCAGCTCCAGTCGAAGCCTTTACCTTGTTTTCGGCTCTCGTTGCTGCTGCTGCTGCTGCTGCTGCGTGTGGACCCCACAAGCTGCTGCTGATGTTGTTGTTGCTGCTGCTGCTGCTGCTACTACGACGGACTTCGCCATTTTGTTCATGTAATTTTGAAAACATGCACGCGACTTTTGCCTTTAGGCTCTAGCTGTTAGTCTGTGGCTGTGGCTTTAGCTGCCTTGGCTGCTGTTGATGGCGACGACAACAACACCACGGACTGAGAACAGTAATAACTGGCTGGCTGGCTGGCTGGCTGGCTGGCTGGCTTGTATCTAGTGAGCGTATATATCTTGTATCTGCGCTTGATTTGTACGCCCTTTGTATGAGACCACCAATGGCGTTTGTGGTGTCAGCCACAAAGGTGTGACTAATAAGACTGTTGTTGCTGTAGTCGTTGTTGTTGCTCATATTCTCAGCAATATTTTTGTATAACTTGTTTTCTTGATTTTTTTTTTTTTTTTTTTTGTGTTAATATAAAGCTACAGTAACAATAAAGTAAAATTACTTAAGCTGCTAAAATGTCAACTGGAGTAGATTCAGAATGAGTGGTGCATAAGCACAGAGAAGAAAATGTATATTTCGCAACGAGTTAAACAGAAGGTGATATCGATGACCAACCAGTGTTCATAACAGTGAGTAGACAAGCAACGAGTACAGTTGTGCTCATCAGAAAATTACTGAGCTACACTATATTTATATAGGTTGCCGACAGATGCTATCTTACAGTAATTTACAGCAGAACAAAGTCCCACATTGATATTTACATCAAAAATGATCTGTAACTGTGGTTGAGACTAATTAAAACAAAAAAAAAAACAACAACGCTTTTAGTTAAGTGTGTTAAACAATCTTAGCTGCTATCTGATATTCAATTTAATTCATTTCTAAATAACTACAATAACAAATATAGAGATATGCTCGCAATTGTAAATCGATTATCAGTCATTAAATTGATTCTCACGCTGCTAAAGCAAGCGACTCATCAACTTTGCGGACTTGTTGACGTCTCGCGGTAATTAATATGAATACTGTATGGGGACTAGTCTGAGTGATCAGCAGTGATCAGCAGTTGCTTAAAAGTTGTATCTGTAGCCAGGCCAGGCTGTGGTTTTTATTGCCTACCCAAAACGCATCAAGGTTGAAAAACTGATTAATTGTCGGCGTCGCCATTTTGGACTGGACACTCGCTGCAGTTGGCTGGCAGCCAGCACTCAAAAGAACTAACACTCGCACTGAAACGCTCTTACACTCGCAATCACAATCGCAATCACAATCGCAATCACAATCACAATCACAATCGCCAAACGCATTCGGTTTTGGATTCGGATTCGGAATCGACGGTTAGTGAATTGCTTGTGACATGGCCGATTTGGGCCAGGCTTAAAAGGTAAAGGCAAGCAGTTTATTGCCAAGCGGCTTGCTGTGCGCTCATCAATCAAATCAAGCCGAGACGCTGAGTCGCAATCGTTTCTTAGTCCATAAATCGTTTGGCGCAAAGCGCGTTATTCGTCGTCGTCTACTTAAAACGTCGTTTGCTAATTTGCTTTAAATTTATTGACACATAAATTCATTTGGCAACAGCAGTAACAACAACAACAACAACAATAACAACATTAACAACAACAACAACAACAACAACGGCAAAAGCAACAACATCATCTGCATTACTGGTTGTGCGTTTTGCATGTGTCTAGAATTTATTGATAAAACAATTTGCATTATTACGTTCAATTTTATTCAATTTTTTTTTTTTTTTTTATTTCCCTCTTTGTAAGTTGTGCCTCGCAACGAGTTTCGCATTTTTTCATGCAACTAAACTGTTGTTGAGGTGCGTTCAGTGGAGCTGGACGGGGGAGCGCAAAATGTATTGCAAAAGGCGCAAAATTGTCATTTAAAATGTCATTCGTCGACGAGCTGCCAAGCTTGAATTGCGATTTAAATGAAAATAACCGTGAAGATACCCATAAAAAAAAATAAATAAATAAATAATATGTGCATGCAACACAGCAATGTGCTTGTTGTTGTTGTTGTTGTTGCTGTTATTGCTGCTGCTGCATTTCAGTTTTCCAAATGGGCATAAACAAGGCTAATTAGACATGAAGTGCGATTACACAGACGCCACGCAGTCGTCGTCGTCGTCGTCGTCGTCGTCGTCGTCATAAAACAAGCAACAAATCAGCTGAGGCAGCCACCGCAGCAATAGTTGCTCTTGCTTTTTATTATTGTTGCTTTAGCTAGCAAGACAAAAGACAGAAGGCTACAGTTGTTGTTGTTGGTGCTGCTACTAAGATTGTTGCTGTTTTGATTTTATTCACTGATTGAATTGATTGGCAAGCAGCTTTAATGCAATTATACGTCAAATATTGTATAGATTTCTAAGATTTTTTGTATATGATTGTTTCGCGTGCAACTAATTCAAAATTCAGTTGCAATTGCTATTGCTGTGACTATTGCTATTGCATTGCGGCACGTTTATAGGCGGTTGCAAGTCGCCTGGCACCTTGTCCACTTGTCCAACTCCAATTCAATCCATGGGCCACTTAATCACTCTATATATCGCCCGGATGACAAACTGATTGAGCCGCCGGTAGCTGCAACCAAAAAAGGCAGCAGCAATTTTGGTGCTGATGCTGCTGTTGCTACGGGACTACGTGGTGCTGCTGCCTCGGCTTTTGCTGCTGTTGCTTCGAGTTGCATCTTTCACACTAGTCATGTGTCCCGATGCTCAACAGTGCGTCTCCTCCTCCTCCTCCTCCTCCTCCTCCTCCTCCTCCACCTCCTCCGACTACGCCCCAGCCCCTGCCCCTATCCCTGCTGCCCAGCCACATGTCACGTTTGCTTTGGGCTTTTGCGTGTTGATTGCTGTTGTTGGTTGCTCATTGCTGTAGTTGCTGCTGTTGCGATTGCTGTCGCTGCTGCTGTTGCACACTCATTGTTGGCATATTATCACATAATTTAACTGATGATGGCACCGCAGTTGCTGTTGTTATTGGCATTGTTGTTGTTGTTGCAGTTGTTATTGGCTGGCTTGTTTGCTCACAGCGCTGTGTGATTGCTGTTGTCAACTTGTTGTTGTTCTTGTTGATGTTATTGTTGTTGCTGCTGCTGCAGCAACTACTGTCGGTTGTCCGTTGTCTGTTGTTGTCGGATGTTGGCGTGCTGCTTAATTGAATGATCACTCACACTTTGATTTGGCATGTTTTGTTCACATGCAACCACCACCACCAACAGCAGCAGCAGCAGCAGAAGCAGCAGCAATAACATGGACGATCGCTAACGGTTATCGACAGTTGCATCGACCGACTCCTCTTAACTTCTACAGCGATATCTTCACTTGATCGTGAGTGAATGCCAGCAACCGCAACTGCCTCAAATTACAGCTAGTTGCAATCTTCTGCAATTGGTATGCGCTTTTGAGTAGCTGCAATGATCTGGAGTGTAGAGCAGGCATGTAAATAGCTCGGTGCAGTAATAAAGAGTATTTATCGATAAGTCGATTTAAAATGCTTTTTTTCGTTTCGTTATGCATAATATATCGATAATTCGAAATCCCGCCAATTCTGTATCGATCTATTTAACGTATAAGTTCGCCTCAAGTTGGATTCAAATTGTGCTTATTCATTGATGCTACAATAGGTACACGAGGTCGAAATAATAATCTTAAAGTGTCTGCAATGATTTTAGTATATCGATTTGGGATTGTTATCAATCAATGAGTGTAATTTGAACCTGTATGCAAACTTTGTTTAAGCAAATTCTTTATAAGTTTCACAATTTCACAATTTAATCGAGCCCACTCGTTTTGGCCAAGTTCTAAGACACCGCTGCGTTAGCAGCTAATCTTTGGCTTGCTCTCACACTCCCCAGCTTTCCAGTTACTGCTGGCTGCTCAATTAGGCAACACAGGCAAACAGGCAGGCAGCTACCAAAACCATTTTCGGCTACCTGTTGACCAATTATGGACATAATTGAAGGCGCCGACAACGACAATGATGATGATGACGATGATGATGACGATGACGATGATGATGATGATGGTGATTATGATGACAATGACGATGTCGTCTGCTGGCTGCTGCAGTAGAATATGGAGGCTCAATTCATATTGAGCATTGGGTTTTATAAAGCTGTCGCTAGATTGTCTTAAGCTGCTTTCTGAAAGCTAAATCGATATGCATATTGAGCGATCTATACCATAAATATCAACACGAACCGCGGCTCGAAACATGTCTTAATTAAGCCACCAGCTCAAGAAAGACGCAGGGGCGGAGGCAGTCAGCGAGAGAGGAACATTAAAAGAGAGAGAAAGAGGCCCACCATGCAGCGGCTTTCATATTAATCTGTAAATTATGCATAATTTTATGGGTGAAGCAAACAGAAAGACAAAAGATACGAAATACGAGCAATATCATAGACTGTTGGGCCGGTTCGACAGACACCACCCAAGCGTTGACTCTCATACCCTGTAAAACTGAAATAAGGTATGATTATATGAGCGTAATAAAATGCTCTTAAATCCATTAAGAATATACAGAGTAACTTCTATGGTATGGATTGAGTGGATTTTTGAGCGGTAAGCTTAAATGTAATTTTTATTTCATTGTGTTCGATCGAAAATTAAAAAAGAAAAATATGCAACAATATTTAATAACAGGGCATTCGCAAGTCGGGAGTGCGCAGTAGTGCAATTTCGTGGAACATTCTGTAACTCGTTTGCTGCCAGCCAACTTCATTGATCTCTGTCTTTAACCCGCTCTTTTGTTTCTCCCTCCTTCTCCTTATTTCGCTGTCCTTGTTGTTTTGGACCATGTCAAAACTCTCACGCTGCCGCAGTAGCTGGCCATCCAACGAGTTTATGGACATTTCATTTAAATAACGTCAAAATTTATTTACAATTTATAAAAATTCTTAAGCTGCTGCTATCTTTTGGTGGTCGTCGTTGAACGGAAAATGTTAATTAAATGGATTTACATTTTAATGACAACACGAATCGAAACAACAGCAGCAGAGGCAGCAGCAGCCCTGGCAACAGATTGAGATACAGCAACCAAAGAGAGTTCTTGTTGTTGTTGATACACACACAAAAGATCTGCACCTCACCACCGGCACGCCCCTGATCCAAAGTTCAGGTACGTGAGCAACTCTACTTCGGTATCCAGCTGTCTCGACTGTGTCCAGTGTCCGTCTGTCTGTTTTTTGTTTTTATCCTGCCCTGTCCATTTTGGTGGCGTCTGTGCGGCGGTCAACGGCGGCAGCCAATTGCAAATTTGCTAAGCAAAATGGGCGGCGTTTTGGCCAACACACACACACACACATACACACAATGCCAGGTCAGAATTCCGAAAGGGGGAGGCGGTGCGGAGGGTGTTAAGCTTTCAACAAAGTCACAGCTAATGATGCCTGGCCAACTGAGCCTGGGCGCCGTTGCTGGCTGCTGCGACTGCGCAGTGTTCTGTTGTATGCAAATCGTAAGCGTAAGCGTACTCCAGCTTCCCCACACACTCTCCATCCTCTCCTCAACCTAGTTGCCACAACCATTGGAGTCACAGTCGATTGGGCAAAACAAACTGCTCAGCAGCACTGGGATGCATGATTTGGACTTTGGTTTTGCATTGCGATGCGGTTCGCTGAAGCGAGCAGCCAATGAGCCGAGTAAGCAAATGCGCAGTCGATAACCGATGACGATGACGATAACGATTGTATTCAATTCAATTGTAATTATATATAACTCTCGATATCTTCTCAATAACTGATAACTGAAAGTATTTTGATTAACAATTGTTGCCGTACATATGTTATCGATAAAGTAAATTCTGGTTTTTGTCTTGATAACTTATCGATTTATTGGGGAATTTAGCAATGCATTGAGCATATTGAAAGCATTTGCAATCTAAGCGAAACACTTTTTATAATTGCATAAATATCGATACATATTTATCGCTGGCATTCAGAATGGATTCTTCATAAATAATGAACGCTCTTTAGGCCAGTGCAACGGCGAGCCGCTGCTTACAAATGAGCCAAGTTAGTTATGGCCATCCTGTCATAGATAAACGAGGAGCGGCTAATGGTCGTCCTACCAGCTATCAGCTAACAGCCACTGCTTCTCCTCTGTATCGCCTCCAGCTCCTCGAACTCCCACTGCTGTTGCTATTGCTGTTGATCTTGTGCCTACCATGCCTATCAGCGAATGACAAATATTTCAAATGATTTCAACACTTTGCCGCCGTTGCCGTTGCAGTTGCGTGGCTGCGTTGTAGCTGCGGTGCGGTGCGGAACGCTGGTATAGCAGTCAACCACGCGGATGATTTGCGTTTTATTGCAGCTAATAAATTGAATGGCGACCCACCGCTAAGTTCCGTCGCTAGCCAGCTAGTCAACTATTTCGCATTGACTATTTGCTGCGATAAGCAACTCTAGCTGTCTCATTCTTTCTCGCTCTCTCTCTCTCTCTCTCTCTCTCTTTCTGTCCCTCTGTGTGTGTCTCTGGCTGTTGCATGCCACATGCAACTTGGCATGGCGCATGCGTGTGTGCATTTCAATGCAACACTGATAAAGGTGTTCAGCGCTCGATGACATTAGCACCAACCAAATGCCGCATGCCGCAATCAACTGGCCCTCTGAAAAACTCAGCCCGCAGTTGTTGCTGTTGCTGTTGCTATTGCTGTTATTGTTGTTGTTGTTGTTGTTGTCGTTACTGCTGCTGTTGTCGTTTTGCCATATTTGTCGGTGCCTTTTGTTCTTCTTTATTAAAAAGGCGAATAATCATAATAAAGAACCAACAACGTTGCTGTTGTTGTCGTTGTCGTCCATTTAGCCACTGAGTTTTGGATGAGCAGCCGCCAACCGCCAACCGCCAAGCGAGTTTTGTTTTTGCTGCTACTACCACTACCACTACCACTGGGTTTCGGTTTGAGTTTGAGTTTGAGTTTAAGTTGAAGTTTAACTTTGAGTTTCAGTTTGGGTTTGCTTTTTTACTGTTCGGGGTTCAGCAGCTCGTTCGGTAGCTGCTAGACTTGGACATTAATCGATAACACTTGAGTATATTTTCATGTTTTGCAGGCGAGCCATTAAGCGATTGTCCACCAAAGTTGTTGCTGTTGCTCTTCTTGTATATATTTAGTCAAATAAACGTGTGTTTGAATGTGTTGCTGCCGTTGTTGTTGTTGTTTGTGGTGGTGGTGGTGGTGCTGCTGCTTTTTAAGCTGCTGTCAGCAATGCGCTACATTTAACTTGATCTAGTTTCACAGTTGATTAGATCAAGTGATCAACTTTTGATCAACGACAAAAAAAAAATTTCAAAAATAGCTCGTGAACATTTTCTGTATTACTCTATGTTTTAATGGATATCGTGTAGTGCCAATGATAACTACTCTAATCGGGATAAACGCTTTACGAAGGGCTAATAGCAATACGCGCCAATTTACTGAGTCAAAATTGAAAGGCTGAGAGCCAGTGACACTGGTATTTATAAATGCATAATCTAGCTTATTAATTGGTCAATTTAAGTAATTACACAATACCTTAAAATTCGAGGAAATTTATAATTAATTTGTTTTTATTAAGATATTTTTTTTAAATACTATTCCTATTTGGATCTCAAAGTTTTCAAATTGCCCACATAGAGTTATTATCTAGTTAGTGTTTTATAGTCGCAGAATAGAAACAAAACGTTTTTTTTCAGCCAAGCTTTCTACTTATTTTAACGACATCTTTTTAAGTCCTCGCATGTTGATCTTGTCAACTTTCTAAAGATCTTTGAAGGCATTTTGACAAACTATATATTTTATATTTTGTGGAATGTAGAGCATGCGAGCATTGATCAGGCCGATCCGCAAAAGTTTTGGGTGCTCCCTTTTGACAATGTGACATTGGGACCCGCAGTTGCAGCCACCTCATTTCATACCTATTCCTGTTTCCGTCTGCCTGGCGGACTGTTGGACAGTTGGACTGGCTGCTTGCCTGCTTAATGAAATTCAACTTAAAGCGTTAATGATGATACCAGCGGCGGGCTCCATTCCTTGTGGCCAGTCGCTGGCGGTACCTCAGCCGCCGATTCCTCGATCCAGCGATTCTCCGATTACTGAGCTCGCAGTTGGCAGTTGGCAATGTCCGAAAGCCGATGTCGGACTGTGCCTGTTTATAGTCAACACTCGGCAATTACTAAAAGACAAATTTATATGCACGCATGTATATGATGCGGGTTTTGAGGCTTTGGGCTTTGGGCTTTCGGCTTTCGGCTTTGGGATCTGTCTTGAAACCGCGAGGGGCTACTGTGCTGGGTGTTTTCTGGCACTGTTCGTCGGCGACATGGACAAGTGTTAAGCATAATGCAGACACACTTAGCAACGACTTCGGAAGAGAGAGAGAGAGAGAGAGACAGAGCAGGCAGGGCGATGGTCAGGCAGAGGGCCTTAATTGAAGTGCGACCGCGTCGCCTCATTGGCGTTAAGTGTCGATAAATTAAGCATACGCAATGTGCGCCTCAAAGACTACAACATCCAAACGCACAAAAACGCTATTCAGCTGCTACTCTCTACTTGCCATCTGAATATCTGAAGTAATCTCAAGATCTGTAAAGCAGCTACTGGCTGCCTTTATGAATGAGCCTACGCGATTCGTTGAGAAATGTGAAAGGCATATCTTGCAGTCGCTCGCATAAATTGCTCTTAATTTACAGCGTATAAAAATCAACACAAAACATTTTATGTTAATGAAAATAAAAGTAGAGCTTCATACTCGCCATATTAGCCAGGTGAAAGCCCCATCTTCATCATCATTATCATCAACATCGATCCCCACCCTACTCAAACAGTAGCCAAAAAAAAAAAAAAAAAAAAATATAAGAAAAGAAAAACTTTAAACAGGAATGGGGCCGCACAGGCTCTGATCCCTGATTCAGCAGATACCCAAGCGGATACCCTGACAATTAATGATCATCAGTAAAGCGATTAATGAGCGTCATTTATACTCGCTAGATCCAGTCCAAAACTTAGCCTGGGAACTGACTTGGGTTCTGCTGCTTAATTTGGAACGTTATTTACCTACAATTAGGATGCTTACAGTACGCAAATCCAAATTTAAAAAACTCATATCATTCAAACTGAGTATATATATATATATATATATATATATATATATCGAAACAATTTAAGCAGTAAGCTACAAATGATCTGATTAATAAGCGTTTAAATGGTCTAAGTAAAGATTCAAGCTCATTGAGCTTAATGTAAATCTATTTGGATTTCGATTGAATATATATTATGTGGTCTTGGCCGAATTTTAAGCAGTTTCATCAAACGCTAAACAGCTGAAGGTGACCTCTTAGTAGTTTGAAGATTTTTAAGTAGCACTCAAAAGCTTTTAAGCTTAAACTGCCCATTGTCTTAGCCACAATTGAACTGATGCATTTGGTTGCTTATCGCTGCCAAATGACTACGATCACGATCTCGGATTCGAATTGGAATTGGAATTGGAATTCGAGCCCGACCCTGCACAGATTTGTGCAGTGTGTCATAAAAGCGAGTGCGTGTTACAGCTTCCAAATGTAAAGTTTTTGATGTCGGCCGCTATCTTATCGGGGCGTAAGTAGTGCACGGCTGCTAAGCTAAACTGAGTGGCTGGCCCCGTCACACCATTAACTTTGTTTTATAACTTAATTTTTTTTTGTGTTTTGGTGGATCGGGTGTCTGTATGGGTCGGAGAAGTAGGAGGAGGCTGACAAACAAATCGACACTTGTTTAATATTTAAATTTAAATTTTGATTATAGTTTGTTGTTCTTCTTTTTGGTTGTTGTTGTTGTTTTCTGTTTTAATGAATGAAATGGGACGTAGGGTCTCTGTGTGTGGGCACATGTGAGGCGATGGCTCCAAGACGTGACCACCACACGCTGTGCCGAGCCGGAGCCTCGCTTTTTTTTTTTTTTTATAGCCATACAAACACAGAGAGAGAGAGAGAGAGAGAGTAAAGCCAAAAGGGAAACTACGGCTAGGCCGGATAAGCAGCAACAGGCAGTATCTATTTGAGTTCTTTGCTTAATTAACGAAAGGAAAAGGCAAAGCGTAGCAAAGAATGGGACATAAAAATTAATTAGCAGCACCAAAAAAATATAAAAAAAAAATCAAATGCATGAAAAACACGAACGTGCGTCAATAAACAAACGGGGCAAGGGGCAAGGGGCAAGGTGCATGAGTTTAGAGGGCATGACACAGGCGCATACGTGCTGGGTAGGCGTGGCTGATTATCAATCGGCATTCGTTATCCCGTATCAGTTAATCCAAAAACGCGCTCCACATTTTAAAACCAAAATCAAATACTTCGATTTATAAATTTACCCTATTTAAGTTTGCAAATAACATTTGACAGCCCCAGGTTAAGTACAAAGATAGTAATTAAATTTTAATTTAAGTTTTTTTGTTTTTTTGATTTTGTCCACACAATATTTACCACTGCACTGTTATGGTTTAACCATATCTGGCTGGCGACTGTATGCACTGTCCAATTGTGGTTTTATATTTGAATTCATTCACCAAACGAACTGCGCTTGTGTTTTATTTTTTTTTTGTTCGTATGCTGCTCATAATTAAGTGTAAATTTATGTAAATTTGTTTACATTTGTTGACAGTAACAGCGCTCGCTATCCATTTTCCCCATCCGCCGCCCCCAAAGTAGATTCAGTTTACCTGTTATTCGTTTTTGTTTTTTGTTTTTTGTTTTCTGTTTTTTTTTTTGTTTTTGTTTTTGTTGATTGGTTTTTGTTGATTGAGGAAATTGTCGCCGTTTGGTTTTTTGTTGTTCGGTCTAAATTGGCAGCTAATCAGTGGGCTAAATGCAACGGAAATCCCAAATGTGTGCCAGCCTGCCCATACTTGAATGTGTATATTTATTTGTACATAAATATACGTAGAGAGAGAGCGACAGGTAGTGCCGCCCCAGCCCACAATTTCCGTGCACTATGCTAATGACCAATCTATTTAGGTGGCCCAAAAGAAAGTCAATTAGCGCTTTTTCTTCGTCTTTTAAAACCAAAGCAAAAAAAAAAAAAAAACAGAAACAGAAACAAATAAAAATAATGCAAACGACCAGCCTTAATTTATAACGTGGCTGGCGGCAACAGTCAACAGCTTCCACATCAGCCAGCAGAAGTCATCAGCATCGCATCGGGTTTTGGCTACGGGTTCTTGTGGCTCTGAATCGGCATCGGCTTCAGCAGTTGAGCTTCAGTTGCTCATCAAAGCCATAAAAATGTGCGTTAATAACATTGCCGCCAAAGTAAAGTTGGCAATAAAATGGCAGATTCATGTGACGATGACGACGGCGATGGCGATGGCGACGGCGCTGCTACCGACGCGTTTGGTGGGAAATACGACCCTGGCAATAAGTATAACTACGACAACGTCAGCGAACAACACGACGACGACGACGACGACGACGACGATGACGATGACGCTGCCTGCAACTTGCAACGCATTAAAATTTACGTGCCATAAATTTCTACACAAGGCTGTGCTGCTGCTGCTGCTGTTGCTGCTGCTGCTGCTGCTGTTGCTGCTGCTGCTGCTGTTGCTTTGTAGATTCGCATTTATGCATTTAATGATAAAGAAGAACGCGAACTTGACTTGAACCTGGACTTGTAGAACAGGGCGTCTCTTCAGCACCATTGCATTGCCATCTCATCACCGGCGTCTGCGTAGCGTGTTGCCAGCGGTAGCCGGCAAGTGGTCAGCTTAAGTGCCGCATTGCGTTTGTCGCATCGTCTGGCGCTTAGGGTGCTACCCCAATCAACTGTGGCCACACACACTCATACACGCGATGCACCAGTGGTGCTGCTGTGGTGGTCTCCCTGCCAATAACTGGCAGACCAATAAAAAAAAAACACAAAAGCAAGAAAACAAAAACTGCAACTCTGCAACATTGCAACAATGCAAACAATTATATATCTGTGGCAATCAGGGCAGTTTATATGTATTTCCGAACCAATACAATTTATTTATTCAATATGTGTTGTTTTTATTTTTTTATATTTGCATAGATTAGTTGAATTAGTCCATCATCTACTGCTATTATTGAGTTGAAATTGGTTTCTGATCCAGTACTTAAAAATGTTCAACATTATTATCATTAGCCCATGTCAAATTGATGGTATATAGATGTGTACAAGGCTTGCGGCCAAATTATTTGGCTAATTGCTGATTTTCGTTGGCTCTTTAAGCCTAATTAATAAGTCTTGCATAGTATACCAAATGCGTCAAATGCGCACGCGCAACATGCAGTAAGCGCAGCTACAGCCAGCAACAGTTGCTGATGGGAAAGGCGATTGGTGCCACACAATTGGCGTCGATTTGGTCGCCAGTTGGCGGAACGGATGCTGGACGACAGTCGGCGGACGATGGGCGATGGGCGATGGGCGGCACGCACTTCATGCAAAGCAGCAAGGCAAAGCTGGACAAGCTTGTTACAGGACGACCAAAAAGGAGAATTGGACAGTGCTGACACTGACGCTACTGACGGTGGCGACAGCGGTGGCTAAGCCGGCGCCTCGTCGCCCTCCATGTCAATGCTGCTTGCAACTTGGCTACTTTGCGGCGCTCTGCTTGAAGATGAATGTGTGTCGTTGTCGTTACTTGCTTGGTTGGCGCTCGTTGCCAGCTTGTCAGGCTCTTGTATTTTGTATGTAATTGGCTTGGTTTCTTAATAGATGGGGGGAGTGGGACTCATGAGGCTCAACGAGGCCGCATGGGTCGCACTGCCGGCGTCACCTGTCGCCTACTGTGTGTAGACACCAGATTGTAGTTAACTTGCGGCTACAGCTACAGCTACAGCTACAGCAACAGCCTGGCGACGAGTGCAACAACAGCAAACACAACAACAACAACAACAACAACAACATCAACGACTTTGCCATCGAAATCGGCATCGGCAACCAAAAAGCCAAAGACATTTGCAAATCTTTTGTTTCTCATGTCCGATCATTTCTCATATAGGCGAGCAGGCGACGACAAGACCCCAAGACCCAAAGACCAAAACCAAGACCGACGACAAAGGCATACCGCAGGCGCCAGGCCCAAAAACAAACAACCAGCCAACAACAACAACAAAAAGCCAGACAACGACGTCGATCGATGGTCAGCGGCCAGCTCGAAAACGAGCTCAGAAACGAGCTGAGCCTCATGGTACGATAGGTAGGGTAGGCAGGGTAGGAAGGTAGGGGTATTTTTGGTTAAGCATTCACAGAAACGACGCACGAGCTGCGCCACAGAACGAGAACTGAGCGCCACAGCGCATGGAATCAGACAGGAGGCAGTTGAGAAGGAGAAGTATGTGGTGGAGTTGATGGAGAAGTGGGTAGAAGTGGTAGTAGAGCAGGCTGGTGAAGTAGGACGTAGCAACGTGGCATTGTCTTGCCGAGCGACATTCAAATCTTAACTTGAAATCAACGGCTGAACGCCAGCGCCAAACAAATTCGAGCTGCCAAAATAATAAGCAGAGCCCTCTGAGCCTGCCCACAGCAACAACAAAAACAAAAACAATAAAAAGAAAAACCCTCCCTAACCGCCCTCAGGCTCCCAGCTTAGACCCTACCTTGTGGCCGTTGCTGCGGCTGCGGCGACTGCTGCTGCTGCTGCTGCTGCTGTTGCTTGCTGTCCAGTGGCAGGCGCTGCATTTTTATGGACCCTCCAGTGGGCAAAGAGACAAATGCGTCGTCGTCGTGAAGGTCGACCGGCTAACGCCAGTCGCTAGTCGCCAGTCGCCAGTTGCCAGTTGCCAGCCGGCAGTATCTTCTGTGGTCTCTCTGTGGTACGGTGGTCGTAGCCTGCCATAAAAATTTTGAAACACAGTGGGGAGGGTGGGGAGGGAGGGGGCGCTGGCAGCGCAAACGACGACAACGAAGCTGTAGATAAGAAATTTTTGCTGAAAACTCGTGCGCGCGCAAAAAGGAAGCGACAACAACAAAGTTTTGGAGCATAAAACTGAAACGACGACCGGTTTCATATTGATGACGACGATTTTTTGGAGCCGGGCGACCGCCTGCCTGCATAAAATTTGTTTGCCAAGCCAGCAGCAAGGCATGAGAATCAGCAAGGGGCAGCGAAACAGAATCAGTCCCAGTCCCAGTCCCAGTCCCAGCCCCAGCCCCAGAGACCAGACGCAGAAGCAGACCTCAAGCTATGGGGACTCAGGCTCGGGGCTTTGTTTTTTTGTTTTTTTCTTTTCTTTTTTTTTTTGTATTTGGTCGTTTTGTTTTTGGCATACAAATTGGCTAAGGACGTCGGCGTCGGTAGCAGCGCATTTTAGATGGCTATCAGTAAATAGAACACAAATGAAATTCATCGATAGAAATCGAAATCGCTGCAACAAACAGCAACAGCAGCAACGGGGGCGGTTTGCCAAATCAAAAAGGGGTAAGAGTATAACCACAGCGACAACCACAGGCCGTAAAGAAGAAGAAGACGAAGAAGAAGAAGCGCTTGAGTGTCTTGTAAGCCGACAATATTGTCGTCGTTGTTGCTGTTATTGTTGTAGTTGTTGTTGTTGCTGTTGTTGCTGTTGTTGTTGTCGTGGCAACTATGTGATGGAGTACACATGTTGGCGTGCACTTCTTGCCTGGCACGACAGCAACATGGCCAACAAACACCACAGTGACAACAAACAAAGCCAGTGGGCGGCCACCGTAACGGGGCTGACCTTTGCACCAGAGCAGGCAGGCCCCCAATCCGCTGCATCACCGACAGCAGCAGCAGCAGCCCCGGCAGCAGCACCGGCAGCAGCAGCAGCAAAATGGCTCAAAGTTACAAGCAATGCAACACTTAGTGAGGCGCACCACCGAACCACCGTGCCACAGTAGTTGTGGAAACCTATCCACCTATCAGAGCTTGGGCTTTGACGTCGTCGTCGTCGTCGTGAGCAGCGGGTGGTCACAATGGCCGCCAGCGAGCTGCGAGAAGAATATCTATATCTATAGGGCTGGGGCGGTGGGCGATGGGTTGTTGGGCAGAGCTCAACAAAGTTCAAACACTTCTTAGTGCCGCTTGGAAGTCGAGCTGTTAATGAAGGTGCGCTAAAAACAAAATAAAGCTAATGCATTAAGTTAAATGCTTGTTAATTGAGTAATCTCCTATGTAATGCAAGCTAGAAATCTGTTTATGAACTGATTAAGGGAAGGAATTAAGCTGAAGGGATACAAGTAAAAGTAGCTTGCACTGAAACCACACAATTTATATTAAATGGAAAAACTAAAGCCACTTGTTTATTGTATTACCAATTAAAAATAATTTATTTCGAGTTGAGATAAATTCTGCGACGATACATAGAAAGTGCTCTTAGCTAAGCAGCTTTGCAAAGAATTTACAATAGAGAACACAAAGAACTTGATGATTTTAACTATAGATTAACAACAAGAACATTGGCTGCTAAGGTTATAAGACTGCCATATTACAAACGATAAGCCGTTTATCCTGGCACAAGAATTTGATCTCAAGCACGAAATGCTTGACTCAACTAACATTGATTCATTCTATTTAAGTAATATCATCATCAGAAGCTTATATTCTTCTTATATCTAGCTACCTGCTGGCTATCCGCGCAACACAAATTTTAATAGTTTGGCTCATCTCTCATTTGGGCCCAGTTAGTGGGGGCCCCGAGTGCCTCTACACGCGTCTTGTGTGTGGGCCAATATAAAAATAGATAATATAAGCTGATGTTGCCGTAGTGACTGCTGTTGTTGTTCTTCTTGTTCAAGTAGCTCACGACTATTGTCAATTAATCAATAACAATAGAAATCTGTGGCCCATGGCGACATTCATACGACTCGAATCCGAATTGAAAATCCGTAGCAAAACGCAAAAGGCGAACGGGGGCAACACACATAAGAGCCTATAATCCCATCTAATGACATCGCTGCGATGTTGTTGATGATCTTCATGATTTTCATGATGATGGTGTTGTTGATGCTGCTGCTGCTGCTGCTGCTGCTGTTGATGATGATGATGACAAAATGCCAAACAAGCGACCAGCATCTGCCTGGAGGTCTACGGGCACCCTACTGTCGACAGGTCGCTCAGGCTAAATCCAAAAAAAAGGTCAAGTGGAGGCCCTGTCCGTGGTTCATTCTCACATCATTAATTACAAAATTATTGGGTTTTTTTTGAACTGTGTGTGCACACACGCAAACACACACACACACGCAAACACACACACACACACACACACACACATAGATATAAAGGCAGGTGTAGTGTGTGTCCACGTATGGCCGCAGGAACTGTAACAAGACCTCAGACAACGTTTAAAACAAAAGCCAAACAAGAAATCTCCAAAAACAAGCAAGAGCCAAAAAGCAAAATGTTAATTTTCAAATCTTCGTGGGAAACTGATATTAGTAGTTAACACACACACACACACACACACACACATACACACACACACACACACACACACACTACTGTGTGTAGCATTTAACTGGTGAATATTTTATTTATATCCCAGAGATTCTCGCATCTGGGTTGCAGCTTAGGTCTGCTGGCTGTCAATGGATACGTTTTAGAATTGTGGACTAACTATAATTTGCTATCAAAGCGAATCGAATCAGATAGTGAACGAGAAGGAGTATTTAATATTCCATGATAATTGCGCAAAGCACGCTCTAAAAGATTTACACATACAATTATTTAGCATTTTTTTTGAGTATCTGCAATAATTGGGCCATAATCTGAGTCATGGCAATGATTGACTGTAGCTCCAATCTTAAAAGTCTGAAGCCTTCAGTATCTGGAGTCCCTTTGGCCCGACACGAGTTTCGGGGGGGGGGAGGGCAATTAAACGATTTTGGTTTTCTTTGTTTGCCCGGTGAAATGCTGACACGGCCAAAAGCTGACCAGATGCCATGATTAATATGTTTTTGAGTAGTTCTTAGCTGCAGGCCATAACCAAAACTCGAGCCAGCTAACAAGCCTCTGTCTCAGACTCAATTGCAGTCTCAGTCTCAGTCTCAGTCTCAGTCTCGCTGTCTTTCAGCCTCGTCTCCTTCTCCACCAGTTGACAAATTGTTTGTAAATGGCTGCCAGACAAAACTGGAACACACGCACTCCGACCGCCGGCGGTCGATGATCGCGGGGATCACAGGGTGGATCGGACAGAGAGGATGATCAGAGTGGGGGAGCTACGGCTGAATGGAATTGATGGTTACCAATTTCATAAGATTAGCTAGCTGATTACCAATCCGAGTGCTCCCGGTGCTCACGCATTCGAATTTGGCTGATCATTACAAATCCAGTGGAAGGGCGGGGAAAGGTTTGGTTAATGTTGTGCTTCTACCACAAGACATAATGAGTAGGAAAAAAAAATGAAAATGAAAATGTAAATATAAAAAAAGCATGCCTATTTTGATTTCCAAATATTTATAAAGAAGTCATAATCTTAGAAAAGAAGGAATACATTTGAGCAGTTGGAGAATATATTTCCAAAGCAATATCCATAACAAATATCGCATGAAATCACTAAATGCAATGTGTGGAATCTGATCTAATGAGCCCATAGAATAAAAAGTGGATGCAGTAAGAGAGAAAGATGCACAAATTATGCAGTTGCTTAAAGCTAAGCTTGAATTGAAAACAAATTTTGCTAAGTGACTTAACTAGTTTAGACTGAACCTGACAAAAAACGTCACAACCTTGTGACTGCTGAGCCGTACTGAGAGGCGTTAATAGAGTATCGTTAATATGAAGGGGATTCCGACACACCAAACGCAATTGGCTGCTAAGCTTTAAGTTGATTGAAATGTGGCATTGCTTGGCAACACGGTGGCTAATTGAAATCAGCTCAAATATGCATGTAATATACTCAATTACTATCAAATTCGTCAAAAACTGATAGCTCGCTGAGCTGCAATAATCCACAGCCAAGTGTCGGCTGGCAAGCACCTGACAAACACTTGACAAGCTGCTCAAACAGAAAACTCGCAAATCAGCAGGCTTTGTGCAGAAAAAAAAGCATGAAATAAATAAAAATAAAAATATTGAATAGAATCAGAACTCACAATCGTAATAGCAATCGCATTCGGGCAAATCGCAATCCTATTAAGTCAAGGCGCAGCTTTAAGAAATCCAATTAAAATCAGAATAAAAAACAAAAATAAAAAAAAATAAAAAACGCAGCAAAAAAATATTGCAAGTGGCTGTCAACTAGATGTGATGGGAGGGATGTGGTGCGAGGTGTGGCTGTGGAGCAGACGTGACAATAAGCTAGATGGGACTCCAGCATTTCAGTAGCTGAATCTCTGCATCATAATACGTTACTAATGACTGAATGAGTGAGTGAGTGAGTGAGTGAGTGAGTGAGTGAATGGAAGAATGGATGAATGAATGAATGAAGCTGCTAACGCGGCTGAAGAGCGCGAAACACTCCAAAGACATTAGCGCACTTCAACAGGGAACAGGGAACAGGGAACAGGGAACAGCACTGCTGTTGCTGCTGCTCCGAAGGACCACAGACCCGGAGCAATCCACAATACGCAATCCGGCGACTCGGGTAACCCGTGCAGCAGAAGCTTGCAGGATAAGCGGAAATGCGGCTGCCACTTATTGAGCGGAAGTGTTTTATTTTACCAAATGTGCGACAGGCTAATGAGCAGCATAATAGAAAGCGAGAGAGAGAGAGAGAGAGAGAGAGAGAAGGAAAGAGAGATTAAGAGAGAGAGGGAGAGAGAGAGAGAGAGAGACGGAAAGTCTATTGATTGACTGCCAATTGTTGAGAAAAAGCTTTCGGGTGTTTGTCAAGTGGCTGCCACGAAAATTGTGTAAAGTCGTGCCAGTGGTGCGAGGGAGATGCCAACAATGGAAGCGCAAATATGCCGCGTCGATGGTGAGAGAGTGGGGGGAAGCGAGAAGCGGGGAGTGAAGGGGGAAGCTGCTGTCAATTTGCATGCAGTGCAACGCGCAAATGAGCAGAATAAATTAAGACAAAGCGAAGCGAATCAAAAAAAAAAAAAAAGTTGAAAACAAAAATGCGCTCAAGTTGAAGCTGCAGCAGAGGCAATAATGATGACGATGGCGGTGATCGAGAGGTGGCAGCAGCAGCAGCAGCAGCAGCAACAGCAAAAGCAGCAGAGGGAGTGGCAACAGGCGCTGACGATGGCCGCTTGACAAAAGACACTTCAAGCAGCAAGGAGGAACAAAACAACAACAGCAAAAAGCGAAGTAGAAAATGAAATAAAAGTTAAACATAAATAAAGATGACGAAGCTTGCCAAACAGTGAGTGGGAGAGAGAGAGAGAGAGAAACACAGAGTTGAGAGTTAGCGAGAGCGAAAGAGTGCGATAGAGACGGAGTGCATAAGTAGAAGTGAGAAAGGTTGTGCGAAAGAGGCGCCCGATTGCAGTCATGGCTGGGCCACAATGGCGGAAATGTGTGAATGAGGGCAGAAAAGGCGTTGACGCGCCCTAAGGTAACACACGCACACTCTGACATGTATATATATATATATATATATGTGTGTGTGTGTGTGTAATTAGCACTACAGTGCGAGTGTGCAGCAAGCAATATGAATGAAACAAATGCTGCCAAGCGCGTTTTTCAAACGCGCAAAAGACGCACACAAAACGCGCCGAAAACGAAGAATGCAACGATGCTAATCGTGTGCACCCCCGCACCCCCAGCATCCCCCCTTTCCCCATGCAATATAATGTTCAGCAAATTGTCGACGTCTTGAGTGCATTTTAATCGCTCAGTCACTTAATACAATAATAACAACAACAACAACAACAACAACAAGAGCACCACTAACATCAACAACAACCACCATAAACAATGTAGGTAATGGCGAGCAATGGTCGGAGACAGGCTAAGCGAGGGGCCAAGCGGGGCAGCGGCACCAGCCAATGGTTAATTGCGAACCGACGTTATTCACTGGCAGTTTTTCGATCACGCTCGCTTAATTAAAAAAAGCTTATAGCCAACAGAAGAAATATACAAAGTAGATATACAGCTGCGGTCAAAATAATAATGGTGATATTATCCCTCAGATGCACAATCTCCAACCGATAATGCTGAAGCTGAAGGAAAATCGAATTCAAATTTGCTTTGTATTATGGCCGACCGACCATTTGTAAGACGAAATATATGTTTTAAAATCGACAAATTGCCTGATTCGGCTAATTCTCTTCGATTATTTGGGCGAGGTTAGCGTTTTACTATTATTATTTTAACCGCTACTGTAGACATATATATATACATATATAAACATCCCGCCTTGTTAATTCAGAGTGCGCAGCACAAATTGCTTTATAATCGTCATCAATAACTGAGTGAATCCGGTGCAGTCATTAAACCGTAGGGTTGTCATCGGTTTTCCAATAAATATATATACATCCACTTTTATATATATATATATATATATATATAGGTTTAATGCACGAGCACCCAAAAGCAACTCTCAGTCTGAAGCACCCCATTGTCATTGCCATTGTCATTGCCAGCCCAAATTGTTGTACAAATTGAGTTATCAGCAAAGCGCAATCACAATTTGTTGCCTGTTGGTCTTCTTTCATTGGGGAATACTGTGATTGAGTGATTTCAGATAGCAACGAAATCTGTAAATAACCAACCACAACGCTGGCTAAAGAATTATCATTACCCATAAAAGCTCTAATTTTTGTATTAAATACTCAATAGGAATATATACATATTTACTTGGAACTAGATCATTTTTGGCCCTAAGATGATTAAGTTTGATTTGGATGTTTTGCTGAACTACCAAAAGTATTTTAGACAAGCATGGCAACCGCATATTATAGTGATCCGATCTGGCCGGCTCCAAAATATACACTGTACGGATATGGCTATATCGTCTCGGCTAGTGATGTTGATAGGGAATATATGTATATACATTCTGGAGTCGGAGACGTCTCCTTCAATGCGTTACAAATCCAACGTCAAGTGTAATAAAACACACTGGATCTTTGATAAATTCGGTTTATTATCTGGTGTCTTGTAAGCGCCGGAACTATAAAGATGACGCCTCCTAAAAAACATGCATAACCCTCAGTTAGAATCAAATCTTGCCTCCCGCCCATGCACAAATGCAACACGTCGTACTTTATGGTTGGGTTTCTGGTTGGGGTTTTGGGAACCCTGGGTCAATTTCATTGGAAGGCAATGGCCGTGTACGTGTCACAAATTATTAATAATCTATAATAAAAAGTATAATTTCAATTTTCAATTTTAATGAGACGCGTGTTGAAATGCACAAAGGCTTAAAGAGGAGGTGGAGATCCTGTGCAGCAGCAGCAGCAACAGCAGCAACAGCAACAGCAACAATTTCAATGCGTATAATTGTATTTTATTTTTATTTTAATTTTTTTCTTGTTGATATTTTTCATTTCATAAATCATCGAAAAATGAAGTTGCCGACGCATACTAATTTTATTTTATTTTATTCGTTGTTTTTTTTTTTTTTCTTTTTTTTTTTGGTGCTTGGCCATGTTGCGCCCATTTTGCGGTGCGCAACGGGGGCAGGGACAGCGGCAGTGGCAGGGGCAACTGGCGCCAGGCGTGTGCAACTGTAGCGCCAGTTGCTGCCTCGTTGCATGCGCTCGTCGCCAGTTATTGTTATTGTTGTTGTTGTTGTTGTTATTGTTGTTGGTTTTTACCAACGTGACGCCTGTCAGCTGCCAGCCAAGTTAAGCGGAGTGTGTGAGCCACAGGCCAGAAACAGAGCCAACTATTGGCCCTGGCCATAGAGCCGAGACAATTAAATGCCTAATTTTGTATGCCCCGTGCCCCCGACCCGGCCGAAAACGCTCCTGTTGTTGCCCCGCACTCGTTGAGTTCCCGCACCCGTACCCCTTGTTTATGTTTTTTCCAAATAATTCATTAATATTTTTCTTTTCATTTCTTTTGTTTCTCGCATTTTGGTAATTATGACGCGCAACGTTTTGTTGCCTGAGTTGCATGTGAAATGCGTAAGATTTTTGTTTTACCTATTTTTTAGGCGCCATAAGTCCAAAAATTGCAAAGCGATTTGCATGAAATTTGTCAAGTGTAAATATAAAAAAAACTGATAAACACATCCATTCACTCAGCTTTAGGCGGATTAGTGGCTTGATTTAATTGAAAGTGGCAACTTTATTGATGGCCATAGCTCGAGAGACCTTTATGGGACTTACTTTACAATCACTCAATATCAACCGGATTTATATTGAACAATTCAGCTCAAGTGTGTCAGCGGTGCAAAAGCTGAAGGAATCGGATGGCTATTCAAATGAAATTTTGCAATTCTGAACATGGATTGTGGATATGCAATAAATGCATAGTGTAAGCCTAAAACGATTAAATGTTTGATTTATATGAAGTGGCAAGTTTATGGATGGTCATAGCTCATGAAATTGTAACAGCCAAACACACATATCCGCCAAGCTGTCCCAGTGGATGGATTCGCCAAATCCAAGTTGAGTGGGTAGGCGTGCAAAAACAAGAGTCTAGCGTGTCTGGCTTAAAGCGCTGTCTAATAAACACTAACAGACACCGAGTGTTGAGCGAAACTAATGGATGCAATTTAAGTGTAATATGTATGCAAATGTTTTAATATCCATTAATGCTCATGACTGAAGCAATTCAACTGTAAATCAACAACTCGAGAGAACAACAACTCAGCTACTGTAGCTCTATAGCTTGTTTTGGTCGACACCCCGATGAGACACTGAATGACTGACTGAAATGAGAAATGTGAAATTGTGAAAATGAGTAACTGAGAAATGAATTAGTTATTGTTAGCTGCGTTGCAACGTCGTTTTTCCAGTGCCTGCACAACAACAACAATAAACAGGCCAACACTGTAGAGCAGGTAGTAATTTAGACCACTTACCCCGCCCCTTGAGCCCCGCTGTTAGAAGAACCTCACTTAGAAGGGGGTGGGGGGGGCACAGACGTGTGTCTCGGGTGCGGATCTTCAAACAACAATAATTACGTAGACAAAGAATAGTTAAAAAGCTAAACGAGTACGAGTACATGCAATATAAAAAAAAAAATTACAAATATATTTATATAAAGATATAAAATAGTTGTTGTTAAACTTGTTGTTTGTCGTGCAAATTAATTTGATTATTTATCGCTAATAGTTTCGTTTTCGCCATATTCACATTTAATCAGGTTTCAAATGAAGCGTTTGCTGTTGCTCTTTCTATTGCTGTTGTTGTTATACAAACTTAATTACATACAATATAGTTGTCTAGCTGTTGCTATTGTTTATGCATAAACATATTTATTAACAACTTTATAGAACAACAATGGCAACAGCAACAACAGCGACTTTGACTGAACATGAACTCAATGAACTGAACTGAAATGATTGACGCATTGTTTGATACATTGTCACCCATTTGCCATGTGACACGCAAAAATCATGTCACACATACAACAACTGCAACAACAACAGCAGCAACAACAACAACAACAACAACAACAATAATTATCATCATCTATGGCAACGCGGAAAGCTTTTCTTAATGAGGCAACACAAAATTTGCGTGACGTTTGCACAAAGCCAGCAACAAACTAACTAAAAGCAAATTCGTTACTGTTCTTGTTAGTTTTGCTGGTATTGCTATTACTATCGCTGTTGCTGTTGCTGTTGCTGTTTCACCTGCCTGGCAATAGTCAAACAGCAAACGCATTTGACATTTGTCAGTCAATAAAAGTGTCAGCGTGCATTAGTCGCAACTTCAGACGCGCTGATTGTGGGTGCAGCTCAAAGAGGGCGGAAGCGAAGGGAGACGAAAGTTACACTCAAGCCGGGAATGGGAATCATTCTGGCTGATTCATGAAGTTAAACCATCGGCCTGATATTTCTTCAATTTGAATGTTTGTTGAGCAGAGAAATTAACGAATTAACGAATCATAATGAATAAAAGGTATAATTTTGAAAACCAGCTTTGGGTCATAATTCAATAAATCGCTTTATGTGTGAGAAGAGCATTAAAACGCTTAAGGAAATCAATTATATTTATCTTGATTAAATATCGATTGATGGCGATTAAATGTAAGGAAAATATGGCTCAAGAAATTTTTAAGTTTTACACAGGGGAAATGCTCAAATGCTACAAATTCTTTTTTCGCACAAATCACAAAACTAATCGTTTTCAAAACGGATGGGACTTAAACAAGTTTTTTTTTTTTTTTTTGCTACTCACTCTCCAGATCAGATAAGCGCGACGCGAATGCCAATATTAAAAGAGGGAAGCGAGAGATATAGCACACAGTGCAGATATGTAGTCAGTGTTAAGGATTTGGATGAGGGGTGAAGTGGGGTTTCTGAGTTCTGAGACTAGTTGCGAGCAGTTGGGAGCAGTTGGCAACTTGCTACTGCTACTGATTAGCTTTTAGGCGCCAGTTGTTAAGACCATTTCGGAGATACGACAAAATGATATTAAGACAAAAGGCAAAAAAAAAAAAAAAAAGAAAAAAAGATTCTGAGCACTTCCGTTTGTGTACGCCCCAAGCGCCAGCTTATCTTCCCGAGATAAGCGACAACAAAACAGCTGTCGAAAGCGAGTGCGAAAGGGATAGAGATACATGAGTGAGACCAGGAGAACGATAGAGAGAGAGAGAGGGAGGGAGAGAGAGGGAAGGAAGGAGAGAGAGAGAGAGGAAGAGAACGAGGAGGGAGGTAGACAAGTCAAACAAGCGACGAATGGACAAATATCCCAAATTCAAATAGAAACAAATGCAAATACAAACAAACAAACAAACACACACACACACACAGACACACACACACACACTCACACACACGCACAACAGCAGACAACAACGAAGACAATGCAAACGCAGACAGAGAAGGAGAAAAGTGAAGAACACTTTGGAGACTGTAGACTAGTCGAAACAACAAACCGGTGGACCCTGGATAGAGATGAGGCAGAGACGGAGGTCGCTTGCTTATTAAGTAAATGTAAATGCAATCAAAATTCAAACTCGAAGCGAATGAACGACTGAGCCCAAAAATGTGGTAGCTTATTTGAGGTGTTTAACTGTCACCTAAGACTTAAGTAGTCAGCGATAATGCCCAGACAACGCACAGCGACAAGTGGCGCTTGGCATATTTGCCCGTTCAAACAACTCCAACGAAAAGCAACAACCACAACCACAACAACAACAACAACAGCAGCAGCAGTAGCAGCAGCAGTAGCAGCAGCAGTAGCAACAGACAAACAACCAAAATGTTGTTGGCAAATAAGCGACGCATGCGGCCAAACAAAAACGAAAGCCTATTACCAAAAAGTAAAATTAAACCTAAGCATATAATCCGGCTATAACGAATTGTAAATGTCCTAACAAATGCATACAGTTATTGTATTTAAATTTAGAGATTGTAGTAAATGTCTCTCATATGTTTTAAACATATATTTAATGTTTAATGAATATTATAAAATATTTGAATATATAAATATAAATATATATAAAAAGATTTTATTAAAAATACTAAACGCAGCTAAATTGAGATCGGTGAATAATTAGTTCTGTTCTAGAATAATATACAATTGTACATGGAAAATAAAAAACAAAAAAAATAATAATATGTTAAGCGCATTATCTACTGTAGCTGATAAGCCCCCAGCTCTGTGGTAAGTAAGTGTATTTAGAAATCTATTTGCATGGCGCTGGCAGCAAATATTGCACTTCCGTTTCAATCCGATGCCGAAATCCAAGTCAAGCTTGTCTATTTGCTTTGGGCTAATGGAAGTGCTCACATTTGTTGTAGTCGTTGCTGTAGCTGTAGCAGCTGCCACTGGCAACAGCAAGAATCCCTCCTCCCCATCCATACACTCCACCTAGTCCATCGCTGTAGCGCTACACCCCCCACCCCCCCCCCCCCCCCTGTAGTAGCCCCATCTTCAAATTGCCAGAGTCGTGTCGCTCTCCTTTTTTGGCAACAATGGACAAACAACAAAGGCAACAAAAGCGCTCTGCTTGAAGATGTTCTTTTGAGCGTGAGCATAGGCGTAAGCGTGGGCGTGGGCGTGGCGTTATTGGTTCTTGTTACTATTACTGCCCACGCACAGCAGCTGCTGCTCATTTTGTGACGATGCAGGGATTGGGGTTGGGGATTGTGTTGCTATATAGAAAAATGTGTGCGGGGTTTACGGCTTTCCAAAACGACTTAATCGTTAGATTTGCTCTGCTTTTTACTGTGCTTTGTGTGCTGCTGCACAGCATGTGTGCCACAGCCTCAGAGACAGATAGAGAGAGCGAGAGAGAGAGAGAGAGAGATAGAGAATGCCATTGTCCTGGAGCCGACATCCCAACGGAAACGCGGCGCTATAATAAATTTGTCTTCAGCTGTCGTCGGCCTCAATTTCTAAGCATTTGTTTAGACATGCACACAAGAGCCGCGAGCATTGTCGAGAGGCTGCGACGGCGACGGCGACAGCGACAGCGACGGCGACGGCGAGGGCAACTGCGACGACAACAGTGACTGCGGTTTGAGGTTGCCTTGCGCCGCAGGATAGCGGCGCCCCCCGCCGTCGCATAATCGAACCGCCAGTCAAATGCGGCGTATGCGCAATATGCGCACCCAACCAACAACTGGCGAGTGAACAACAGCGCCATGCAGTTGCCTGTTCACTGTTCTTTAATTATGTTGTTAGACATCGATGTCAGGATGCGTCTTTTAAGGATCCTTAGGGGCATTAGGAAAACCAGAATAAACACAAAAAAAAAAAACCAAAAAAAAAAACAGAAACGATGCAATCCTGAGTAGGGGGCGCAACCAGCAAAAGGGGCGTTTAATCTTGTTTGTGCGGCCACTAATCGCCACTTTGATCAGCTCAGCCCAGCTCAGCTTAGAAAATGAGCTGCCCGCCTTCCTCTGTGCGTGTGTGTGTATGTGTGTGTGTGTGTGTGTGTGTGTACATGTGGATTAGGTCACAGGCTGCTCAGTTTCAACAATTTCCTTCTTCTTTTCGTGTCCTCTATTATATTAGTTTTAGTTTTTCTTTTTTGGGTTTTTGTCAATGGTTTGCATGTAATCATCATTTGGGTTTTAGAATCATCGCCCAATCATTAGCCTAAGCGCCGTTTGCCTGACTTTGCAATTTTTCATTGTAGAATGTAGTTTACTTTTGTTGGGTCTAGTCCCATTCTAGCATTCATTCAACCCACTTGACATCTGTCCTTTTTTGATGCCTTCTTTCTCTATCTCTCTCTCTCTCTCTCTCTCTCTCTATTTCTTTCTATTTTGCCCAAATCCTGTTGACTCAGTTCTATATAGTATCTTTTATAATAATAAAAACGATGTATCTAATACATTAGGCTTACGAAACCTTCACTAAACACTTAAACTCTCTTACTCGTTGACCCCGCAAGCTTAACTCTAATTTGCAATGCACGCTTAAGCTAAATACTCTCTCTCTCTCTCTCTCTCTCTCTCTCCCTGGATATCTATATATATATATCTTTGCTGTATTTTCAGTATTTTTCTGTACAAATCTGTCTCAGCTGCTGCAGCTTCAAGCAGACTCTTTAAGACCGCAGAAACTCAGAGGCAGCTTACAAACATCCAGCCCACATCTCTGGCATCTGGCAGCCATCACAGTGTGCCAAATGCCAGGGAAATATTTATTTTTTCTTTTGTATTTTTATGAAAAACTTGGCCGACGCCGCCACGCAATTGTTTTTCTTATTTGGTTTTTTGCTCGTATATATATTTTTTTTTTCCATCAGGTCGTTTGTCGCGTAGACGTCAACTTGATTTGAATATTAAAAAATTCCAAAACATAAAAGGTATTTTTATTTGTGATATTTTGTCGCACCTCAGCGACAACGTACTTGCCACCTCGTCAACGGCCACACGACGACGAAATTAAGTCAAAAATGTGGCCAAGTACTCTACCCCCATGGAGGGTGGAGTGAAAGTGTGCGAATGAAACCAAGACCGAGTACGGAACAGAATGAGGTAGTAGCAGGGTGGTGGTTTGAGTTACTTTCATACGGATCAGAGTCGGCGTCCCGGTTTAATTTAACATAAAAGCGCGTTTGCCATTAGGCGCTTAAGCCACAACCACAACCACTACCTCTACCACAAACCCCTCGCCATCTCCCTACCTATCATCCCTTTTATGGGCAGTGCGCACTGAAATTTATGAGGCATGCTCAGGTTTTTATTAGATTTTAACTAGCCTAATATATAGGACTGGCGCCAGGGCCAGGGCCATGCCACACAGGGTTGGGCCTGAAACGCAACGTGCTAAAAACATTAAATATGTTAATTAGTTTCAACGCCCCACCCACACCAACCAAAAAAAAAAAAAACAAAAAAAAAAAAACAAAAAAAAAACAAATCAACCAAAAATCAAGCGCAAAAACTAAATGTTCAAGTTTTAGCACCAACAAAATTTTTGCGTTGCTCTCACCCGCTCTGACGTTTCCCCCTCCATCCCACTGGGTTGACACATTTGAATCGAAACAGAAAACGAACCAGTGAACCACTGAGTGGTGCCTTAAGTACCACTGGTCACGTCAACTCAACTCGACAAAGTCACAGCTTAAAGCTGCGCAGCAAGCTGGCAATATGCTAATGCCCAAAATGCTAATGCCTCGACATATGACAGATGTCTGGGCGCAGTCGCTGCCTGGCCAGGAATCTGATGGCGTTATATTTTATCTGCGTGTAGCTAGCTGTACGCAATTGAGGTTAACACTTGCCCACTCAATGCGTTGCCTGATAAGCTCTGAACGAAACTGAACAAATGAAAGTTTTAGATATGAATGCGATTTGAAAGACAAGAATAATGAACTTTCAGGATATTCTCTTGGGTATCGCTGAGGCCTGTTCCACAGATAAAACAAAGTTTTAGTTATTTGCCTGAAGAATCCTAAGTTTATAAGAAATTTATATTATCTGTACCTGTCGAACTAGATGCTAAATTAAATGGGAAAACAGACTTGTATCAAATGTATTAGTGATTATTATGGTTAGGGAATGACAGTCTTCAGTTGAGAGTTATAACAAAAATATTCTATAATAACTGTAAGCCAGAAGCAACTAAGTGCCACCAATCATAAGCGTTAACCCAAGCTAAGGAACTCGATTTCAGAAAGTGTGCCACAAATTCAAGCAGTCTACAGTATGGCGCTATGGGGTGAGTCAGTTAATGACGCTGCCAGCTTATTAAGTGGCTACAAATACCACTTGGGATATCCCAAACTGCCCCTGTCTCCAGCCCTCTTTTGCTGCCACAGCATTTACGCATTGCGTGTGTGCCAAAAAGGAAATTTGCAGCTCGCCAAAAAAAAAAAAAAAAAAAAGGATGATTGATGGACAGAACCGAAAAGGGGCGGCCACTTGTAGACTTGTAGCCAAAAATATGCAGGCAATTAAGGCAACTATTTCCGGAGCAGGAGCAGCAACAACAAAAGATATAACAACTTGCAACAGCAACTTGCAACAGCTGCTTTAAAGAATCTAAACCCAAAACTCGCTTGGCTAAGCTCATGTGGCGGCTGCGGTTTTTTTGAGCAGGCGTTACCCAAAGATACGTACAGGACATGGCTGCTGTTGTTGCTGCTGTTGCTGCTGCTGCTGCTGTTGCTGATACTCGTGTTGTTGCCTAATCTGCCCGGCAGCAGCACAAAAGTTGATCGCAAACTGATAGCCAATGGGTTCTGTATTTATTATTATTTTTTTTTTTTTTTTTTTTTTGGTTATTTATTGTAGCCAAGCTGTAGATACCCTTTGCACTCAGCCAGAACTCCAAGCCTCAATGCTGATGATGATGTGATGTATGTCTCACTGCCCCTGTGCCCCTTGCCCCTGTGTCTAGTCTCTGGGTGCGTGCGCCGTTCAGCGTCATGATATACGCTGAGATAGTGAGCCGCAACGCCGCAATTGATGGCATTAGGCATAAGATAAGAAATCAGACATTTATAGGCACACACTGATGCACTAAGGGACTAAGGGGACGTACGGACGGACGGACGGACGGACGGGCGGACGGATGGGCTAGTTAAATAACTTGAACATTTACAGTGAGCAACAACGAGAATAAGAGCAGCGAGAGAACAACATCATCATCATCATCATAATCAGTAAGAGGGATAGCGTCATCGTAAATAGCTCAGGGGTTAGGACTGCTCGAGGGGTTAGGCCCGTCGAGGGTTGCATTTTTTGGCAAGAGGATCTCTTTCGGCTGCAGCTCTACGCAGCAGCCGTTCTCTCATTGTAGTCCCTTCAAATACACAAATACACAGAAGTTGGCACAATTAATGGATTGTTGTTAAGTTTACCAATACTAATAGATGCCTGCAGTAGGGTTGAAAAACAGCGACTGAAAAAATACGTTGTAGAAAATATTAGTTTCGTGCTGAGAGTGCAACTAACCCAATAAGTTGTCACATTTTCACGATTAAAAATCACTTGAGGTAAACGCGTATATATATAACAATATCTAAAACACAGCTTTTTTTATGATGATTAAGGAGCAAAACAAAAGATAAATGTAACTAACTGGCTAGCTAGCAAAAGATATCACAGATTTCAAGCTGAAGTTCAATTTAAACTTTAGATATTTGCACTTTCTAAGTTCTTAAAATTAGTTAGTTCGAAAACAGGTCCTTCAACTGAAGAGCTGTAATCTACAATTTAAATTTGATAAATTTAAGAAGATATCTTTTCTTTTAGCATTTTATTCTGATTAATTTGATGAAATTGCGTCACAGAAACGACTTTTAAAATTAATGAAAAATCTTATTTGGTCGTCAATCAAATAAAATTCAGTAAGAGTTCATTTTCTGACCAAAATGCAGTTGAAAACTATAGACAAACATACATATAGTAAATAGTTTGAATAAGTTTAAGTCGTTCACTCACTTAATTGGTCTCATATTTGCAAAATCGAAGCAAAGATAACCAGAGAACCACAAGCCACGGGGGCCGTTGTCAACTTCAAAGCAGCCTTTCAAGTTGTATTTCGGGCAACACCTAGCCGGCTAACAGGCGGATGCGGATGCGGAGAAGGCGAAGGCTATGACTACCTGCCCAAACTGACTATGACAGATAAATTGGCCATATCCCATATCTCAGCACACAACCATTCACAGCACACACACACACACACACACACACACAGACGCATGAAAGTTTGCGGGACGCCTTTGATTTTCTAAACGAATTGTTTCAAGACAAGCCACAGGAGAAACGACTGCGCTGATGTTGGCCAGCAAAGTGGAAGCGGAGTCGGAGGGGGGGTTGGGGAGGTGAGGTGAGGGCGGCACACAAGGATTTGAAAAGGCTTGTGAGGACATGTGAGCTTCAATTAATTTGATTTGCGTTAAAAGGCTGCGCAATGCCTACGCCCGGAAATGCGGAAATGGAACTCCACTTCAGTTTATTTGTCAACCTGCCTGTGATAGAATTTTTTGCGCTTGGCCTGCTGTGCAAGGGCGACGACGGTCATGGCATGGCTGAACGGGCACAGGACACGGGATGAGCCATGGCCACTGCAGATGCCATTTTGAAGATGGCCAACTATGCTTTGAACTATGATGAAACTAATGCAAGCAGACGACACACACACACACACACACACACACATATAAGGCGCATACCAAAAAGGTCCTCAGCCAGGACCGTCGTTGCGTTGTCGCTTGTGTCGTTAGGTCCTTGGACTCGCACCGGCACTTGACAACGTCTCGGACCAGTTTGAAGTGGGGTGGCCGTCGAGGGGTCAGGGGTTTTGGTTTAATTGGCAAAGCTTTCACCAGTTTCAGCTTCAGCTTCAGCTTCAATTGAACGCATTAGGCGACACCTCAGACACCAAATGCAGAGTGTGCCCGAGTGCCGCTCAGATGACGGAAGGCGGTTTGTGTGCAACCCACCCCAAATGCGGTTTATTTCAATATTTTAGGGTTGCGATTGCCACAATATGGCCGACAGAGCACACACACACACACACACACACACACACAATGTGAAGGCAGAGAGGGGCGTTTTAAAACGCGCGCGTTTTATATATATGTATATATATATACATATATATATATATTTATTTCCGACCTGAGCTAAGTGCATTTCAATGTAATATCGAGGCAAGGCGGGTGGCAGACATGCAAGCAAGCTCCGATATATGCAATTATTAGGTGTAAGGGTGGAGCTGTGTGGAGGCCTAAGTATGCGCTAGGGGATGGACTGTGGAGTTGGGCGACTTACTGTTGTTTTGACACGCAGCCAGAGGGTATGATGGATACGGGACACAGGGCAAAGGACAAAGGACAACAGAATATAGAGGACATCGTATT
Source organism: Drosophila anomalipes (assembly GCA_035041615.1). NCBI lineage: Eukaryota > Metazoa > Arthropoda > Insecta > Diptera > Drosophilidae > Drosophila > Drosophila anomalipes. The sequence goes on from JAWNKZ010000254.1 coordinate 6,370,683, forward strand.
GTCGCCCGTGTGACCTTAGCTCTGTCTTCGCCTGTCGCCTGTCTCCTGTCGCCTGACCGCAAATAGCGTTAAATTATAGATTTGAGCGTACTCTCTGAGAGCAACAACAGCTGTTGGAGCACTCTTGCTGTGGTTACGCATACGATGCCGGGAGCACCCAACTCAGCCACAAAAGTCTTCAAGGGGGGAACACACGCAGCGCTTTGTGTCGGCGCGCAGCGTTTGAACTAAGCGAAATTAATGGCCAACACAGGCTACTTAGCGGAGATCGCGGACGAGGCTGAGGCGGAGGCCCACGCACACGACGCCGGAGACGACGACGACGACGACGACGACGACGATGTTGTTGTTGTTGTTGTCGTTGTAGCCCTTATGGCAGTCGGTGATGTCTGTGCCGCTTGTTCGGTGTGCGATTTATGACTTGGCATGCAAAGAGGCAGGCAACCAGTGCAAGCAACAAGAACCACACAGAACCACTGTAAGCTGGTTAGGGTGGAGTGGGCGCGGGGGCATCTGAGGGGGCAGCAGACATGACAAAACTGCATGGCGCCCGCCAGCGTCGTCGCTGAGACTGCAACGGCAATGGGGGCAAGCAACGGCGCGGCGGCGCAACGGGTGGGCAAAAAAAAAAAAAAAAAAAAAAAAAAAACTGCGACGGCAACGGCGCTGATCAATAAAAAATGAAAATTTTGCGCAGCAGTTGATGAAATTTACGCGATCGGCGTCGGCAAAGTTCAAAAGCTTCGGCCTTGGCGGATGGACAAACTGGCCACCAGGCAGCACCACCGACCAGCAGAACACCACCATGAAAAAGCCACGCCGCCAATTTGTTGGCGCTCGCGCCCACTGCCCAAGAAATGAATGGAAACGAAAGTTGTCGTCGTCGTCGTCGTCGTCGTCGTCGTCGTCGTCGTCGTCGTCGTCGTCGTCGTCGTCGTCGTCGTCGTCGTCGTCGTCGTCATAGATGCCGCAACCGTCTCCGTCTGCGTCTGCGTCTTCGTCTTTGGGTCTTATCCGTGGTAACGTCTGCTGCTGCCGGCTGCCGACTGCCGGCTGCGTGTGAGAAGTTTTAGATAAGGCCGCGCGCTGCTTGGCTGCCATACTTCAAAGTGCAGACGCGGGTAACGCTTAAGCGTTGGCTGGCTACGCAAATTTGCATTGATAAGCCAAGTGCATGTATGGATGAGTCGGACGCCCGAGAGCAGGGACTCGGAGTGTTAGGTGCCGCCCAGCTTCCTCTTTGATAAATGTATACATATATATCTATATCTAAATATATATATATATATTTATACACGTACATGTACATGTATATGCCAGCCAGATATAGTTTGATAATGTTCGCTTTGAAGTCAACGGCAGCCGCATGGCATTAGCGCGTGAGCTGCACGCATCTAGCAGCTCGCAGTTCGCAGTTCGCAGCTGGCAGCTGGCAGCTGGCAGTGCCTTAGAGCAGTACCCACCGATAGGTAGTCAGTTTAGGCCAATGAAATTTCACACAGTGCTGCCAATAAATGGGCAGGAATTAGCTTAAAGTCATAAAGAACACGCTCATTTTCAAAGAACTAACTAGAGTGAAAACGGATTATTTTTATCTATATGAACTACCGACCAAATAGAAATCGTAGAGGACATTTGGAAAAAAAAAATCATATATACAACACACACTCACAGACTTGGTCAAAATTCACTTATGGCAAATGATGATGAGAGAAACGTGCCAAGTTTTGAACAGTTACGTTTAGATTTCGGTTATTTGATATGGTTACATTTTGGAGCATCTAGGTCTTAAATAACTAATGCGGTAAACAAAGAAGACGTACAGTACTTACAAATCCATGTTTATCACTAATATTGTTGGTCAATTTTAATTTGTGAAATGAAACAACTTTTTGCATCCATTGCTCACCCGTTGTGGGCGAATCTGGATGGATGTACATGCGTTTTGGCATTTCAGGATCCGCTTTACCAGCGACCATCCAGCGACTGCAAATAAGGATTACATTATTAATGAGTGCCATGGTAGCATACACACACACACACACACAACAACAACAAAAACATACACAACTTACCTATTATGAAATTTATAACGATAATCATCCGCCGCAACGATATCCAGTAGCAGTATGTATTTAGCCTTGGCATCCAGGCCCGAAACACGAAATTTCATTTGCGGAAACATTTGTCTGCAAGCACAAAAAGAGATGGTCAGTAAGTAAGTGAGTGTGTGTGTAAGAGAGAGAGAGAGAGAGATAGGGAGAGAGAGAGAGAGAGGAAGAGACAGAGACAGAGGCAGAGGAAGATAAGGCACAAGTCATTTTGGCTGGGTAATCAAATAAAACATTAATCAGAGCGGCATAAAGCCTAAACGCTGCAGCGGTTCTCAGGCAGCCCACCAGCAAACCAACAAATTCCAACGTTGACCGAGTAAGAGAGCGAGACAGAGACAGAGTGAGACAGAGAGAGAGAGAGAGAGAAAGAGATAGGCTGAGAGAGGTAGACAGGAGAAGCGGGCGTTGGCAATAAGACGTGTATTCAGGCACACACACACACACACAAACACACACACACACTCACACACACACACACACACACACATACACACACAATAATCATCATCATCATTATCAGTGCCAGTAGAAAAGCAAACAAAACCAAAAACTGCGATCAGTTGTGGAGTCGCAGAGTCGTGGAGCCAGGTTATCAAGTGGCGCCAAGCCGCAAATTGTTTCCAGCTCCAGACTCCCATTCGAGTCGAGTCGAGTCGAGTCGAGTCGAATTCAAATTGGCGCTGGCGCTCTTTTGTGGTCCTCTTGTTGATTAGCCTTAGTCCATGTTGTGGCTGGCCATCCATGTTGGTGGCAATGTGCAAACTCGAAAATTACATGGGGCCACAAAACAACAAGCAGACCAAGCCGTGGAACACCAACCAACACGCCAGGCGATCAGTGACCACAGCTCCGGCCAAACTCACTCTGGCTCTGGCTCTAGCTCTGGCTCTGGCTCTGGTTACCCACCCAAGGAAAGGGCTGCACCCTCACACACATAGACACACACACACACAGATACACACACACACACACACTCAGACACACACAAATATGAAAATTATAAGTTTAAGTAGCAATCACTCAATCGCTGCGACTGCGCCTCAACAAACGAGCGCCAGAGCCTACAGCTGTATGTGCCTCTGCCTCAGCGTCTCTGGCACTCTGCCTGCCTCTCCTTTGCTGCTGCTCTGCATCCAGTTCGAGCGCCAGCGCCTGTTGCCTGTTGCCTGTGCCTGTGCCTGCTCCTGCGCCTCATGAATCAAATTTAACGAACGTCTTGTTCATGTTCACAGATCATCATCAGCTGCGCCTGCATTTTGATAAAAACCAACAAAAAGGCCCCCAAACAAGCCCGGGCCAACAGGCAGGCAGGCAGGCTGGCAAGCAGGCAGGCAGGCAGGCAGGCAGTCAGGCAAACAGCTAACAAGCTGACTGATGTCTGACTGCCTAAATGACTAACTGACAAACGGACAGACTGACGGACTGACAGACTGAGGGACTGTCGAACGGATGGAGGCCTGGATGCAGCGATGTTTCTATTTAGAGAGCAGCTAACATGAACTGGGCAGTGGCTCTGGCTCTGGCTCTGGCTCTGACTGAAACTGAGGCTGAGGCTGATGCTGAGACTGAGACCAGCAGCAGCAAGTGGCAGAACGAATTCGAACAACATCAAGTCAAAGATGAGACAGTGGGGTATGCACGACTAACAAATTATCTGCACATGTACCAATAACATTGTTGGCTTATTAAAACTTTGCTAATACTAAAATGATATATATGTAACTATATACTAAAAATCATGACTTGAAATAATTCAAGAAAAATTCGAAAATTCCAAATTAAATTCCAAAGGAAAAGCTCGAGTAATTAAGGCTATTGCCGCTGATCAGTAAAATATATATGCGTAAATGGTTCGTTGATGTTTTTGTTGCAACTTTTTGCTATTTAATTTGTACAGGGTATGAGCAGTCGCCAAGTCATGTCCATCTGGCGCTTCGGGACCTCCAACTCCGACTCCAAAAACCCAAAAGCAGGCAGCCAGCCCACGTCTTCAGCCTCCTTTGCCCCTACCCCACCCACCTTCTTCTGCTCTTCTCGCTGTCTTTTTCGACTGCAAATTATTTTTTATTTGCTTGCCAGGCAACAAGACTGAGCCACAGTCTGAGACTGCGACGGCAACTGCGACTGAGGCCGTGGCACGTCTGCCTGGTTAGTTGGGCTCCTTTTGGCTGCGTATCGTTTTGTTGCTTTTCTTTTTCGTTGCTGTTTTTTTGTTTTTTTTTTGTTGCTCCTTTTTTTATTTATTTATTTTTTTTTTTTTTTTTGGTTTTTGTGTTGTTGTCTTAACTGAATAGCTCGTTAACATTATTGAGCACTTGGCGCCAGTTGTTGGCAGCTTGTTATGGCCATGGCCAGAACCACAGCCAGAGACGAAGTCGCGCCGCATAGAGCCCCATAGCCGCAAGCGCCAACTGGAGCCAAGTTTTGCTTGGCCCCAAACAAATCGGCCCACCACACGCGCAACCATCCCCTCCTCGACCACCTTCCTCTCCCTCCCTCTCTCTCTCCCTCTCTCTCTTGCTGACCCGCCCTCTCTCTTTCTCACTCTCTCCCGCTTTTTGCGTGTGGGACCTCCTCTCTTATGTGTGTGTGTGTCTGTGTGTGTGTGTGTGTGCAGCTCGAACTGTGCTCGACAACAAAACGATTTGCTCTCGTTTGTGTTTGCGACTTTCGAAGATGAAGCTGAATCTGAAGCTGGAGCTGAAGCTGTAGCTGGAGCTGAAGCTGTAGCTTTTAGCTGCCAGCCATGCACTTCTCCTTTTTCATCTTCTCGCTGCTGCTGCTGCTGCTGCTGCTGCTTCTTCATCAACTCGACGTTGTTGTTGGTGTTGTTGTTGTTGGTCAGCTCCTGAGCTTCGTGCAAATCGTTACGTGTAAAAGTTGCACCTTTTGACCGAAAGTTGTTTGTTTTTTGTTTTTTCTTCGGCTTTGCAAGAGCCCACACATTATTAATATTGTTTTTGTGTTTGTTTTTGGTTTTGTTTTTTTGGACTGCGCACAGCTAATTCAATTTCCTCATATGCTCTCGACCGCTCTTTAGCTGCTTTTATTGCCCAGCAATAACAAACAACAACGAGCTGTTAATGTGTCTTGAAAGTGTTTTGGAAGGCTACTTGGACTCGTACCAACGCCGGTCTGAGCCCATAATTAAGCCTAATTAAGCCGACTGTCTTAGTGTATGTGTGTGTGTGTGTACTGCAAGAGGTGTCGCTGTTACTCTGCACTACTCATCCACACACACAAACACACACACACACAGATACATACATACAGACAGACACAACTACCTCTCATCGATGTTCGCGTCCCTATTGAGGTTAATGGCTAATCAATTAGCCCTGGCTTCGAATAGTTGGGCCCGGCCACTGTGCGTCCTTTTTTTTTTTTTTTTTTTTTTGTTTGCTGTCACATTTTTGTCCTGAGTAAAATAAATGCTTCAGCGATTGAGTTGTAATTGTCATTTCAACTCAAGCAGCGAGATAACGACGGCGTTACAGATAATGAAAATGCTGCCCGAATTACGTAATGGGTCAAAAACAGCAGGAGAATGCCATATAAAATAGCTAGGGTCATTGTTTTTGCGACTGAAACAGAGGGAGAGAGAGAGCGAGAGAGAGAGAGAGAGAGAGAGAGAGAGAGAGAGCGAGAGAGTGAGAGAGAGAGCGGGATTAGCACTGACACCCACTAATGTGAGACACATGCTCGATTTGTAGCTCTAAACTGAACGGAAGAAACAGGAAACGGATTAGAAACATTAATTAACTAAATGAATAGAGTAAAAAGATCATGGCAAAGATCATACAAATGTGGTAAAAATTGTAATACATTTTTATGTATATTTTCAGTTAGTTAGTTAAGCCCCTTTCGAGATCACATCAAGTTGTCACGATGATGTTGGACTTATGCTCGATGTGGCAGAAGGGCTGTCTAGCTAACTGATGAAACTAAACGGTGTCTATTGGTGGCACCTGTGCGCATCGCTGATTGTCGCATGGAGGTCGAAAGGTTGCCGCTCTTCCTGGCTGCCATAGAAGCGTCAATTGTCAATGCTTTATCTGTTGGTCAAATCAGACGGCAGCAGCCCGAAGACAAAAAAAAAAAAAAAAAAAACGAAGATGCAGCCGCAGACTTCAACAGCTGTGTGCAGAGCTGTGTGTGTGTGTGTGTGTGTGTGTGTGTGTGTGGAACACGCACGTAAAACAAAGGCTCAAAACCAAGTGGCTTGCAAAACGCAGTCGCCATCCGCCATCCGTCCATCCGTCCAGTCGTCGGTCCGTTTGTCTGTCCGCTCGCGACGTTCCGTTTGCCGACGGTTTGTCAACAAGCGCGGCGATTAAAGTAGCACCTGCAACCGGCAAAGGTACCGGCAATGATGTCAACAACAACAACAACAACAACAACAGGAGCAACAGCAGCAGCAGCAGCAGCAACGGCTGTTGACAGTTCTCCTTTGTGACAACAAAATTGTTGTCGAGTTTTGTTTTTTTAGTTTTGTTTTTCAGGCTGTTTGGTTTTCTTGCTGCTGCTGCTGCTGTTGTTGTTGTTGTTGTTGTTGTTGTTGTTGTTGGATAGCGAGGGAGCGCTTTAATCTTTTTGGGCAAGTTTGTCAACACATTTTGGACGGGCATTGCATTTGCCGATAACTATCGATAACTTAATAGGGGTGCATATGTTTAACATGAAAATTACAATGCTTTACATTTGACTAACCAAAAAAAAAAAAGAGAGAAAGGAGAAGAAAAAAAATGGAAAAGACGAGCAGCAGATGTTGGCATTTAATTTGAATTTTATTGAATTTTATTGAATTGCAATTGCATGCAAATTATTGTTGTGGTCAACACGATAAGCCCCAACAGTCTCCCATTCTTGGCCCCCACCTGATCGCCGCAACCCTTTTCTGCAAAATTTATTTGACAAATTTCTGAGTTGCAGTTGCAGCGTCAATGTCAGCGCCAGCAGCAGCTGCATCCATAAGGGCTAATTACCCACAGACAGACACAGTCAGTTGAGGATCACAGGTTGCACAGGTCAGCGGACAGGGGCTGGCAGGAGCTGGTAGGGGCAGCAAGATACCAAATTAGTTAAACCAATAAACTGACAGCGGCCGCTTACGTCTGGTTATATGCCATATTTCAAGTCTATATAATAATAAAACAATTTATGAAGGCATAACAACAGCCCCTGCCCCAAAAAAAAAAAAAAAAAAAAAAAAAAAACACAAACACACAGAAAAGAAACCAGCATGCAGCAAAAGACGTCCTACCTCTGACCCTGCCACTGCCCCGCGCTGGCTGTCAGTTAGCGGCAACGCCCACAAGCGTCTCAGCGAGTCGCATTCACAATCGCTGTCGCAGTCGCAGTCGCCACAGCCGTCGCAGTCAGAGCCCAGAGCTCGTTGTGGCTCAAAATGAATGGCCATGTCATTAAGCGGGCTCGAACCCAGAGAGAGGGACAGAGGGCGGAGACAGCGAAACCCGCTGCGTTGATGCCTTAACAAACAAAAAAAAAAAAAAAAAAACAAAAACAAAAAAAAAAATACCAAAAACAACAATAACAAGAACAGTCCTGTTGTCAGTGTAGAAGCTTGTGTGGCGCTAGGATTGAGTGCTCATCTGTCTGAGGCACTGTGGGAATTCCAGAGTCGAGACCCGTCTCCCAACTCAACATAAATATCTTTCGATATATAAATCAAATCGCATGTAATTACAATTTAGGCGCTTAATTGCGGAAAATGCGTGAAACGAGTGAAACGAAAATGCTCGTTAATTTAGGAAAATGGACAAAATTCGAATAACAAACGTTCTTACTTGATGCGGAACGAAATAATAATAATAATAAGCTCCCAAAACAAAAATAAAAAAAAAACAAGCATTTTATTAATTTAAAATTAAAGCCAAGACTTCCTTAAGAGATCTAAAAGCTATTTGGAACTTTTCACTTTCCCTGCACAGAGGCAAAACACCTCAGAAAAGTACAATGCCTGCTGTCAAAAGAGCGTGTAGAGCATCTAAAATATAAAGCCAATGCTTATCAGAGTCTGGAGAGACGATAAGAGTTTTGAACGCGGCTAAAGGCGGGGATGCATTCCACAGCGGCAGCTGTCAACAACAGAGTCTAACGGGCGATCGTGTCTGGTGGCAGGTTCAAGCGTCGACGCACATAACTCAGCGAGTCGTTGCCGCAAGTGCTTGATAAGTACGAAGCGCAGTTCCTCCTCTCCATCCATACTAAATTCTCCCACCCCAAGCCCACTGACTTCTGCCTAATATAGTTCTCTCTCTCTCTCGCTCGCTCTTTTTCTCTGGGAGCTGGGTTTAATCTCTAATCCAGTCCAGTGTCTTGGTAGATTCTCAGTGAGCAGCTCGAAGTGGTTTGTTGTTTAAGTTAATTGTTATGAATTGAAATGCAGTTGTCGCCACGATAAGCTGTGACATTATATTGAAGTTATTTGGATGGAATGGTGATAGAAATGGAAATGGAAATGGGAATGGGAATGGTAGGGAGGAGTCGGGTGGCCACAGGTCACATGAGTTGTTGTTGGCATGAGGTCTGCGCGACTGTTCGACTTTGGGTGTTGATTTATGTGGCATTTGTTGTGTCAGTTCTGTGGCAAACCGAAAACGGCATTAAGATCTATGTGTTTTCTTCTAAATGATTTATTGTTTAAGAGATAACTGTTGCAAGAGATATATTGTCAAGATGTTTAAACAAATAAAAATAAACTAGGATATTTTTCACATATAATGATTTATTTTCAGCGCTACATAAAACCAAATTACCTTTGGACAGACTATTAACATATATACATCTACTTTTTTTTTTAAGAAAGCTACATCCGGATTTTATTTAATACATATGCACCTTATTGAACATATATATATATATATACTCATCTTAAACAAAACTTCAACATTTTGAGATACAAAATATTATTAGGAAATACACTTATCTTTTAGTCTATATTAATTCTAATTATTATTTCGATTCAATCTCTCTCTGCCTCAATTTCAGGTAGACTCCATGCCTTTATATATGTATATATATACACATTTATATTCATTGTATGTTCGACAGAGACTAAAACGCAAAATATATTATTATTACAGTGTGTACTCATAAATAATATGACATCTATTTAGATAACCCTCTGCATTTTATTAAATCCATCTAATCGCATCTTTCCAATCATAATAAATATGCAAATAAATACAGTTAATTAAAAACTTACAATCATTTTATAACATTTCATCTATAAACAAAATAACCCATTAACAACGCCGTAAAACTATTAATAGCCATTCATTGAAAATCCACTTTCCACAGACGACTATTTTGCAAGATATGAAAGATTTACAGCATTTTGCTGGAATAATATTCTAATTTTTGGCTAATTGGCTATTTACATGGGCGCTACGATTTACCAAATTCCACCCACCACATTCGAGTCCCACAAACTCGTATCCGAATCCGAGCAACTCAAATGGCCGTCGCTTTTGTTTGTTTGTTTGTTTGATTGTTTATTGTTGTTGTTGTTGATGTTTTCTTTTCGTTTTCTGGGCTTTATTTTTTATCATAATTGCTCATAATTGCGGCTGCTGTCAAGCACACACACACAGGCACACACGCACACACACACACACACATGCACATATGTACGCCATTTTTGCTCAGCATTTTGGCCGTCGTCGCCATCATTTTCGGTCAATTGACACAGACAAACAAAACACACGACGGCAACGTCGGCAGATTGCACACCCTGGCCTCGGACATCTGGACAGCTGGACACAGTTGGGCAGCCCAACTCTGCCCTCACCTCACCTCACCTCACTTCACCTCCCCCCTCACACTCAATTTCTCACTCTGCCTAAACCAAAGGCCTGCCCGCACACAAAAAAAAAAAAAAAAAAAAAAAAAAAAGAACAAAATGAAAAAACATTCTGCACACATTCCTTGCTCTCTCGCTCTCGTTCTCGCTCTGGCACAGTTGACGGTCGCACGCAGTTCATTTGGGCTGTATGCGGGCGGGCACATTTGCGAAAGCGAGATAGCATACACCCCCGCAAAACAGTTTTATTTGGTGCTTTTGTCTCTCTGCTGTTTGCGTGCACTGTGTATGTGTATGTATGGGTGTGTATGGGCGTGTGTGTGTTGGCACTTTGCTTTGTTTGCTAGTATGTGCTTTGCTTAATTTTTGCTGCGCTGCTGGTCAGTTGCTGTTCTTATTGTTGCTTGTCCTGTCCTGTGCCCTGCGATCGCTCTTTCTCACTCTCACTCTCTCTCTCTCTCTCACTCTCTCTCACTCTGTCACTCTGTTGAGCACATATGTTTGCTCATTTCACTACACTTGTCATGCCGTCGACGGCGACGGCGACGGCGACTGCGACGGCGACGACGCTGCCTCGTTTGCATGCAAAGCAACGCACGGCTGCTGCTGTTCTTGCTGTTGTTGTTGTTTTTTTTTCTTTTTTTTTTATGTTGCTTAATTTTGATTTTGATTTGCCAGTTTCGTTGTTTTTATTGTTGTTTTGTTTGCTTTTTGTAGTTGTTGTTTTGTTCAACCCGTTTTTCTTTTGTTTTGCATGCGCATTTGCCGCCTTTTTATGCTACTTGTCGCTTATTTACATCAATTTATTAATTTTTGTATTCTATCTCTCTCTCTCTCTCTCTCTCGCTTTGTCTCTCTTGCTATCTATCTCGCTCGCACACACATGCTGTTTAATATGCATGCCGCTGGCTGCTTGCGTTGTGTGATTTTTCGCACAATCAAAGGCCGCGACAGCAACAACAACAACAGCAAACAAAAAACAATTTAGCTGCGATTTTTTATTTCAATTGTTGCTGCTATTATTATTATGTATTTTTTATAACTCTTTTCAATTTATGGCACACGCAAAAATTAAATTGGAGTTGACAAACATACAAAACAGATAGAAACAAATTAATGAAACAAAAATTACTAAGAATCATATTCGAATTGTTTTTACGCTGTTCACTGAAGCGTATAAGCAAAACATATATATAAATACATATATATATATATATGGATATCTACTATAATTGTCTATAGAATAATGATTTTGTTATGAATTCCGTTAATCGGATTAAACTCTTTAGAGCTATTTAGATAACTCGATAACTTTCACTTGCTGCCTCTTCGAATCATTAACTCAATTGCAGTCGCATTTTCTCTTGCTCGTTGTACATTGACATTCGTAAACGTTTTGCATAGCTTCGTAATGGAACAAAATCCTTACATAAATCGATGAGTCACATCAAAACTGAGCGAATTACTGAAAAACATTCATGTTTCGCTTATTTCACATTTTCAGCAGTGAAGCATGCCTCAAGCGGTAAGCAATTATACCTGGCTTCAGTGTCTCAACGTATTGACAAGTGGATGCAAACAATACAAAAGTATATTTGATAAGAAAAGACCTACTCATTCCGCTGCGCATGTCAAAATAGTCAAAAAACAATAAAAAAAAACATATATGTATATATATATATTATGTATATTGAGAGAGATAAAGATAGGGAGACACAGAGACTGATACAAATATATATAAGTAGTGTGGGGGGGGTGGGAAGACGCTGACTGGGTGACTTGGGGGAGAAGGTGCATTTTGGGCCGCTATTTAAATATTTATTGCCACGATTTAAATATGCTTCTTGGTCAGCAGCACCAGAAAAAGTCAGTGTGTGAGTGTGTGCGGGTGGAGGGTGGAGTGTGGAGTGTTGGGGGTGGACTCGTTTTGCTTTTCTTATTTTTAATTAAATTGTGCGTCAAATGTTTTCAGCTCGCTGATTTGCGCTCTGCTCTCAACAGTGGGTGGGTCTTGGTGGTGGTGGTACTGGTGCTGTTGGAGTGGAGAGTTTGTGTGTCAGGGGTTGGGGTTGTGGTTGGGGGTTGTAGTGTGGGCGTGGTTACTGCGTGTCGGCGCGCTGTCAATGTTTGCTTGGCAAAGTGTAAGTAATTTATGCGCATTTAGCGCTTAAGTGAGCTTAAAGCAAAGCTAAAGATAAAGAAACGCTTAAGAAACCAAATGGGCGTGCCAAGGGGGCGGCGGTGGGGGCGGGGGCTACGAATTGGAGTGTTCTGTGTGCAAAGCAGACAAAAATTTAATTTAAATATAAATAGCAACGGCACAAATGTATATAAATAACACCAAAAGAAGTAAAGGAGCTCTTCTCTTGAATTGAATTCAGTTATCACAATTTGTGGCTGACCACGCCTACATTTTGAGGGGTATCTGTGGTGGGGTTTGAGGGGCGCGCCCACACATTTAATGTCTAAATTATGCTGCGTGGAGCATTAACGCTCTCTGTTTGCTTAGCCAAATGCTGGCAACGACGACGACGACGACGATGATGATGATGATGATGATGATGATGATGATGATGATGATGATGATGGGGAAAAGGCCCCCTAATCAGCTTTGGATGCACACAACCGCACATCCGTTTAAAACGATCAACAAGAAGGCCAACTTGAGCGACGAGAGGGGAGGGTGGGCGAGGGCGGGGGAAGATCAGAGACAGCTCGGAGTCAGCATCAGTATCAGCAGTAAGGCCGAGGACATGGCTGTGGCTAATAACAGTCATCACACACGTCAGACACTCATAAATCCTCAAAGTCAGCAAGGCAGCTGATCGACCGTTGAGGGGTAAAGGGGGTGGTTGGGTGAGGAGCGGAAAAACAGACAACTAACGAGACTAGAAGCACAGCAGAGACAGACACAAAGAGAGGGAAGCCAGAGAGCGAGAGAGAGAGAGAGAGATAGAGAGGGGGAGAGGGGGAGAGAAGACAACAAAACAATCAGATTCTAAACGAGCTGCGTTTCAAAGTTGTTAACAAGACCAGCAAAGCAAATGTGAGGGTGCGGGGTGTAAGGTGTGTGTGTGTGTGTGCGGGGGGGTTGAGAATGATGCTGCTCAGAGCTACAGAAACTTTTCTAATGTCCCACACACAGTGGGACCAGGCATCAGTCGTGTACCAACTGCCCACAGAGCCCAAAGAATACAACTTGTTGTTGTTGTTGTTGTTGTTGCTGTTGTTGTTCTTGTTGTTGACTACAATATCCAAACTTCAGGTAGGGCTCTCCATTCATGGGTGGTGTATCTTGTACTGCGATGGCCATGGCCAATGCCAATGCCAATGCCAATGCCAATGCATGTTTATAAGCATAATTCTTATTTATGATCGAGCGGCGATAAGACTCACCAGACTTGCCAGGCTCTCGACTCTCGACTCATTCGTTGCTTGTTGTTTAAATAAATCAAATCAACACGATTCGCAGAACTCTCGTGCAAACCGCGCGTCTCCGTTCGCCGTTTTGGCTGATAAGGCCGCAGACGCAACGACAACGTTACCAAAATCGACAAACAGCCAACATACTCACTCGCCTGCCATTTAACCCAAAACAGATAGTCAGCTGCCGAAGGGGCAGAGCATTTGCCTGGCACCTGTTGCGAACATTGGCTCCAGCCTCAGCCTCAGCTCCAGCCACAGCCACAGCCACAGCTCCAACATCAGCTTCAGCTTGAGATTATTGCTTGCAGCAATGCACAGCAACTCAGCGTGGAAGAAGGGGTCAAAAAGTTTCTGTAGCTCTTCGCATCATTTAAATTCTGATCACATACAAGGCGATATGTATATATATATATATATATATATATACAAATTGTACAGCGTCTTAAATGATTAGTCCTACAGCATAGTTGAAGAACAAATTCAACTTTTGAAGATTGCTTTAGCTATGATTTTTAATCGAGCTACCAAGTGGGTAAAGTAGCTCATTGAGAGTTTATCTCTAGAAACATAGCTGTTAGGAACTGGAAATTTACGAAAGGAAAGAATTTCAAGAGACTAAAAACGCCTTCGCAGTGCCAGTAATAATGTGGAAAAGAAGCATACCACAAATATTAGCTGAGTTGTGGATATTTTCGTTAGCTTTGACAAACTACATATAAATCGAAGAATTCCATAACTTAAGCCTAACTTGAGAGTGTGTTTTAGTTTGTACATACATACATAAATACGTACATACATATATACATACATAAATACATACATACGTACATAAACTATGCGTTTTTTCGAGTTGTTAGGCACTGCTGGCGCTTTGGGCTCGTTACCTGCCGCATTGCGTGCCTCGTCAGTGGCGTCAGTTGTGTTCAAGGACTCGTCTGTGGCACGAGATCTCCGGCTGACGACGCTTGTTGTGACTTGTGAGTTGTGAGCTGTGAGCTGTCATAAGGCCTAAAAGGACGAAACGCCAGCGAACAGGCTCTACACGCATATTTCTTGCGGTTGCCGGTAGTCTAAATAAGGCAGCAACAGCAACAAGAACAACAACAACAACAACAACAACAACAATAACAACAACAACGACAGCAACTTACAACTGCTGCCGTTTTTGTGCCTTTGGTGGGACTTTCTTGCCCAAAGCCAAAGTCTACAAAAGGTGTTGACCAAACAACAGCAGCAACAGAAGCAACAACAATAACAACTGGCATTATACACAAGGGGCAATCGGGTGCACGCGGCCTTAACAAGAACAGCAACAGCAACAGCAACGGCAACAGTCCGATGAAGAGGAAGCAGAAGACAACAGCCAAGTAGAAGAAGAGCAGAGGCAAAACAACAGCAACTTGTAGTCGAACACGCTGCTGCTGCTGCTGTTGCTGCTGCTGCTGCTGGTGGCTGAGAAAAGAAGGTGTCTGGGCACCGGTCCGGTCCCAGCCCCGATGTCGATGGCGATGCCGATGCCGATGCCGATGCCAATGCCAATGCCAGAGTCAGAGAGTCGAAGTCCGTTGTTGGCCTGGTTAGCGCATAAAAAACGTTATAAATAACACGCTCGAGCATTTAACGCGCCAAACATGTGTTCCACTGTCCAATTTGTGGTATGTTTACTTTTCATCAGCCAACGGCACGGGCACCGGCACCGGCACCAGTCAGCGGTGGTCGGGGGACGGCGAACGGGGAACGGGGGACGGGTACGTTGGACGGGGGGGGATGTGGGGTGTGGGGTGTGGAGACAACGTGTTAATCGGACTATCGACAAACAGAAAACAACACACTTATTCGATCTGCAGCTAACTCACAGATGCCTTTAATTTTTGCAATTAGCTAGCCAATCTTCCATTTAAAGCAGTGATTTCGTAGCTCCAACTTGTGGCAACCAGCTAGATTGCCTCGAGCTTTAAGCTCAGCCTTTAATGTCTTACAAAAGCTGCTGGAAGATCACAGAAGGAAGCATTTTAAGCCCAGCCAGTTTTCACGGATTATACCACTTCCAGATCGATGATTGCATAGAACATTGAAAGTTTCAGCAAAATGCTAAAAAAAAGCTAAGCTACAAAAACATCTCAATATTGTCCTGCCAAAAAAAGAACAAATTAAAAGAATGCAACTTGGACAGATCGCAATACTTGACTCGGATCGAATATTGCTGTCTCAAAAACTCCCCCTGATGTGGGGGACTAAGGAATTAAACAATGAAAGCTCTAACTGGAATGCTTTGGGGGCTCTGTCTAGAAAATAACACAAGAAACTAAGTAATAGCCATTTGTCTGAGCTGCGTTTCAGCTTGAAGCCCTGCTCGAAAAGCTTGCCCAAAAACAGCTGATCCTGCTGACGATAATATGGTCCAACGATTGGGGCGACGACAGGCAAACAAGGCGAAAGCCCAGCGGCTCATGATAATAAAATGCAGATACGAATGTCAGCAAAAGCAGAAGGGGGCCTGCGAAGGACGGGGGCAGTCAACTGATGGATGCTTCTTGGGTAGAGCGCTCTGCACCGCCTGAATGGACAAAGCAAACGAGCCGAGAAGAAGAAGAGGAAACAGCAGCAGCAGCAGCAGCACCACCACCACCACCACCACCATCACTACCATCACTACCACTACCATCGCTACCACTACCACTACCACCACCAAATGAAAAGGTAGCAGCAGACAAGACAACAACGTGAAATGCGAACATGAATGCGATTGTAAATGTGGATGTGGATGTGGATGTGAATGTGAATGTGGCTTACCTGGCGCTCCAGGCCCATTATTGAACGATCACCGGCATCAGCAGCAGAAGCAGAAGCCGATGCCGATGCCGAAGCTGAAGCTGAAGCAGAAGCAGCCACAAAAACAAACAAACAAACAAGCAAGGAAAGCAAGAAACGGAAAAGGGAACAGGGAACAGGGAACAGGGTTGCATGTTTGCTTGCTGGCGCATAAGGATGAGGGTTGCTGCATCGATCGTGTAGGGACGCCAAAGGGCAAAGAGGGGCACGCAGAGGGACAGCTGACCGGCTTATAAATAAGAAGAAAACTCAACAAAGCGTCGATATTGTTGTCCCTGCTGGCAGCGAACAAAGCGGCCCAAGACAGGACAGGACATGCCGCACAACACAGGCCGCTATCAAAGGCAACGAAAGGAGCGAACAAACAAACGAGAGCGAGTGCGAATCGAATTCGATTGGACCCAAAACCTGGAGACGCGAGGCTGTAGAGAGTGCGGCCTGCTTGCCACTTTTACTTTGTTCTGCGATTTGCAACCGGCGAGAGAGAGAGAGAGAGAGCGAGAAGGGTATATTAGGCGCCTAAGCAGCCGAACAGGTTCAGCGAGAAGAATGAACGAGAGACAGAGGGAGAGAGAGAGAGAGGGTCGGCCATAAGTGTGGGCTAAGCAAATAAATTAATTGTGCTAAGTCCCTTACAGTGTCCATACATCCATACATATCTATATATATCTATACACATGAGTTTTGTTATGTTTGACCTTACTCAGCTAATTTCCTGTACGCTTGTTATAATTAGCAAGCGCAATTTGTGACGAGTGATTTGCACAACGATCCCAGACAAAGATATATAGAGTATTGAAAGTAGCGTTAGTGGCATAAAGGCATAAAGAATGCCAAATGCCGAGATCTGCACGAAATAAAAGTTATTCAAATAGAAGCAGAAGAACGATTGAAAGGAGCGAGTAGCGATTAACTGAAAGCAACGAGTCAAAATTAAATCATAACTTGTTACCTTAAAAATGCATATTTCTGATTCTTACCTACTCACTTTCCCCCTCTCTCTCTCTCTCTCTCTCTCTCTCTTTCTCTCTCTCCCTCTCTATCTCTCTCGTGCATTCTTGCATTCTTTCTTTCTTTCTCTTTAAGTCGCTGTTGATTGCACACTTGCACTTCCGCTGTTGTTGTTCTTCTTCTTGTTTGGCATTGACGTTGTTGCTGTTGCTGTTGCTGTTGCTGTTGCTGTTGGTGTTGCTGCAGTCGCTGTCGTTGCAACAAAATAGCAATTGACAAATTATGGCCAACTAGAAGTAATTACATATGACGAGGCGCGCACACACACGCACAACCAGATACACAGCGGACACGAAGACAGCAGAATAACGAGTTCTCAGCGCGTTAATAGTACAAATAATCAGCGAGTGCAGCAACGGCAACAAAAAGAACAACAACAGCAACACTGTCGACACTAAACATACACTTTATATTAATTGTTTTTTATTAACACGGTCGCTGTTGCTGCTGCTGCTGATGTTGCTGCTGTTGCTGTTGCTGTTGTAATGTTTTTTTATTGTACTTGCGCCTAGGCCACAGCTGAGATTCATTAATAATTCAAAAAATTGCACATGGCCGGCGGCAGCGCAGTCGCAGCGTGTAATCGAGTTGTTAACTCAAAGTGACAACGAACGGGGCGGCAGCGACAACAATTAAATGCAGTCAACACACGATCGCACCAAATGCAACACAGCCAAAGAGAGTGAGACCCAGAGAAACTTGTCGCTCTGCTTGCTGCATTTGCTGCCGTTGCTGTTGCTGTTGCTGTTGCTGCTGCTGTTGCTGCTGCTGTTGCTGTTATGTGTTTTCTGTTGTTGTGGTTGCCATTGCAATTGCATTAATGAAATCAACACTTGCTGTGGCAGGGAGCAGCTGAGACGCGTTGCAAGCACGCAAGCCAGCTGTGATTGCTGTTGTTATTTTCGTATTGTTGTTGTTGTTGCTGTTGCTGTTGTTCTTGTTTCTGAGCTTTTTTTATCGATGCTTTAGCCGCTAAAATATATTTCGCGCCTTTGTTGCTTAACAATTAAAATCAACAACAACAACAACAACAAATGCCTAACTTGACACTCAATTAACACGACGCAGCCAAACAAACAACAACAACAACAACAAAGCAAACACGTAAAAAAATAAAGCGAGCAAAATTCAAACTTTTCAAACTTTTGTTGCAGCTGCATTTTGTTCATTTTTTGAGCGCACCACCCACACCCACACACAGACACACACACACACACACACAAACACGCACAAACACACACAAACACATACATTAAGCTTTTGTTTGCCGTTAATTGAGTGCACAATCACACACATGCGCGCAAAGAGAGAGAGAGTGAGAGAGAGGGAGAGGGAGAGAGGGAGGGTCGGCAGTAGACGCATGTAAAATAAAGGGCGTAATAAAACTACAATTTGCAGTAACAGCAGAAGCAGCAGCAGCAGCAGCAGCAGTGTCAGCAGCACCTGAGTCCAAGTGGTTTTTTCAGCTAAAGCTAAAGTTAACCGGCATGAATGAAAACTGATAGCGCACGTCATTGACACCTACAACAGCCAGCAGCAGAAACAGCAGCAGCAACAGCAGCAGCACTGGATGCGGCAGCGACGCAGCGTCAGTCGACTACACGAGCCACACACACACACGCACACACACACACACACACATGAGCGCTGTGCTGTGGGTGGAAGAAGCAGGCGGCAATTGAGTTGAGTTAGAGAGTTAGAGTTGAAGTTAAACTGGTGCGAGACGCAGCAGAAGCTTAGCTTAGCTTCGCTCTCTCTCTCTCTCTCTCTCTCTCTCGCACTCAATCTCTCTCGCTCTCGCTATCTCACTCTCTTAAATGTCGTAAGTTGTTCTTGTTTTGCGTGCGTGCGTGCGTAATTGCTTTTATCGTGCAGTTGTGTTCCTTTTTTTATTGTGTTCTTCTTCTCCACTCGTTCGCTCTTGGTTTAATTTCCTTTTGTTGTTGTTGCTTGCGCTGCTGCTGCTGCTGCTGCTGCTGCTCATTCGTGTTAATTCCAATGCAACGTTTTTCCGAGGTGCTACATAAATTTGATCATTTTATTTCCCAGAAAAAATGAATTTTTATTCATAAATTTCGAAGTGACTACATAAATTTGTGTGTGTTACCAAAAACGTAATCTCAGTTGCTGTTGCTGTTGTTGCTGTTGCTGTTGTTGCTGTTGCTGCTGTTGTTGCTGTTGTTGCTGCTGTTGCTGTTGTCGCTGCTGCTGCTTACGTCGCATCAGGCAATCAAAACACGCAGCGCAGTTAAAGCGCACCAAATGCTTCATACAATTTGTACATATAATATTTAACTTCTTCTCGAGCTGTTGGCTCCAGAAAAATATTAAATAAATACGCACACACACACGCACACACACGCACACACACACACACACACACACACACGCACACACACACACACACATATATATATATATGTAAGCATAAGCGACAATAAAAAGAGAATAAAACCAAAGCGGCAGCTCATCAATTTTAGCCACTTAAAATTCATAAAGCGTTTTCTTGAGACAACAGACGCAAAACGCTGACGGTGGCAGTAGCAGCAGCAACACTAGCATCGCAAATAAGAGATAGAGAGAGAGCGAGAGAGAGAGAGAGAGGGAGAGCGAGAAAGAGAGGGAGTGAGAAGAGGAATGGTTGCAGACAGCAGCGCGCATAAGAATGGGCATCACAACTAATAATCGACACACCAAAAGCAAAAAAAAAAAAAAAAAAAAAAAAAACCAACAACAAACTCTCAACTAATAAAGGAATAGAACATAAAAGTTTGGCCAGCATTTGACAAAAGGTTTCGTGAGAACCACACAGCTTCGTGTGAGCAGCAGAGCAAAGCTCTGGCAACAAGAGAGCAAATTCAAAAAATAAATGTAAATATTAATAATCTTAAACAATTTGATCAACTTTGCGGTCTTTCTAATTCGGCATCCAAATGAGCATTAATCGATTTCTTGGCTTATTAGGCAACAAATTGAGGAATCTTTAATCGTCAAGCTCTTAAATTGCTACCTTTACATATACTTGATATGTACATATGTATGTGTGTATTATGGACTACCATAATTAGTTAAGTTTCTAGGCAGCATCGCTCCAAATTTCACACAAGCAAACGATCGTTAAATCGAGCTAATAGTAACGAGCAAGGCGAGCAGAGTTCTAAAAAATATTCCGTATCACGCTTTCCACATGACAGACTCAATGGGAAAGCTGTGGCAAATCCAATTAGTAACTCTTACCCCCGCTTCTCTATTGATAATGTACACGACGATGGAGCGCGTTGATTAAAACCCTGACACACATCTGTCTGAACAATAACTTGCTGTTGCTGTTGTTGTTGTTGTTGTTGTGGTTGCGTCAAACCCGCGTTCATTTCCGCGAAAATTGCGCAGCTCAGTGAATAGCTAGTGAGTGTGGTGCGAGTACTCGTTGCGATCTGCGGATCTGCGATCTGCGATCTAAACGTGAACCTCAAACTGAACTGCTGAACGGCTGGCTGACAACTGGGGACATCCTCTTCTTTGAGCCAATTAGCGTTCTAATCAAGTGTAAACTAATGCTAAAAGCCAAGCCGGGTTTGCGCACAACGCGTGAATATGCCACGAGACAAAAGAGGGCGCAAAACAAGAACAAAAATGCCGAAACCGAAAAGCTTCAGAGAGTTGCGAGAGTTGCGAGGATCAACGACAGCTTTCGTTGTGTGACTATGCTAATTTGACTAATTTGCTGTCTGGATAAAGAGAGACAAAGAGAGAGAGAGAGAGAGAGAGAGAGAGAGAGGGGGAGAGAGAGAGAGAGAGGGAGAGACAGAGCGAGAGCATGAAAAGATCTTCGTCTGCAGATTGTCGACGCTGTCGCCATCGTCGCCGTCGTCGCCGCCTTCTTTGATCTGCCAGCGCACATCTAGGAAATGTTTGTCAAATTCATTGGACCGTTCTCATTGTTTTTGACATTTCTTTTAGTCGAACGCTGGCGCTGC
Organism: Drosophila anomalipes; assembly: GCA_035041615.1. NCBI lineage: Eukaryota > Metazoa > Arthropoda > Insecta > Diptera > Drosophilidae > Drosophila > Drosophila anomalipes. The sequence goes on from JAWNKZ010000254.1 coordinate 6,391,868, forward strand.
TGCTGCTGCTGCTGCTGCTGCTACTGATGATGTTGCTGCTGCTGCTGCTGCTGCTGCTGCTGCTGCTGCCTCTTCTCTTCTTCTTATTGTTGCTGCTCGCTCGCTAACTTTTGCAAAGTTGAAGCTGAAGCTTTGGCTGAAAGCTTCAGTTTTGCTTGCATTGTTCAGCAAAGCTGGCAACAACCCTCTGCCCTCTTGCCTCTGCTCCAGGTTCCGCTAAAAAACACCCACCGCCTGTGCGACCTTCTTCTTCTTCTTCTTCATCATGTGCTTATTCTTATTCTACTGCTTCTTCATGGTATTCTCCTTTGGCAGCTCCACGCATTTCGTCCGGCGCATTGTCGTTACTTTTCTGGCGCCAAAAAGACGCCGTCTTCGACGTCGCAGCTTTTTGTTGTTGGCTTCATTCTTCCTTTTGGCCTTTTTTTCTTTCTTCTTCTTCTTGTCCTCCTGTGTGTTTTCTTTTCTTTTTTTTTTGTTGTTGTTTTTTTGGGGCTCTTCTGGTCTTGCTGGTTCTGGTTCTGGCGAATCGAGCTCATGTTCTTCATTATAAAGCAGGCTCGTCATCGACATCATTGCGATCCTACATATAGAACACATCATCATCATCATCATCGTCATCGTCATCATTATCGTCATCGTCATCGTCATCATCATCGTCATCGTCATCGTCATCGTCATCATCATCATGATGGTTGTCGCCGTCGTCGTCATATTTTGTATTTTTGTTTTTGCGTTCTTCGCTTTATGCATTTCATGCATACTTCAAAAAATTTATACAATATGCGTTTAATATTCAATTCTTGTTCCTGTTCCTTCTGGCCCGCCTCGTTCGTCGTCGCCGCCGTTTTTGGGCTCTGTTAAAAGCGAAAGCGAAAGTTTCTCTCGACTAGATCGATGCTTGCGGCCCGCTTCTCGCTTTAGATACGCTCTCTGGGGTACAGTTGCGTCCAACTGAGAGCGCCACCTGTTGTCCAGCAACGCATACACACACAACTCTTATCAGCAGCGGCTCAGCGATAAGCACTGACGGGTAGCGGCGATGGTGGTGGGGTGAGGGGTGAGGGGAACGCTCATTAGGCAAGCGGAGCGTGTAAACAGCGGAATTCTCAATTTAGTTGGCCACTTAGCGGCGTTTTGTTACCAATTTCGGTTAGACAGGGGCCGTTAAGTATGCTCAACTTCAGGTTGAGGCCTCAGCTTCAGCCTCAGCTTTGAGTTCGGCTTCGCTTGATGCCCGAATTTGGTTGGCGCCCCATTAAGCCAAGCCTCAACTTCCGCTGCTGTTGTTGGTGCTGCGTAGGCGTAGGCGGCGGCGGCGGCGGCAACGGCGACGGAAGCGGCCACTTAATTAGCTGGCGCTGCCAACGTTTTTCGTCAAATTAATTTTCATTTAATTTTAAGTGGGCGCAAATGCAATTTAAATTAACAGCAAACAGCAAACAGCGCAACGCAACCAAATTCAACACAATCCACAACTCAACTCGAGCTGCCTGCCCATTGACCATTTGCCGTTAACATTTCTACAATCGTTTATTATGCAAATTATTTATGCTATGTCAAGCGGATTCTATCACTTGTTGTGCCTCTTCCTCTTCTGCATTCATTTTATTACATTTTTATTGTAATTTGTAATTTCTAATTTGTGTATTCTTTTTTCCTTCTTCGTTTGGTTTTGTTTTTATTTTTTATTTTATTTTTTTTTTGCTGGTGCGTTCATCGTTCAGCGTCCAACCACATTACTAGTTTCAGCCATGCAACCAGTGCTGCAACCCCGTGTGGCAGACGCCACTTAAAAGTTCCATAAATGAACTACATTTGACTTGTAATAAAAAAATGATCTTTCTACTTGAATTGTTCAGTTGCCAGTTGTTTCAATTGAATTAACTGCCAGTTTTATACAGAACCGATAGAACCAATATCGGCTGCTATCGAATACAAAGAGGATCCTAAACAAAGATTGCAAAGCGATTCAAATATATATTTTGGAAGAAGTATATTTATTTATTTAGATGTACAATTTAATATATACACCTTGTTTTGTATTTTTTAAGTTTATGATTGGAATTTAGTAGGCCTTGCAATTATTTATTCTCACCTTTTTTCTGCTGCTTGGAAATAATTTCACTTCTAACCAGGTTCTCGACGTGAAAACATTATTTTTTTTTGTTTCAAGCTTAGGAAAAAGTGAAAGTTCCCGAAAAATAATAATTGTGAAAAAAGTAAAATTTTCAAAAATAATCATATAGTTCAATATCAACAATAATTTTATTGATCTTTTATTGTGCACATCAAGAAATCAGTATTTGAGCTGCCTGTTTTGGTAAGTGAGATTTTGTTATATATATTAATATTGTTGGGCAACATCCTATTTACTTGGCCTGTGGCTGCTTAACTGAAATATAGAAGCACTACAGAACTATACAGTACTATAACTATACTACAGACTATACAGATGAATAATAGAAAGTATTCTAAAATTGTTTATAATTGAATTAATTGAATTATATATATATTTGATATTGTTTTGATGTCTTACTTTGTTCAGCTATATATTGAATATTTAATTTTTGATATGATGTCGATCTGCGTTTCGGTTAATAGTAGTTATTAAAGCTATGTGAATGTGGGACACGTTTCAGGTAATTTTGATATGATTTCACAGTTTTGCGCTTAGACAATTGTAATTGCAGTAATTATTGTCGCTGTTGTGATAGATTGCCAACTGTATTTGCCATAAATGTATACTGCAATTAGCCATATGCACATTAATGTTGTTAACATCGATGGCAAATTCGAATCAATTACGCATGACAAATTATCAGAAATTGTACCCAAAGACATGCATATTTCATAGCATGCTAAACTGTTCTACTGCCAAGGATGAGTCCCAGTTGGCTAGATTGCAACTGGCTGCGGCTCCAATTATTATGCATTTTTCATGGCTCTAAATTGTCGAAGGACTGCGGCGTAAAGCACCTGGAGGCTTGGGCCGGTGAATGCCAACGAAGCCATCGATTGTCGTTCAATTTGCTTGAAATTGGCGTACAAGGATTAGTAGAGTGGGCGGTGGGGGGGGGAGGGTTGGAAAATCCAATCGAAGGTCTCGCCACACACACACACGCATTTTGTCAACTTGTCACATCGATAATGCCACTCAACCCCCACCCCCACCATCCTCCTACGAACAATGTACAACAATTCCAGCAGAATTATGAATAGGAGGGAGTGGAGAGAGTGGGTGGGTCAAAGGAAGCCGTGGGCTCCACATGTGTGCTAAATGTAACAATTTTTTTTTTATAATTCGAGTCTAATGATTGGGAGCAAAACGCGTGGTAAAAACTTCACAAGTATTAAAAAGAAAAACTTGTGAAAAAAAAAAAACTGAAGAAAAAAAATAAAAGAAAACGCGTTGCACCCATTTAATTGGGCCAGAGAGGGGAAAAGAAATGATAAGTTAAAAAGTTGATTAGTGGGGGATGGGAAGCCATTTTTGTTTACAATAATTAAACAAGTGAACTTTGACATATGGTTGCTCACAGGTTTTAGCCACCCACCCCCTCAGCGGGTGCCACTTGGCCGTGTCATTAAACATTTGTCGACCGGTGTCTTGGCCCGGCTCTTTAACACATCAACGCACGAAATACACACACACACACACGCACACACACACACGCACACACGCAGTGTATGAGGGGATGTGTGTGTGTGACACGAGGTACACACGAGGCCTGACATTAATTACAATCGCCGACTAGCTAACGGCGATAGAGGGGGCTGTGGGCGGAGGGCAGAGGGCCCTACGAGACTTTGGTGGCCAGAGCAAATGTTTGGCTATACCCCGTCATTTCCCATTAAAATCTGAAGCCGCAAATCAAAGCGTTTCGGCCAGTACACGAATCTTTAGTGCCAACACTTTGTATGACCTACCGAGAGAATTGGGGGACTGAGCATTATAATACTGTCAGAAGATATGGAACGCATATTTACGCATATGTTAGATGTACACTCCTTGCCACTTAAGTCTGTTTTCTATTATCCACTGCTTGTCCAGTTAAAGTATATTTAATTGTTTAAATTTGAACGGAAAGAAGATTTAATGTGAGGCCTTTAAATAAAATTGGAAAAAAATAATTCCTTATATCAATTGGCGACGAGTGGGTATATATAATATCTGTAATAACTAGATTATCTGCCATGCTTGTGCAACACTTTCGATATCTGCTTGATATCATCTTTATGGTATATCAGTTTCAGAATATACCATAATGCCATTTATATTTGTATAATAATTATTGTAATAATAGATTGCTTTGAAGTATGTGCAATCAAAAATAGATTTGAAAGGGTGTTTAATCTGCGACAAAAAGTTTTGATAACAGTTGCACTTTCACGCGGCAAAGTGTCGTCAAGTGAATTGGGCAGACGATGAAGCAGAGGCAGAGGCAGAGGCAGGGGCAGACGCAGAAGAAGAAGAAGAAGAAGAAGGCGTGCGGGGCGAGTCGAAAAGTCGAAAAGTCGAGAAATCGCTTTATTTATTTGCGCCTAGGCAGCATTTTCAATTAATTGATAAGTCACAAGCAGCAACAACAACAAGTAAAACAAGAGCAAGAGACGCAGCAGCAACAACAGCAGCAGCCAGCAGCCAGCAACCAGCAACCAGCAGTCAGCAGTCAGCAGCAACAACATTTCACGCAAATCGCTTTGGCAATTTAATTGCCAGCGACATTTTGTCGCGCAGTTGCGAGCTGCGAATTTGCCAGATTGCCAGATTGCCAGTTTGCCGGTTTGCCAGTTTGCCAGTTTGCAGATGAGTCGCACCCCAGTCCAGGGACCGAACCGACGCGAGTGCGAGCAATTCGAATAACGAATAACGAGATTCAAATTCGTTGCGCTAATTGAATCAGCCCGTCGACAGCCCGTCGTCTCGAGTACCCGCTTGCCACCAAATGAATCAGCTGTGCTTTGCTGCCGTCTTGTGATTGGTTTTGACTCTCCACACACACAGAGAAAGATAGAGAGAGACCGAGACCGAGAGCGAGAGCGAGAGAGAGAGAGAGAGAGAGAGAGAGAGAGAGATACAGATACAGATAGAAATGAAGATGGAACTTGGTACTGATGATGAGTGCGACGCACTCGACAGAATTTTCGAATCGTTGTCGCATAAATCAAATGAATAATGACACTTTTTGGCATTTATTGCACATCTCGGAGATTGCATAAAGAATATTCAAATCATATGGAATATCAATGTTCCAAATGTGTCACATTTTGTGAATGCTTTTGCGATAAATATATATATATATATATATATATAGATATATTGCAGAGCCCATATATTCACATTCAATATAATAATTATTCGCGATTGAGTTCATTTCACTTATGTACTCATAATAAATATACTATTTTTACTAAACAGATTGGGCGCCTGCATAAATACTGTGAATAAGAACCAATTTGAGGATATAGTGAAATATTATTTAAATGTTTTCAAAGCAAATTTATTTCGGGTACTCGATACTCTATGCGTGGGTACTCAGTCTAATACAAATCATAAGGCTTGAGTAACCGGTAGCTAGAAAGCAAATTAATACTCAGAAGTATGCTGATATCTTGATGTTTGAGTGCACTGCGAATTGATTCAGCAAACTGCAATTAAAACAACCATTTAATGTGAGTGCTGAAAGCACTCGGATGTCTGCAACGATGGCATGTGCTGAGCTTTGGACGGTGGCAAGGGGATATTTAGTTTGCGAAAAATTATTGCCGCTGGCAATAATAAAACAATAATTTTGACATTGATGATGATGGTTGCAACAACCACTACAACAACAATAATTTGTTGTAGTTTTCGCACTTGTTTCGGGGCCATCATTGGGTGGTGCCTGGTGGTGGTAAGGGGGGTGTCTCCTAGGTCTTAATGTTTTTAGCATGCAATGCCAGCAGGCAACAACAAGCAAACAAAAAAAAAAACAAAAAAAAAAAACAAACAAAAAAAACACAAAACATCGCATATGTGTGTGGCGTGCACAAAAGTTGCAACTTACACATGTGGCAAGCGCCTTCGCCACAAGCTGTGGCAGTGTGTGCGCACCGGTACGGTAGAACAAACGAATGAGTACTTAAAACTTTTACAAGCCACTCGAATGAGTGCAGAGTGCGCGCCCGGAGAAAGAGATGGAGAGACAGGGAGAGAGAGAGAGAGAGAGAGGGAGAGAGTGAGAGAGTGAGAGAGGGGGAGGGGGAGAGGGAGAGGGAGAGGAAGAGGAAGAGAGAGAGTTGTTGATACAACAATTGCATGTTAGGCGCAACACTTTCGCAGCATTCAGCTTCTGTGTGTGTGTGTGTGTGTGTGTGTGGCCGCCCTTTGCCCCCTCGCCGTAAAAGCTCTGTTTTCAAGTGTTATGCTAAACTCATTACAACTGAGCGATGGGGTGGGTGGGGAGCGGCAGGGAGGTGTGTGGGTTGGTTGCAGGCGAATGAACTGCAGAGAGTGCGAAAAAAAAGCACTCGCTGTTGGAATTTTTGTTAGCCGGAAATGTGGAGCGGGACTTGCAACTGCTGCTGCTGCTGTTGCTGTTGCTGTTGCTGCTGCCAAACTGACGGTGCCGGTGCGGAGGTTGCAAGCATATTTTTGTGTGGAGTGGTTATGTTTATGGATGGCCACTTGGTTCAGTTTCACACTTGAGCGCCGGCTGCTAATGAGCTTAAGGATTAACAAGTGCCACGGGTGCGAGCGAGATAGCGAGTGCATGAGCTTACAACTTGCAACTTGCAGTTTGCAGTTTGCAATTTGCAGTGCAACAGCAACAGCAACAGCAACAGCAACAGCGAGAACAACAACAGCAATCGCAACACAAAGCAAACAACAAAACTTTCTGCAGACGCAGCGGGCGAGAAAATGCTAGTTGCATATATATTCATAAAGGCTGCGCCTCTTTGTTTGGGCGCGTCAATGGTGGGCGTGGTGCGGCTGGGCGTGGCATCGCTGGGCGTGCCCCAGACGCGTTGCAGACGACGCCGCCACTCGAAAGTTTTCGACGTTTTTGCAAAACTATTTTGCAAATATTTGCTTAGTGTTTTTGTTGTCGTCGTTAGCCAAAGTCAAATGCAAAAAATCACCCAAAAACCCCTCGTCTTTCCAAGAGAACTTGGTGCTGCAACTAAGAGAGAGAGAGAGAGAGAGAGAGAGAGAGAGAGAGAGAGAGAGAGAGAGAGAGAGGGGCGGGTGGTTGGGGAGGTCGACTTAGGGATTTAAGCGCCAACGAGGCGTCGAACAAATTTGTAGCTTTAAAACAAAAGCTAAAAACAAAGCAAATAAACAAAAAATGATCTAATTGATTTTGTGTGGAAATGAATGGTTGAGTGTATCAGTGAATGCACTAATGCTGGTCAAGTGAGTGCATGTTGCACAGTTGAATTGCAGCCACGCACAAGTGAAAAACGCTATTAAAACATGCATTTTGGTAACTGATTCACACACGCTTATTTTAATCAACTAGTTGTAAGTGCTGTACACATTTGAATATTGAACATTTGAATAACATACACTCGTTATGCCCAACTAGACCGTTAGGTGCAGAATATAAGCACCTATCTGGGAAAGGGTTAGCTGTGATGATAATCGAGTGAAATAGCTATAATTCAAGCCAGAGATTCATTGACTTGCCTGCCCTCGCCTGAATTGTAATTTGAATGAGCGAATAAAAATATTTAAGTTGATATTAAATTTACTAACATTTACGAACAAATGCCGTTAGGAATAGAAAAGCGAATGGCGAATTTGAATGCACACTTCAAGTGAATATGAATACTTCACAGTTTTTCAACAATTTAGTCTCACTTTTATATGCATTTTAAAATGTTGTTTTTTTTTTTCCTTGTTTTTTTTTTTGTTTTTTTTTTTTAACTCGTATTCACTGATTTAATTGCGTGCTCTGCACAAATTTTGTACTCGGCACTCTAGAAGTGGCCCGAGTCATACACACTCAGTCAGTCATTCAGTGGCTTTGAATGCCTCGTTTTCAAGTAGGTGTGAATCTTAAAACGCATTTTCACGCGCGAACGCAACTTGAATGTCAACGTTGCCAAGCCAAGCGTTGTCTGGAGAGGATGATGTTGATGACACGCCCTGACAACCTATGGATATTGCGAGTGATGGTGTGAGTGAGTGTCAGTGAGTGCTCGTCTTGATGCGGGCGGAGGAGGGCGGAGGAGGGCGGCATATAACGACGATTGTAAAATGCGTTTTTCACCTACTTTCCCGAAGACATCGTCTCGCACAGTGTGCCACATTAGCCAGTGAAGATGCTTGAGACGCCACACGTGCTCAAGTAGCTACCAGTGGATCAGCGCGCATCGAGCAAGATGGCATTGAAAATTTTCGCTACAGGGATGCAGGATGAACAACGACCACTGACAGAGACAGGCAGACAGACAGACAGAGAGAGAGAGAGAGACATAGACATAGACAGAAAGAGAGAGAGAGAGAGATAGAGATAGATGGGGGATTCAGACTTTCTATGTTGGCATCGTGTTGACCTTCGCGAAAAGAATGCGATGCTTATGGGGATGGACATTGGAATGGTCGAAAAGATGAAAGTTATTTTCGGTCAAGCATAAATAGCTTAGCAAGTATTTCAAGTTCAGCTCTTAAGGATATGTGTTTTCCAATGAAATCGAGCTGAAACTGAACGTCCTTAATTTGAGCTCAAGCAGCGTAAGTAGAGCAATAAGATTCATCCAAGCACAAGGCGCTCAACTGAAGGTCATAACTTCATTGGATTAATCTAGAGAATCCACCCAAACAGTGTTTTCCTTCAATAGAGATAATATTCCATAGATTGTCCTGTCGATGATAGCCTGGCCAAAGGATTTTCACTTTCATCACAACCCAAATGAAGAGTTTGTTGTTCTAATCAGGAATTCAGTTATGCCAATGGATTTAGGGAGCATAAGGAACATAACTCCGAGAAGAGCTTTATACTATGGGATTTCACTGTTCATTTGAGGATTTCACTGTCGTGGGTCGTGGATCGTGGGTGGTCATGTGGTTCAATAGATTCCATAGACTTGGGCTTTAATTTAGCATGGGAGCAATTTTGCTTACCTGCCACTTTTGGTGATGACCATTTCGGTGCCGAGCTTGTGGAACTTCTCCCACAGATCCTTGCCCTCGAGCGTGACCTTCGGATCGTCGACGACGCCATCGTCCTCGGGCTGAAGGGCGCGAAGCGGTCGCATCGCCGGATGCAGCTGATGGGCAACAGCCGAAGCGAGCACCACGTCCTCGGCGGTGGTGTAGGCGGTGCCCAGCGGATGATGTGCGTGCGGATGCGCCGGATGTGGGGGAAAACGCAAACCGCCGCTGTATAGGCCCGGATGATGGGGCCCCGCCGGACTGCCGGCCAAGGCGGCGAGCGCAGCGGCCGGAAAATACGGCGGCGGCGGATGTTGCGGCCCCAAATGCTGCTGAGGATGCTGCTGCTGGGGATGCGTTGGATGCGAATGCAAGCCCGCTCCGTGTGGTGGCGGTGGTGCTGTTGCTGTTGGATGCGCTTGCGGCGGTGCGGGTTGCGGTGCAACTACGTTGGGTGAATGATGCGCGGGTAGAGACGACGATGATGAGGACGAAGGCGGCGGCGCTGCTGCTGTGCCTGATCCAGATCCAGATCCTGATCCAGCGGGAGGCGGTGTCGCTGTGGGCGTCGTTGCCTGGCTCCCGCTCAGTGGTTCGGTGGTGCTCAAGTGATTCTTGTTGTTGTTGTTATTGTTGTTGTTGTTATTGTTGTTATTGTTGTTGTTATTATTATTGTTGTGGCTGCTGTGATTGCTCTGCGGCGACAGCTGCGACGGCGAACTGCGAAAATTGCCGGCGCCGCCCGAGATTGGCGAGCTGAGCGCCTGAGCTGCTGCTGCTGCTGCTCCCGAGCCGCTGTTGTTGTTGTTGTTGTTGCTATTGTTATTGTTATTGTTGTTGCTGCTGTTGTTCGTGTTACTGTTGTTGCTGTTGCTGCTGCTGTTGTTGTTGTTGTTGTTGTTGTTGTTGCTACCCGCCGTCAACAGCGACGAGACGCTGAAGTCAGTGGGTCTTTGCGAGAGCTGCAGAAATGGATGATATGCCATCCCATTTGCGAACCTGGCGAATGGATCCTCAGCAGACTGATGAAGTAGCAGCTCCTGAACGTCGTATCTCATTACATTACAATTTCATCAACATGTGCGTCACGCGGAAAATTTATTTTTTATTCAGTGTACGATTGCTAAAAAAAAGAGATGCGTTGCTTTTGTCGTTGTTACTCTTGTTGTTACAGTTGTTCTTGTTGTTGTTGTTGTTACAGTTGTTGTTGTTGTTACAGATGTTGTTGTTGTTCGGCAGGTACTTTTGGTTTTTAAGAGATTCGTTTTTGTTGTTGTTGTTGTTGTTGTTTTTACAAATAATATTTGTTCACACACACACACACCAGCACGTCATATTTTTGTTTTTTTTTTTTTTGCTTTTACTTTCTTTATTATTATTATTATTATTATTAATATTATTAATAATATTATTATTATATATGTATGTATTCTTTTGGTCACAAGCTTCCTTCAGATTTGTTATTGCTATTGCTTCAGCGAAAAAAAAAATATTCTTGCTCAAAAAAATGTGTTGCTGTTTGCTGTTTTGGCGGCGGCAAAACGTCAACGCGACGGCGACGCGACTCGACGTTTGCCTTTTCACAGATGGCTCTTTTTTGTTTGCCAGTTGTTATTGTTAATATTGTGGTAACAAATGCAGCTTGATCAACAAACAAACAAATAAAAAAAATGGCCAAATAATGCAATTGCTGCTTGATGTTGCTGATGTTGCTGCTGCTGGTGCTGATGTTGCTGTTGCAAACGACAACGGCACGACGACAACATACAAACGGTGGCAACACAAACGACGACAACGACGCCGATACGAACTACACGCCGGTCGCTTCCAAACTGGGAAATACACACACGGACGCAAGCAGCGCAACCCCGAAGACAAAACACGACGCTGCTGCTGCTGCTGTTGCTGCTGCTGTTGCTGCTGCTGCTGCTGCTGTTGCTGGCTGCTCTGCCGACGCTTTTTTGGCGAGTAGCAAACGAGTAAGAGCGAGCGAGCCAGAGAGAGCAGTGTATGTGTGTTGAATTTGTCGGTCGGCTGGGCGTGCGAGTGAGTCGATTGGGTCGTGGCTGCCTGCCCGCCTGCTGGCTGGCTGCTTGTTTGGGTGTGAGAGCAGGGCAGACTGAGACACTGAGAGAACGCGACTCGATTTTTGGGTTCCAATAAGAAAACCTAAAACCAAAGTGTTGAGTTGACGCTTTGCGTGTTGCACGTGTGTGTGTCTGTGTGTCTGTGTGTGTGTTGGTGTGTGTCGGTGTGTGCATGTGTGTGTGCGTGTGTGTGTGCAGACACACAACAACAACAGCACGACTATGACAAACCAACCAGCAGCAGCGACGCCAGCGTCCAAGGCGTGTGACAAGCAGTGTTAGAAGTAACAAGGCAGCTGACACCAAAAGTGCAGCGCGCCAGAAAAATGGCTCAAAATGTGAGCGACAGCAGCAGAAAAAATCAGAATGTGTAGTAAATCCAAGCAAAAAAAAAAACACACAAAAAATAAATAAATAAACAAATTACAAAATATATATATATATATATATATATATATATATATATATATATATATATATATATATTTATATATATATATATATATATTTATTTATATATATTTATTTATATATATTTATATATATATACGGAAGAAGCGCACTTTGTTTGTTTTTTTTTTCTATTAAAGCAGCAATTGACAAATGACGCGCAAGCGAAAAATGCACTTAAAATGGTCAAATGTTTTGTTGTTAGTTGGGGGAGGTGTTTGAGGCTTAGGGGGTTCACTTGGAGGTGAGGTGAACTGAGGTGAGCTGAGGACCGAAGGCTGCTGTGTAGGTGAGCAAAGCACAGTAAATGCGATAGAAGGCAACGCGTACGCGAGATAAAGCAAACAACGACTGAAAGATGCCGTTAGGGGTTAGGGGTTGGTAGCTAGAGACTGGAGGAAGGAAAGCAGCCCGAGCCGATTACCTTTTCTGATCAGAATGTGATGTGCGATCAAATTAGAAAAGAGCTTTTCACAAGTCTGCAGAGCAAATCAGAACAGAGCTTTTGAGCAGTCTGTGCTTTAAGCTTAAAGGATCAGAGGAAGCCTTTGAAGTAAAAACGAAGATCAAGGAGACATATATATATATACATATATGTATATACATATATATATAGCGCTTGCAAACATTTTATTATTATTATGTTTGAGAAGTAAAAAAAAAAAAAAGTACTTTTTTGTGTAACAAAATCTTAAAATAGAATTTGACTTATGACATAAAAATAGCAGCAGGGTCAAAATCAATTCAAATATCAGGCGAATCAGCGAATTGGAGGCAGCACAATTGGGTTTGGAGTTGTGGCTGGGATTGGGGCTATGGATGGGTGTGGAGTTGGAGGTAGAGGTGAGGTAAAACGCATGTTAGCCGCTTTGGCAGCTTTTATGCGTCCGAAAATTGTAAATACGACGATTTATGGCGCGTCGTAGACGACGGCGTCAACAAAGCCGTCGCCTAAGCACCAAGTGCGAAAAAGCACACTGAAAAAAGAAGAGCATGCAGCAAAAACAACAACAACAATAAGAGCAGGAGCAGGAGCAGAAGCAGTAATAATAATAAGAAGAAGAAGAAGAAGCAGAGCTGGACTATACTGGACTGACTGTGACTGTAGGTGCCGACTTGCCTCGACTGGCGTCGACTGGAGCGCGTGTGACAAACTTGACGCTAAGTTTGCGCAAACACGACCAGTGGCTGTGGACGCGTTAGTGTAAGCGAGATGGCCAGAGACAAGGCGTGCAAATGAAAGGCAAAGCTCAAGCAGAAGTCACACAAATACACACACACACACACACACGCACACGCACACGCATACAGACAGCAGCAGCAGACAAAGAAGCTTTGGCAGCGGCGACGGCGGCGCCAAAAAGCAAAAACGGCAACGCAAATGTATTTTGTCACACGTTTTCACACACACACACACACACACATACAGAGACACAATAGCACACACAAGCTGTGAGTGTGTGAGCTGGCTGGCAATATGGGCGCCGCTTGTGCGCAAGAAAAAGACGACAAGCGCAACGAACAGCAACGACGACGACGACGTTGAACTTGCTACCCGACTGCATACTCTCATCATTGTTGTTGTTGCTGTTGCTGCTGCTGCTCAGCTTGTGTGACAAGTTTAACCACAAACACACACACACACTCACACAAACAGACACACACAGAGACGTACAGCAGCTATAGAGAGCGACGCGCCAGCTAGTTAACACCACACCTCACAATGGCGGCGGCTATGCCAACTCCTCTCTCTCTCCCACTCAGTGCGCGCTGTGAGCACGAGCGAGATGCCGTATATTGTGCTCTCTGTCGTCGTGTTGTTGTTGTTGTAAAAGGTGACAACATTTCTTTGCCTGCCTGCCTGCCTGCATACGTGTGTGTGTGTGTGTGTGTGTGCCAGTGGTGTGTGGTGTGAAAAATTACAGCAGCAGCGTCGCCGTGGTGAAGAAAAGACAATGAGAATGCTGCGCGACAGTCAAAGCTGAGAGTGTTGCTGTTGTTGCTTCGCGTTGTTGTTGCTGTTGTTGGGACGGTGTAAAGTAAAAGGCGATTAGTTTTCTGAATGGTGGAAGCTTTTGGTCAACTGGGCAAGGCTACGAAAACATACATATATTACATATATCATACATATATCATATATATAAATACATTCATCTATATATATATATACATCTATATATACATATATATATATACACCTACAATATATTTGGATGTACATAAGCAATGCATATATGCATGTGATATATTTTTAAGATTGTCTTCATTTATTTACAGAGACGAGCATTTATTTCGAATTGGTATTGTTGGCATTTCAATTGGTATTGGTGCACCGTGTAATGCCATAAACACAAAAAAAATAAAACCTCAAATGCCGTCTAAGCAAAGCGGCAAATTGATATTAACGAACAGCTCTTAGTTACTGTACAAAAGCAAACAACAAATGTGCTTAAAAAGGTGTTGAAAAACAACCAACCAAAATGCCGACTGACGCCTGCAAAAACTGCTCACTCTCAGCCGCTTGCTTGTTTGTATATTGATTAGTTCTCTCTGTGTGTGTGTGTGTGTGTGTGTGTGTGTATATGTGTATGAGTGGGCTGCTGTGGTGTGTTGTAAAAAGGTTACACCACAACACTGTCGCTGCCGTTGTCTGCAGCATCCAAGCTCCATTCAAGCACTGAGAGCGAGAGTGAGCGTTGCACTCTGAGCGCCAAAGTTGCGCTCGCTCTCTCGCTCTCTCAGTCTCAGATTCTCTCTCCCTCCCTCTCTCGCTCTCTCTGTATCGCTCTCTCTCTCTCTCGCTCGCTCTTGCTCTCCATAGGAAGGGGCGCATAGAAAATATCGTCCGATTTTTTTTTGGCGCTTTGTAGCTAATTAAAAGTTTATGTGTGCACAAACACACTTGTCCCAACACACACTCACACCTACAGACACTAACACACACACACTCACACACAAATAGGCACAGACACGATGCTGCTGCTGCTGCTGCTGGCTCATAATTATCTGAAAAACTTTATTTGACGGCGTTTATTTGACTGGCTGCCTTCCCCGCGGGTGTCTCAGTCGCTCTTTTTCTCTCGCTCTCTCTCTCTCCCTCTCTCTCTCTCTCTCTCCCTCTCCCTCTCTCTGTCACTCTTACTAGCTTATGTGTCGGCATGTTTATTTGCTTAACATGGTTTAGTTGCTTCCTTGTGTGTGTGTGTGTGTGTGTGTGAAATTTACAAGCGGCGCGCGTTAAATTATCCAAATATGTTGAGGGCAAAAAGGTGACGACGAATGGGTTTGCCGGCTCCGTGTGTTTGTACATAAGTCTGTCCGTCCCTCTCTCTCTGTGTGTGTGTGTGTGTCGGCCAGATTAATAAACAACAGTGTTCGCTCGCATATTAAAACTGCTCAACTGCATCGCCCAAACATAAATTGAGCAAAGATAAATTGAATATTTGCCAATTAGAAAACATTTCTTAGTTTGAAATATAGAATATGAAATATCCCCCATTAAATGGAAAAGCATCAAATTGAAATTGAATTGATATAACAATTTTCGTCTGTCCATCTGTCAGTTAGTCCGTCGTCTATCCCCATTTTGTGCATCCACTCGTTGAATGCACTGAACTTCCTTAGTTTTAATGCTATCTTGTTGAAACTTGATATATGCCCGTCTTTTTGCATCAGTCACTCGGCACTTGACGTCCGATCGGATCGAACCGCTCTATCATATAGCTGACTCAGGGTATATAGTTTTCAGTATGGGATCGAGATATAAGCGTAGACATACATGTCTCCCCCTTTCGGATGCAAAATAACAACACAAATGTGAAGTAGAAGTTATGTTCATAAATTTACTATTAAAAGATTTCAACATTTTTGTGTTGAAAACGAAACGTGCCACTTTGGCAACGAGCACTGTGCTAATCTTTATTTTTGACAACTGCTTACAGATACGTATATTAATACATATGTATGTATTTGAATGTATAGTTGTATCTTATCTAGAAGCATGTCGCAAGTTGCTTAGTGGTTGTGCATTATGTGGCTTTGGCCACGCCCACTACTTGCCTGCTTTGACAGTTGTTCAAGTTTGTCCCTTCGGACACGGCCAATCAATAAAATTAGCATAAACTTGAATTTCACGCTGTCAAAACAATGAATGGATGTGTTTACATACTTATACACACACACACACACACATCTACACACGGGCACGTGCTCGGAGTATGTGCAAATATATATGTGCAAATATATATATATATGTGTATATATGTATGTACATTTGAGTATTTCCTATGTAAACACACACGAGAAGGCATCAGCAGCAACAAAAGCGCCATAATAAATGTCTAGCCTTATGTACACACAGACAGACACAACATAGCTGTGCGAGTGAGTGTGTAAGTGTGTGTGCGTGTGTGTGTGTGTGGGATGGGGGAGGGGGACGGGGTGTGATGGGGTGTCAAGTTAAACACGCACACATATACAAACCGAGTCACGATTGGATAAGAATCCCTGCATTTACATAGAACGAACAACACAGGACGAAAGAACGCATCATGACACAAAGTTGGCAATGGTTTGTGTGTGTGTGTGTAGGTGTGTGTTGGTGTGTGTGTTGGTGGTGGTGATATAGGGACAATTTTATAGTCGGCATGTCTTGGAAATCGAAGCCAGATGGACCAGGTTGAGGTTCAGATTCAGGCTTTGCATAAGCACAGCTCCAATATATGCACACGAGCCAGCTTTCAATGGCAGAGTCTATCTCTTCTCTCCAGCTACATCCTCAATTTTATTGCCTCTTTATCTCTCCCTTGCTTTCCCCAATTATTTGTTGTGCTTGTTTTTGAATTCCTTTTTTGTTGTTCGTATTTTATCTGGCTTGTGTTTTTATCCATAAAGCTACTCGGTTAGTGCCTCGCCGCCTGCCACGAAACCTTCGCCATATTAAAAGGACGCCATTTTGTCAGCTCTCTCTTCAGATTGAATTCAGCCTCGGGCAACTAAGTCCGTGTTTTGTCCTGGCTTCTTATCCATTTAATTATATTAGATCTTATTGTTGACCTCCCATACCTTAGATCCTAAATTGTTTTGCTTTGAGATAAATATCTTTTATTGAGATTCTTAAATTTATTCTACTTTTACAAATGCTTGCTAATCATGCTCAAATAGATGTAATATACTTCATATATTCAGTCAGTATATATATAATACATATATAAATATATATGAATTTAATTACTTACACACTTACTCGCTCTCACACAAGCCTGCAGCACACAAACTATTGCGTTGTCCCTTTTGGGCTTTCAAAATGTGTTGCCTACTTATGAGCGTCAAGCGCCGGCTTAAAGGGCCGCCAGCTACGCCAAATGCTCAATTACAGCGAAACAGGCAACAACAATGTGTTGCATGTATGTGCACACACATTCGCAAATACACGCACACACACCAACATATACACACACACACACACATACTCACGCATTGGTGTTGTGTTGAATTTCACGCCAGGACCTGCCAAGTGAAGTCGGTAGTTTTTCGCCATTTTTAGCGCGTCTCTCTGACCGCGCACTCTCTCCTCTCTCTCACTCTCTCCGACTCTGCCTCTCTCTCTCTCTCTCTCACTCTCTCACTCTCTCCCCCTTCTTCTCTCCTTAGCCCGTCTGTGTGTGTATTTATTGTTTAATTAACTTCACGCCTGTCTATCACACACACACACACACACACACACACACGCACACACACACGCACACACACGAACACAGGAATTGCTGCATTCGTTGTTTGCACTGCGCTATCTGTGTATATGTGTGTCTGTATATATATATATATGCATCTGTGTTTGTGGGAGTTTGTTTAACTGTGCAAAGACCACGCATGCAGCTTTGTTGCTGCTGCTGCTGCTGTTGCTGTTGCTGTTGCTGTTGCTACTACTGTTGTTGTTGATTTTTCAGCTCACACAAAGGTTAATCAGTTAGGGCAATGTGTGAAAAACAAAGTGCATTCCAAGCAGATGGCTGATGGTTTTTAACTACCCTGCATATAGCAAGAAAACATTTAACAATAGGAGTATATCCGTGCATAGAGCTCAGTTTTTGTTCTGCATATTAAAGATTGGCATTAATTGTATAATTTAAATCGAGTGATTTTGTGGCATTCAAACTAAGAATACTTATATCACAATATTACTATTTCTATACTATATACTTATATATATAAATACTTTATTTTATATTTATCGATATATCTCTAAAATTGTGACTTTCATTGCTATCCGTAATCGATTTCTATCTATTTTGAGGAAACGGAGGATCTATGGTTAAATGGAATCGACTTTTTTGATGCTGATCAAGAAAATGTAAATACTTTATGGGATTGGATTTGCTTTCTTCAATGGGTTCAGTGAATAACAATTGAGTGCTGAACATTAGTAAATATTGGATAGATTATATTCTATATTACTTTTGACAAGTATTTTAATGATTTCAGCAAGGGTATTCACGATTTGGCAATGTACTGGATTTGTTAAAATTGTTAGCTGTAGGCAGATGCACTTGACTGCTGCTTACACACACCAATAAAAAAACACACACACACACACACACATGGGGAGACAAACGAATAGTGCTGGAAAGTATGCAACAGTTTTAGTTGTCTGCGAAAATGAAATTAAGCAACTTTTGTTCAGGCGTGTTTGATATCATTTTTGTTTTAATTACTGCATAAGTAAGGAGCGAGAGAAATGGAGTTAATGGTTTCAGTTAGTCGTCGCAGGACACATCTGATAAATTTGTCGGTTTTGGCCAACTACAGTTGAATACCACAAAATGTCAAATTTCAACAGAATTTTTTCTTGGCTTTTTGGAAGATTTTGCTTTCAACTGCTAGCCTTTGGCTAGACAACTTATTTTGCTTTTCAATTCTCTCTCACTTTTATTTCTCCAACTCTCTTTCTCTATTTCTCACTCGTTTTTGTTTTTTTTTTTCTGTGTGTGTGTGTGTGTGTGTGTTTATATTTTTTTTTTGTGCATTTTCCATTGAAAAGCTCTCTTCACAAGCAATTAAACACACAAAAGCGTTTTGCGCGCCGCGCCGCAAGCGAAATGGAGCAACAACAAGCCATGGGCGGGAAGTACGGTGGTGGGGAGCGGGTGGGTGGTATAGGTATGGGGTAGCCAGCCAACAATGTGGCAAGATAAATGGATGGCAAAGCACAAGCTGCAATATGAATAATCGCACTGCAGTGTGCCAGGCGGTGCGGTGCGGAATGTTGGTGGGGAATTGTGTTGCGGGTGGTGCTAGGCATCTGGATAGCCAACACTTTTTGTGTGAAAAAAACCCCAGTGCTTGCAAAGGGCGGCGGCTGTGACAGAGTAAGCAGCAAGGAGCGTGGGCATGGGTCTGTTGTAGGGAGCTGCCTGCACAGGGGTCGTTGTTTACACAAGCGATTGGCCAAGACGGCCAGGCGAATAAGCGAGAACGAAGTGGTTCTGGCGGTGCTAGTCGTGCTGTTGGCGTCAGCCAAAGGAGTGGCCAAAGTACACAAGATTCACACCGACAAGAGCAAAACCAACACCAACAGCACCATCCAACGCCAACACTTGACAGTATTCTTCACACCACACACACGCAAACACACACATACGCACACACACACACACACTGACACCCACATTATCTCTTTCTCAGCCATTGGCGTTGTCTCTGTCTTCAGCAGCAGCAGCTTCACTCTCCCACGCCCACCACAAGTGAATGTCATCGAGGAGTCGCCTAAGTCTTCTTTGCCAATGAGCAAACGTTATCCTTGTTGTCTCCAAAGTATGTTTTGAGTCTGTGGCATTTTGCTAACAGTTGGCAAAAAAATCTGCTGCTGCTGCTGCTGCTGATGCTGCTGCTGCTGATGCTGATGATACTGTAGCAAATGGCATGTGCTGTCACTTACACGTACACATACCTAGTCAGAACCAAGTCATGGATTAGAAATCATACTCAATTTAATAATTGTACACAAATTTGTGCATGGAATATATAGAACAAATGGCGTACTTTAGATACATATATATTTAAATACTTAGCGAAATAGTAATACGATTCCCAGCTTCTCTTGCCAAGATACCAAGATACCAATATGAATATGTGGATCAAAGCACTAGCGCTTCTAAACTGAGATGCAGCTAAGTCAAAATATGTATAATTTTGATTTGCACGATTTACCATGGGACTACAATTCCTACTGCAAGCAGATGTGGTCGTTGTCGTTGAAGGTTTGCCAAAGCTTCTCCCATTATTTGAAAGGCAACAACAGATGCATGCATCGTCAGGATGGCTCCTACGACAATGACGACAATTGCTTTAAAAAGTCACCGTACATATTCGATGCGGGAGTCGTTCAGATAATACGCGACAAGCTCAACCAAGAGGACATACGTATGCAACATTATTCATCGGCCAATTTTTAATCATTCTGTGTTAAGTCTTGGCACAGGAGGATAAACAATTCTTGGTGGCTTCAAAGTGCTTACCAAATGCTGGTAGGAGCGCATGGGAGTGAATGGTTTTATATTTGCCACGCAACGATGCTGGAGGCGAACGGCGAACTTTTTGAGATGTCGTGGAGTCCTTGCCAGATGAGCACACAATAGCAGCAGCAGCACGG
Source organism: Drosophila anomalipes (assembly GCA_035041615.1). Lineage (NCBI taxonomy): Eukaryota > Metazoa > Arthropoda > Insecta > Diptera > Drosophilidae > Drosophila > Drosophila anomalipes. The sequence goes on from JAWNKZ010000254.1 coordinate 6,412,197, forward strand.
TGGCGCCCTCTTCAGGTCAATAGACGCTGCCGCTACTTGATGCCGAGGTGTGATTGTAAACAAGTCAAGGAACCAATACCCAAAATGGCTAATTGCCCCTAGAAAATAAAACGCAATACAGACATAGACATAGACAACAGTAGATCTTCGGTCGGGGTTCTGGAGTCGGGGCGAGTGGCAGAGTTGCCTGCTATCAACTAAATGAGTGACCAAAAGAACGCTTGCAGGCGTCCCCTTGAAATGAAATCGAGCGTTATATGAGAGAGCAAGAAAATGTAAATACAGCTGAAGAGCTGAACAAAATAACAAGAGCAACAACAAAACGAGGGGCGGTGGCAGCAGCAAACAAAACCCAAAGGGGGGGGGGAACAAATCAAGTGAAAGGAACAGAAGAACATAGATAAAAGAAACGAATATGTATAGAAGAAAAGAAAAAGTAAAGAAAACAACATTTATAAATAAAAACATGCTCATTAATGTAAAAGTCAGACGCGCAATACGAAAGCTCAAGTCGAAAGAGATGCAGCTTCGATGCTGGGCGAGTGAGTGCGAGCGAGAGCGAGAGCGAGCGATATGGCACTGGGGTGCAGGGTTAAGGGTGCGACTATTGCCAGCACTCGCACAATTCGCAGACAATGCGAAATGGCTCCTTGGATTGCTCGCAGTTGGAATTGAAATTGGAATTCACTTTTGTCCGCTGCCACAACAGTCCAGCGATGTCTCCTTCGCAACCGTCCTCACACCCTCCCCGAAATTCGCACAGCAGCTTCTTGGCTCCATTATGATAATACATTACGTGATGCCAACTGATGCTGTCAGAAAAATTCGCCTTTTGCATAGATGCCGAAGCGACGATGACTCAGCGCATAAATAGTACCACTAAGCAGACAATACATAAAGGCGTCAAATCAGACAGAAACGTGCATCATGTGTTCTCTCTGCCAATGAGACCTATTTTGCTTCGGGTCGAACCGAAGGCAATGCGTCGAAAGTTTTACAGTAGGTCCTAATGGGAAGCTATATTACTATCGGATCGCACAGACCCTTGAATGTGTGCGAAGACAACAGCAATACTCGATCCTTGTCCTGGCATTCAATTTTAAATTCTTTCATTTTTTAGGGCTGATGGGTAACCTTGCGTAAAGAACTGTTGACCAATTTTGTGACCACAGCCCGCAAAATGTATGGAGCAAATATAAAACAGGGTATCTCTGTCTCAACATACAAAATTCTTTGATTCTCGATGAGCACACATATCCGCAAACGTACAAAGATAGGTTTCAATGGGATCATCGCAGTGCGCAGACGGCTGTTCGAACAAAGAAGTTCGCATTTCGAGACAATGATATCCCTTTTAATATTTCCACCAAGCAATGTGCTTAGAAAACAGATTTGTAGTGGGTTTGAACTAGATTGGATTCGATTTGAGTTTAACTTTCGATCAGTTTTGTGACTGTCGGACTATTCAAATTAGATGCAAATGTGAGGTGTTATTGCAGTGTAACAATCTGTCAACTCTAATTTTGCTTGTTTGCACTGTTCGTTCATTACAACACTGTTGTTTAGACCAGCAGCACCAGCATAAGCAGCATAAATAATTGTCGCAATAATCAACATATTCATCATATTCAATTGCCGAGGCAAGACAACAACTGCTTAACACAACACATACTACAATAATCAACAACAGGAGGCTTCCACAATTCTCATCGCAACTGATTATCCGCAGCAATTGTCGTCGTCGTCGTCGTCCTCAAAACTCCTCGGCCACGAGTATACCCGTCTGACCGTATAGCCACCAAAAGCCAAAGTTTAGATCCAAATGCCGAAGAAGAGCCAAAAGCGCAAGCAATCATGCAAGCCAAAGACAATTATCCAGTGTCACAAGTCCGATACCTTAACGTCTTCGATCTTCTCGCCGGAGACGTCGGCACCGAAAGCTGCGTCCCAAATTGAGCTTGATGCGGCCAAGCAGCATTTCGCTGCCAGCGGTAGCCGTGGGCTGCGAGCAGCCATGGCCACATTACGCAATATTGGTAATACGTGTTTTATGTGCTCAGTGGTCTACACATTACGCTGTGCCCCGTACTTCTTACACAATCTACATCATTTAATCCACGACTTGGATACGGTGCAGCAGGCGACGTTGCGAAACCACAAAACGAAAGCGGCTCAATTTGAGCATGCGCCCAGTTCGAGGAGCAAGGATTTGGCCACAACAGAGGCGTCATGCAGCAGGAGCACCGTGACCAGCGGAAGCAGCAGCAACATAAACAACAGCAAAATAAAGTCTCATCAGGTGGTGAGCATGTTGCATGAATTATACCAAACTCTGCATTACAACGAAATGGCCGATTGCAGTGAGCCGTATCATGCGGACACCCTGATCCATGCCGTACAGAATGTGGATGCCACGTTCAACGGCAATCAGCAGCAGGATGCGCATGAATTTCTAATGTGCATCCTCAATTCCATACTTGAAACGAATCAGTCGCTACTCAATGCCATCGAGGAGTGTCCCGAACTAATTGCAAATGGGTGAGTTTTTGACTTAATTATTGCTTTTGAGTGTTGCCACTTTTTGACGAATAAAAAATAAGCTAGATTCTTTTCTCTCTCTCTCTCTCTCTCTCTCTCTCTTTCTCTCTCTCTCTCTATTTTCACTTTTATTGTACAATTAAATTTGAAATAGAATTTTGGCAACGCTGGGCAATCATTTAAAAGTATTTTACTCACTAAATAACCGCTTTATCTTTACAGTTACATTGCCAAAAATGATTTCGAGGGCATTGTGGTGCAGAGCACCAAATGCCTGTGCTGTGAAACGATTACACGTCAGAGGGAGACCATGCTCGATATCTCAGTACCTGTGCCGATTTCGGTAACCGATGCTGCCAAGATGCTGCGTGAACCCAGCGCTTATATACAGGCAAGTGACCTAATCAGCTAACAGCAGACAGCTATCAAACAGCCACTCTCAAAATTGATTAAACTTATTAATTATTATTACTAAATATTGATATTTGGTTACCATACTGTCTGTTGCAACTTGTTTTTCTTTTGTTTCCATTTTAGTTAATTGCATTTATCTAATTAATATTATTCCCTTGCAGAGCATGTGCATAACCAGTGAATATTTTCGAGGCAATAACAAGTACAACTGCAATCAGTGTAGGAACTACACTGAAGCCATACGATCTGTATCGTACGAGATGCTGCCGCGTCTGTTGGTCATCCTGTTGAATCGATTCACGGGTAGCATGGAGAAGATCACCACGTATGTGCCGACAACATTTACGCTGCCCTGCTTCTGCGTCAACTGCTGTGAGCTAACCGATGCCAACAAACTGCATGTCTACAAGCTGTATAGTGTTATCACACATGTGGGCGCCACACTGACAGAGGGCCATTACATGGCATACACATGCATTCTGGATTTGGCCAGTGATTATGTCAATTGTCCCAAAGACCAACGCAATAATAGATCATCATCGGCAAGCGTGAATACCATATGCCATGGGGTCAATTGTTGTGCGATGCGGCTGTGTTGCAGCCAACAGGCAAGCGCTGCGGGGAGCAGCAGTGATTTGAGTGAGGAATCCCTGCAGAATGACAGCAATATCAATGTTAGGAATGGCAGCTCGGCCAGCAATAAGTGTCCGTCATATTCTATGGGGTGTGGGAGCACGATTCGCGGCGATGTCAGCAGCGAGCCCACTTGGTATATGTGCAATGATGACAAGATCAAGGCGATGCCCCAGCACAAGTTGGAGCAGATGCTGTCGCGCAAATGCACAATGAACATTACACCATATGTACTATTCTATGCCCGTTTCGATTTACAGCCGGAGCAGTCGACACCACCAAATGCCAATGCATCGTCTATACCAACGCCGCCAGCGCCGCCACCAGCAACCACAGAGCTCTTTGTCCAATCATAATCTGGAAAGTGGCTTGCACAAAATCGGTGAAAGACGTTTGCATTTGCTTTTATAGTTTGCCATATTTGCTGATATCGTTTGACATAAATGGAAATGCAAAAATCAAATTTCGAAAATACAAATACAACAAAAACAACAAACAAATATAGATTATGCTTTTTCGGTTTTCTCAAATTCTAAAAACCAAAATACACATAAAAAATACGCATGCTCGACACGCGAGGCTGGCAAATTTTTCGACGCGTTGCACAATTATTAGGCTCAGCGGCACATAAAAAACATGATGCACGTTTTTGTCGATTTGACGCCGCAATGTATTATTGATAGAACGCTTAGTGATAGTACTCAGTACTCAATCATTAACTATGATTTACATTTATATATTGATACCAAAGTTATCATAGTATATTGGTTTTGTGCAATGTCTGCCATGCTGTCTGACTGTCTGTCCGTCTGCCATGCTGTCTGACGCAACTTTAGAAAGAGACTTGAAACTTGGAACATAAACTGGTCTGTGCAAGCGTCTGTGTATGAATTGGAATGCTACGTCCACTAGGGGGCTAGGAAATCGATTCAATCGATAATTGCAAATCGATAAAGCGATATCTCCCACAATTTTAAGGCTACGGTCAAATTTGTTTCCTATGTTCTTCGAAGATCGGCATATGGCACGCCCACACTAAGCTAGAGTTGACAAATTTTGAAAGTATGTCACTGGTAACTCCTCTAAGAGATCAATAGAAAATTTGGTAGCCACGCCCACTCCGCCTCCCCAAACCGATACACCTGTTAGTATAAATCGATAAAACAGTATATTTCACACAATATGAAAGCTAAAGTCACCAAATCTGAAAGGTATAGTGCTAGTAACACCATTCAGAAATCCGGAAGAAAGTTTTGGACCACGTTAAAACAATAGAAGCATATATCTCCCGTAATTTAAGAGCTACAGTTATCAAACTTGGAAGAAGATTATTAGGAAACTGTTCCAAGAATTTTTTTTGGTCGCACCCACTTCCGCCCCCAAAATTCACAGAAGTCCATATCTACCGGAATTTAAAATGCAAACTCGGACAGTATTTCTTGGCTACACCCACCCTGTGCTTTGCTACCTGTTATCAGCTGGTAATATTTTTGGTATCAAAGTAGTTCGCAGTCGGTTTTTTTTTGTGAAGAAGTATATATATTCTTATTATGGACCACTATATTCTATAGCTGCCATAGGAATAATCATCCAAGGGATAGTATTAATTGTGGGCCGAGATAGGACACGTTGATGTCACCCTTTCTGATATATTGTAAACATTATAACTAGACAGAAGTGCCATATTCAGTTAAGAGCCACTCGTAAAACAAAACAAATATATATATATATATATATATATATATATATTTAAATGTAATATGCTGCGTGCCAAAGATAACCGTTCTCTAAAGCTCCCACAACAATTTGCATAGCAATTAAAGCAAAGTCAAAAACTTGTCAAGTGTTTTTTTCTTCTATTTTTTCTCGTGGCCAGAAGCTGGGTTGGGAATCGGGGTTTGCACCACAAAACAAACAAGTAGCGTGAAAATGCGCCAAATTGTTAGACACAAATTGTTGTATACATTATATGCATCTGTTGGCAAGAGGGGGTAGTCAGCAAGGGGGTTGGCTGCACAAGTTTTGTAGCCGAAATCATTTGAGCAATGTCAAGAAATGGAAAAGAATTCTGGCTTGGTTTTTACTTTATGATGGGCGTGGCGGTGCTTTTGGTATGGGTGGTGGTGGTAATAGGAGAAGAAGTGGGAAGCGGATAAGCGCACCTGACATTGTCAGACTGCTGACTTGGTCTTCTTTTTTTTCTCTCTCTCTCTATCTCTCTCTCTCGCTATTTTCTTTATCTCCCTCTTCGCCGGTGCTGGCAAGTTTGTGTGGATGGATGCTGCATTGACTTGACAGCTTTCATGAGGTCAACGAAGTGCTTCGGTTGAAACATCCCCTTTCGCCCCCGCGCCACACAAGCACTTGAGCAAAATCAATATGACCAGCCTACGCTCCCCCCACCGCCTCAGCCCACGCAGTGTTCTCTAAATTTCTTGCTTCCTGTGCACGACGCGCGCTGTTATAAATTAAATTCGTAATTGATTCCTGAATCCGCAATCCTGCAAATGGGATTACAACACGTTGAAAATCAGCAGCAAGCCCACAGTTAACCAAAACCCACCCCCACGCACCCCAACCACAACCCATACCGTTCCAGGCAACAGCAACAACAACCACCATCACCACCAACAACAACAACAACGACAACAACAACGACAACAACAACAACGACAGCTACAACAATCGAGTGTTTTCTATAGATACAAAATTGCGTGCGCTGTAAATGAAACTGAACTGAATTGAAGTTTTCCGAGACGTGCCCCAGTCGACAAAGGGATGCCTTCGGCACATGGAGCGTCAGCTGGCGCGTTAGTCAGTCGATAGATAGAAAGATATAACAACAACAACAACAACAACAATAACAGCAAATACTGTTGCCTGTCTTTCTGTCGTCGCTGTCGTGTTTTTATATATTTTACTAAAGTGTGCGACGACGTCGTCCACAGTTTTCAACCCCCGATAAGTGTAGCTCTCTGCGTAAAAAGCATCCATCCAAAAGCAATTCCATTCTTCCGCCGGTAATAACAATAACAACAACAACAACAACAATAGCAGCAACAACAACAATAGCATAACACAAAACTCTGCATTTTATAGTAAGACTCCACAACTCCCCAATTCTAACTCTCGACATTGACTCTGACCTCGTTCTACCCACCCGAAACCCCATTGTCCGTCCGATTCGGCGACGCTCCGCTTGCTATTCGCTTAACAGCTTACAATAATTTCAATGCCAACGTAATGCGAACTGACTTCCCCGCCCTCAGGCTCAGGTCCGCTTCACGCTCTGCTCTATTCCTTTATTGCTGGCACTTCTCGCTCTCCGGACCATTTCAATGCTAGAAGCCGATTAAGCTTTAATAAGTCATGGCATTTTTAATGCACTGGCCATTGATACCCGACGGGCATATTGCAGCGGCCGAGCAAGTCGAGTGGGAAAGACATTAACAGCAAAGCTTTCGCGCCCAAAGTGGGACGCAAAATATATACATATAGATTCAGAATTGGCCGAGGATGCACAACGGTAGCAGCAGCACCTAGGGGAGCATAAAACGACAGAGTGGATAAATGAAAGAAATTGTTCGTAAATGGAAAGTACCATTAAAAGCATTTTTGCTCTTGAGTGTGGCGCCCAATGTTGGATGGAAAGGATCTCATTCCGATCGATTCGATACAGCTGCAGTACTGCAGCAACTACACATATAATGCTATCTGCAAGTCGTTGCAAGCCCGTTGCATTTTACTCCCCTCCCAGTAAAGACAATCAAGTTCTGGCCACGTCTAGTCAGGGTTATACTTTTGGAGCATAGAAAACCGGCCGAGGTATTGCGGAACTGGCTTTGCGCTCGCTTCAAGCTTTGCCTTTGGCTTTGACTTGCGGGCATATTATGTTTTCCACAGCTGTCAAATTTGATTTGACAAATGTAAATGATACACACACGACAGTCTCCAACAACGCACAGACAGACAGCAGACAGCAGACATCTAGACACATATTGTGCAAACACTGGCAATCAGTTAACTCTTAGTGCTAGCTGCTAACACACCTATTTACTATCTGGTAACTACAACGTGCAAATGACACTTGCCACAATGCATGCGGCTAATGCAGTCCGGCAATTTGCATATTCGTATTTATACCCTGAGCAAGTGGCTAAAATGGATAAAATGAAGTTGTGCAAAAGTATATAACAGGCAGAAGAAAGCATCTCTTAACCCATATAGCATATATATATTCTTGATCAGGATCAAAAGTCGAATCGGTCTATCTTTTGTACGTCCGTCCGTCCGTCTGTATGAACACGTGCATCTCAGAGACTATATGAACTAGATACTTTAAATTTGGAATATAAGTTTTTGTGTATTACACGCAAATCAAGTTAATTTAATTTTATTGATAACTGCTGCCGTTTCGCAAAATATCGATATATATCGAGTTCCGATAGTAACAAAGATTGCGCTTTAAAAACAGAATCATCAAATTGATATATAATATACATTGACATATTATTAATCAAGATCGTATTAGAAACATTGAACTTTTGGCTCAAAATGTATTCACATATTGATCTCATCACTATCAGAGGGTTCAACCAGAATGATAATCATTGTGTGCCTATGTATTATGTAGAGCGCTAATATTGGGAATTGCATTTTACTCGATAAAGTGAATATAATACCTGGGCTCAGGGTATCTACTAGTCGAGCTCTGTCGTCTAAAACAATCTTTCGCAAAGTTTTAAAAAGCTGCGTGTTGAGCGACAAGCGACAAGCGTTAAGCGTTAAGCGTTCAGCTGAAATTGTCAAGCATGAATGCAGCTGGGTTAGAGTTACGAGTGTGCATTTATTCATTAATAATGACACAAAACAAACAGATTATCGAATCATCAAATATTTACAACTTACGAGGCGATAAGCGACAAGATTAGAGTTGCTACAAATTGAAATAGCCTGTGAACAATAGAGCAATTTTGTGATTTCTAATTAAAACAGTATATATATATAGCCTTACGACAAGGACAAGGACAAGGACAGCATTGATAACTTTACAACTAAAAGTGTAACACAACATTAAAGGTTAACTCACCTTCAAATTTAAATTTAAACAAAAATATTTTGTTTGAAAAGTTACCCCGTCATTGAGTGGCACAAGGTCAATATTATGTAATTAAATATTAAATAGTGAGAACCTCCCTGTTGATTCCAGGCCGGTCGACCAATTATAAGAAATATTCATGTAAATTGCAAGCTTACACCATGTGAATAGTGCAGCTGGTGGCGCCACAACGTTGCAGGCGCCACAACCATCATGACAAACGGCCAAACTTTCGCAAGTACTCGAACGTCACTCAAACGCAACCAGAATGACAGTAAGATGAAGCTGCCGAGTTTGAGCCCAATTATCTTATCTATGTGAAACATTTTCTCCATAAAAACGACACCAATACGTCTAATATTTATTGGATAAGTGTAGCCCTGATTTAACCAAATTGCCAAATTGATAACATTTAACATAAAACGTTATCCATCTTACTGCACGGAAACAAAAAATTTCCTTCAGAATACATCGGAACGGGATCGAATTCTTCCATCTGTGCTCAGTTTGCAATAAATATTTAAATTAAATAAAGAAAAAATTGGGATAATTTTCATTTGAAAGATATAATAGAACGTAAAAAACTATACGTAAGATCTATGCCAAGATAAGAACTTCAATCTCAAACGCAAGAAGAGAAATTCTTAAGGAACCTCAATTCCAACTCAATGATAACAGATAACAAAAATTCGCCTGATCATTATTAGTTATTTGTGCCATAATCCGTGGCGTTGTTAACGCAGCCGCTGCCAAAACGAAGGTTGAACAGCAACAAAATCCAATGATTGTCAAACCTTTCGATTGTTGTTACATATGAATGCATACAGTTACTGTCGTTTTTGTTGTTTAAACACTGTTCGAGCACTGGAAAAACACTTGAGCAACATTAAGTATATGATGTGTTATATGACAGAGCAATGCTCGTAATTGTGTTTAAATATTGTGCTACAAATTTCTCGCACGATTCCCTCGAGTCGATTAAAAAAAAACAAAACAAAAAGTTTACAAATTGAAATCACAAGTGAACGCGACGAGAACAGCGAACAATACGATGACGATGATGACGACGATGACGACGACGATGATGACGTCGATAATGCAACCGCGACAACGATGCTGTTTAAATTTGAGGCGCGACGGTAAACGCAATAACGCTAGTCGCAGGAAAACGCAGAACGCTAAAGCGCTGAAGCGCAGAACGTGTAACGTACAGGCCGAAACGTGTCCAAGCCAAAGCACCAGGCAGGCAACACAACCGGGCCGGGTTAAGACAATCGCAGCAGACAAGTCCAAGTCCAAGTCAAAGTTGTCAGCGACAGCAACGCAGACGTCAGCAGCGAAAGCTGTGCGACAAAAATCAACAGAGCTAGCAGCAGCAGCGACAGCAGCAGCAGCAGCAGCAGCGACAGCGACAGCAGCAGAGCGAGAGAGCCGACGCCGGCAACAATGTTGCGGGCAGTGATGTTGACGTTGACGTCGACGTCAGCAAAAAAATGTTCACCTCGGCGTCGGCGACTTTAAGTAAAAGCTTAGCCAAGCTTAGCTTAGTTTTTCGCTGCCACAGTCGCCAGCGGCGGCTTCAATGCGCGACAAGCATTTTGACACCGTTTTGTGTGTTGTTGTTGCTTCTCCGCTATGGTTGTTATTGTTGTTGCCCACCCACACGCGCCCCCTTTATTTGACATAGGCATGCCACAAACAAAATGGCCGCCAGTGCGCCTAATATATACAGAGAGCAAGAGCAAGGGAGCAGCGAGAGCAAAGCGAGAGCGAGCAGAACTGATCCTGCCCAAAAAAAAAAAGCTCGTGCCACAAAATTGCCGACGGCAGCGCGATATCGGCAGCTGCATTAAACCAAAAATAACAAAAATAAAAATGAACTGTTTCACTTGATGCTGCCGTCGTGCATCGCCTGCCGTCGGACGGCATCAAATGACGACGGCCCGTTCGGGGCCAGTGTTGTGGCGTCGCTGCGCTGCGCGCACGCAACAAACTCACCACAGCAGCGGGCGACGCTGGCAGCGCAAGCTATTTGCTCAGTTAATTAGGCAATGGCGTCGCCAGCAGCGACGCTGTCTGAGCAATGCTGAGAGTGAGTGAGTGGAATTCACTCCAAACCGGTTACAGGCAGGCATGTATGTGTGTGTGTGTGTGTGTGTGTGTTATAGGCCGTCTGGAGCCAGGCAAGGATAACATGCAGCCTCACAATATGTTTTTCCTTTTTTTTTTATTTTTTTATATTTTTTTTTCTCCCGTGTTGTGTCCTTTACGGTAGCCAAAAACCCAAAAGAGCAGCGCCAACGAAAATTTGCGAAGACGTCAGCTTCTGTGTCTATCTGAGTATATAAGTGTATATATATATATATATATATATATATATATATATATATATATATATATATATATAAATAAATATATATATATATATTTTAATATGTTTGTGTCTGTGCTGTGTAGGGGGCCATTTTGGTCTTGGGTCTCGCAGGAGCACTTGACTGCTATGTCCTTTAAGGGCAGCATAACAGATTTGTGTGTTTGTCCATAAGGTTTGCTTTATGTCGGCCACTGTAACTAGAGCAGCAATCAGAACATAACAGAGCTGAACAGAGCAGAGCTGCACAGAGGCACATACCAGGAGTGGAGAGTTTAGGTTTGCTTTGGGTGATAATGAAAGCTATAATTATTTTTATATAAATAGTATATACATATATGCTCGCTAAATGCGATCAGCTCAGTTTTCTGCATGATTATTCAGTTTTAAAGTTCATATGGCACATCATACAATCAAGTCGGTATACTATATAAAGCTGTCTCCATAAAAACAGTTTCTTTCTGTTATATTTTTTCAATAACCTCATTTACACAACGCTCAAGCTTATGAAACAGAAAGATAAAAAAAAGAGATGAATGTCAATATTTATATACACATATATATATATATATATTTGTGTGTATATATTCAAGCTTGAAAATTAATATAAATATCAGCAGTCAAGTATAATTTAATAAACTCGACTTTTATACATATGACTCTATTTAGCACTTTTTTACATTTTGTAAAGCAAATAAGGATAAAATATAATATTTATATAACATTTAATAAATTTCAAAATTGCATATGTCGCTTTGAAGGTCATATAGTTGCTCAAGGAAACTTAATATATTATATATATGTAAATGTATATGAATTTAACATGTAAACCTCGTTTGATAGTGACTCAAATCAATTATTGATATTTGTTAAAAGCGTCGGAACAAACACCAAAAAAAAAAATCAAAAAGCGCAAAAAACATAAGTAAATAAAAGAAAATAAAAGAAATGGTGTCATTAATGATAAAAAGCAAAAAAACAGAAAAAATAAACAGCAGAAGCAAAAGCCAAATAACATGGCAGCAATTGGCAGAGAGAGAGCGAAAGCGGCAGAAGGGTGGGGGGGGGGGGGGGGGGGGGGGGCTGCTTGGGGATGGGGTGGGCTGTAGCTACTGCGACTGCTGCTGCTGAGCGAAATGCTTTTGTGAATGCCTTATCACACGCTTCGTGGTAGAGCAGCCACCGTTGGCGTCTCCGCTGGCGCTGCCGCTGCTGCTGTTGCTGTTGCCGCTGCTGCTGCTGCGACAGAATGTAATGAATAAAATATGCAATAAGCATAAAGAAGAAAAATATGCAAATTCGACAAGAGTCGCAAGTCGAAGCAGAGCAGAGAGCGGAGCAGAGAGCGCGCGTCTTGTGTTGTGTCGTGGTGTGTGCGTGTGTATGTAAGTGAGCGAGCGAGCGAGACAACAGTAGAGCAACGCCCACTGCACGACGACCATTTTACATTGCGGTGCAGAACTTGGCGTGGGGTAGAGCGAGAGCGCTCTCTGCTCTGCGCCGACGCCGTGAGAGTGCCAAAGACTTCGGCAGCATGCGGCGCTGCTCGCACTCGCATTCACACAGCGCTAGCAGCAGCAGCAGCAGCAGCAGACTTGCTTTGCTGTGTGCGTTGCTGTGGTGAGTTTCGTCAATTTTGTCAACAGCTTAATAGTACACACACACACACACACAAACACACACACACATATATGACACAACACGGGCAACAACAACAATGCGCACGATCGCTTTGTGGGCGGAGCTTAACCATAAGCATGCGGCCACTCAGTGTGCGCAAGCGAGACGCAAGCAACGCCTTAGCCTCAGTCGCCTCAAAGCGGCCCTCACGCGTCCTGCATTTTGTCATAGGAGCGCCGCCGACAACGCTAACAGCGTGTCCTGTCCAGCCAAATGGATGCCAGCAACAGCAACAGCAGCAGCCGTGGACGATAAACGAAATCAAAACGAATCCTGCTGTTTGGCATCCGAATATATCTACACACGTACATACATACACATGAATGTGTAATGTTTTATATCCCTGCCACACGAAGCAACTGCGTTCAGCTCGCTTTTTGGCGCGAAATTTCACGCTTTGCTTTTCAAAGGCTGCAGAGTGCGAAATTGTGAATCTATTAGGAACGCTGTTGAGTTTTTGGTCCTCTGCTGTTCACATTCTTTTCTCTAAATGGTGATTGCTTTTCAAACTCAATAAGAAACTGTTGAAATTGATTTTAGTTATTTTTTTGAAACTGTAAATTAATGAATGAATGCCTCAATTATGATATTTAAACAGATTAAAAAATGTTAAAAAAATGTTATTTAGACATATTTGCATGCTCTTGTTGTCATGAAATCTGCAAGAAACATCCGACCCCACTAATTATATTTATTCTTAATCAGCATCACTAGTCGCGTCGATATGGCCATGCTCGTCTGTCATTCTGTCTGTCCGTCCTTTCTTCCATCTATTTATATGAGCAGAACTCCATCACATTTACAGCTATCTATCTATATATATAAATATATACATATGTATGCATGTTCATACTTCATCAGTTGACTGTGATGCAGCAGTGCCAGGGGCATATCGAAGCACTTCAAAATGGCGTCCGTTGCAGCTGCGTGAAAAGCGCCAGAAACACGAAACAAACCAAAGAACAAGCAGAAAATTAACTGTAAAAAACGCCACAATATGCAATTGTTGATAATGAGGCATGTAGCACTCACATCCTACGTGTTCCTTTTTGAAAACAAAAAAATTAACTGCATTTTGTATTTTAAAACCGAAACAAACTGTGGCGCCTCTGCCCGGCCGGCTAATTAGTCGAAGCTGCAGTCGAAATCGCTAGTCGGGAGAAGTTGGGTGTTCACAGGGTGATAATGGAGTGATTGGGGTTTTTCTGGAGAGAGATCTGCTGCTGCTGCTGCTGCTGTTTGGGTCGTTGGGGCGCCGTTGTTGTATTTGCTAAACTTTCCGTTAAATTTTGGCGCTGCACAGGAGGCGGCAATTAATTTGGAGGCGCAACAAGCGTTGAGACCCTCGAAATGAAGTGTGACGAATATTTTATTTCTTCCAGCAAATATCCTGTAACCATTACAAGGTTGGGTATAACGTACTGAGTTATTGAATAATAACTGTGAGATTGAAGATAAATATGCTTATAAGGCAGACGACTTTGACTTTAACAATAGATACTTTAAATAGTAGTTGCTAGGCATAAGCTCATGGATCTCAGCAACTGTGGCTTACACTTTTGAATTGGTGTATCCAAATAGTGTCAAAAATAATGTACCTTATGAGTTAGATATATAAAATTTGACTCCACTCCATGTTGTGATCTGAATTTTTAAAATCGTCGATAAAAGTGTGTATATAATATGTATGCGGTGTTTAGGCAAATATACTATTCTAATTTGAGCCTAGTTATAGGGCATCTTCCAGTGGAACAATTCCTTTCGGCTTGCCTTAGCGCGTTGCCTTACATCAGTTTTCCTTGCGGTTGGCAATCGTCTGTCTTTGGCTGTCTGTTGCAGCAACTGTATTTCTGTTCACCCTCTCACCCCTGCCCTACTCCTTTCTCTTTCTCTCTGTCTCTCTCTCTCTCTCTCTCTCTCTCTCTCTCTCTCCCTTTCTCTAGCTCGCTTACTCTTTTGTGGGGCACTGTTTTCCCACCTTGCCACATTCGACTGCTTTATGTGAATGTGAATGGCTTTTGGATGTGCGTGCGTGACAATCTCGCTGCCCTCTCGACATTATACGTTTTGGTCTTTTCCAGTTGAATCATTCAAGCATGACAATAAAGACACTGTTGTTGTTGTTGTTTTTGTTGATGTTGCTGTTGCTGTTGCTGTTGCCGTTTCTGTGGTTGTTGCTGCTTCTGTTGGCCAAACACTAGGCAACAAATTGTTGTAATTATGGACCCAGTTGCGTTTCGCTTGTCGCTTCCCGATGTCATAATGTCGGTGTTTGTTGTCTCCGTTGTCTCTGCACGGCCTGCAATTATGGTAAAAGTTGCATGAAACAACCCACAACAACAATAACACAACAAACAGCCTACCAACAAGAGCAACAACAAAACGTTTCATTTTTCAGTTACGAATTGAAATCATTTTGTTGTGCTTTTATTTTTGCAATTGCCATGGACAGCAACTCTACAACAAATAATAAGTCGCACCAGAGAACACCCTACAAATGTTGATGACAGAGCCAACTACAATGTGACTAATAATTAAGCTATCTAGTTTTGCACATTCAACATATTTTGCCAAAGCATCTGATAATTTACTAAAATTGCAATTTCCAATAATTTTGATATAATTCCGAAGTATTCTTGACTCGAATCCAAGATGAATCCAACTGAGACGAAGTGTATGCTGGAAAAGTAAAAACATAAATTATAATAATAATTTATATATTTGAAACTTCTTCGATTGAAACCTTTAGGCGAGTTGCACAGTTGACATACAGCTCATATAGCGTGTTGCATACTTACCACAAATGTTCATGGGACGCCAGACATGCAACAAGCTGTTGTTTTTGCCCCTGTGCCAACCTTTCTCTATCTCTCTCTCTCTCTCTCTCTCTCTTTCTCTCTTACAATGCCTGTAGGGTAGCTATTTCGATGATTATTAAACTGTCTCCGTGAGTCTTCAGAACAGCAGCGAAGCGAAGAGATAATTATGAGATGCGCGGTGAGCACTTTTTTTTTTATTTTTAACTGGCTACAGGTCTAACTGCACTCCCACCCCATCACACACACATGCACACACACACACACACACATACACACGCATGTGAAAAGACAACACCCTGCAACTGAAGTGTGTCTATGATCATATTGGGATCGTGTGTTATGTATTTGCATGAATTGCTTAAGCTGTTGCTTGTGAAGTTCTCAGAGGCTGACTGCCTCGCCTGAAGGTGGTGTATAGTATATATGACCAACTCGACCCCCATTCCATTCCCATTCTCATCCCGAGCACACATCTCCCAAACCCCTTCCCTCCCAGCACTTATGTGCCCAGCTCACAAGTGAAATGCAATTTAGCATAAGTGGCCTCTAGACGCGACAATTGACGTCCTTGCCCGCACACTGACTTTAGTCAGGGGGTGTAGCTAAGCCTTGACTGGGGGATGGATTGTTGGGGGTCCTAACTTGCGTAGCATTGCGTTCTAAGTTTTGATGTTGCTGCTGCATGCTGCGGCAGCTGTTGCTGTTGTTGTTGCTTACATATGGAAGATCCGCTGCCGCTTCCGTTGACAAGAGTACCTCAAGTAGCAACTCCCAAAATGTCAACCAGGTCAGCAGCAAGCAAAACCTCCAAATCCCCCCATACCATTCTACATGCCAACCCGCCTTGGCTGCCGTCGAGTGTCGAGTGTGTTGTTTGAGTGGGCTATGCACTTTACGCTCTAGGCTATTGCTGCTACATCTACTGCTGCTGCTGCTCCTGTTCCTGTGTGGGCCGTCGTCTCTAATGTGCTAATAATAATCATGGCAGCCTTCACTCTCTTTGCCTCCTGCCCCAGCACCCCTGCATCCCTTTTTTGAACATCAAATGTTAAATTTTGCTGCTGCTGCAGTCGACATCGCGTTGTGTTGCGTCGCGTCACCCGGAAATATTGCCACTCATTGCCAGCTACCCACTTCCCTCCCATCACCTCCTCGCTCCCCTTACCTACCTGACCCTGGCATTATTAGCTCTCATTTAGGTAAATCCCATTACAACAACGCAAAAAGCAAAAAAGCAAAAAAGCAAAAAAAAAAAAAGCAAAGAATGAATAAAATATAGAAACAAGCTCGTTTGACGTTTGGTTGGCTACGTCAAGTTGTTCGCTTAGGGTGTTTGCGCCTCCCCTATTCCTTCCCGCCCCCTCCTTCCCCCGTCCACCAGTGGATGGCTGCTCTTCCTCAAGCTGCTGCTGCTGCTGCTGCTGCTGCGTATTTCTCATGGCTGCCTGTAGCTGCTGCAGTGGTGTTAATGCAAAGCCTTTTAACCATCCAACAGCAGCTTGTTAACCATCGCATTATAGAGGGAGGGGGTAGACGTTCTTGTTACCGTAGATTATTTATTACCATGTTAATGTTTAAAGCTATTTTAATGAAACTTAAGCCATATTCATATTTTTGTTACAGTCAATATCCATCGAATAACTTCTTAATATCGATGACTGCCAGAATAATCGCTGGCACACGACAAACATCTGACTGCTAGTTAATCTTAATCTTACAGAAATTATTCGGCGTTCATAAAATAGCCGTTCTCATTGTTGTTTTTTTAATACTTGACGATTATCTTTGCTTTGCACTTTTTTTTTTATTCTTTTTTGTGTACGCAGAGACCTTGGGGAGCACTCAACTACAAGCTTTTCAACGTGACTATTATAGTTTCAATAGAAATATTGTCCCTCATTTTACTATGGTTGAATTATGAAAATATTATTTTTTCTTAGAATACATATTTAGTAGCACACAACGGGATTACCCATTCACAATTTTGCATTTTGCAATTAGTATAATCCCCCACTACTAATTGCAGTAATATAAATGGCCATTTCTATTCCTCCCACAACCCGCTTTCATCTTCTGTCGCGTTGGCTCTTTTGTCCTCCAGTATTCTTAGCACCTGAATTGCGGTACAGTTGCTGCAGAAAAAACCAAAAAGGCAACGAGCTTACTAGGTTCCACCCATTATGTAGAACTCCCATTGCCCGTTCCATCTTATATGTCACTCTAGGCTGGCGCGCAACATGCGTGCATCCTTTTACGTAGGCGTGGCCTGCGGCCAACACAAAATTGCACGGTGGATTCTTGAGTTGGGCGCAGAAAGCGTTGCAAGCGAGTGTGGAATTATACATAACTACCGAATCGCTTCCTCATTCCCTAGTCCCTAGCCCTTGCTACCCCTGCGCCACTAAGCGTGAGTTTGGGCTTCTCGTTGCACGGAGTCAAATTGTGCAGTTCGCAGCCATAATTATTTTTACGGCACATTGCACCGCTGTCGCAGTCGCCGACTGACGTAGATTGAGGGAAGATGGTGGAGCTACAGTACGTGCAGTGGGAACGAGTGGGGTAGGTGGGACGGGTTGAGAAGTTTGGGTTAAGGAGTGGGTGCAGCACTCTCTGCTTCCACCTCACCTCGCACCACAGAATATAATAATAATAATAAAAATAATTATGCATATGCCACCGATTGCCCCTCCTTAGCATAAGCCTCCTATCCCCCAATCCCCCGATCCGCCTCTCCCTTTACCACCCCACCACTTTCCCCTAGACTATGCCCTGTGTGTGTGAGTGCAACAATCGCTGGCGTCGTCGTCGTCGTCGTCGTCTGCTAATTTAGATGAGCATGCTCGACAGTAATTTGCATGCCAGTTGCAGTTGCACTCGCCACAGCGAGAGTTCCATTCCCATACCCATTCCCACAGAGGGCCGAAAGCCGAGCCCACGATGAACTGCATCCCACTGCCCCCTCCATAACCACGCTCCACACACCATAGCTTTAAAACAGCGGCAGCCACTTGGTGCCTTTTGCTCTATGACTGTCAACCAGCGTTGACAAAGCCGCCTCCATGTGTCGTCGTTGTTGTCAACATCATCCACGTTGCTGTTGTTGCGGCTTTTGTGCATATGTCGACGTTGTCTTTTAGTTGTTGTTGTTGCTGTTGTTGTTGTCGTTGTTGTTGCTGGTTGTGCCATGTCATTCACACACAAAGTGTGTGGCACTGAGCTAAAATGGCATACACTTGCACACTTTGCTTTGATTCGCCCTCTCGACATCGTTGCAGCAGCACAGCAGTAGCAGCAGACTGAGACGGAGACAGAGGCGTGCCACTAATTGAGGCAACCAACTGCAGCAGCTGTAGCGCACTTCACGCACAACTGTACCCCAGCTCTACCCTCATCCACTCTCTCTCTCTCTCTCTCTCTCTCCCTCTTAATATATCTATCTATGTCTCTATCTGTTCTGTGTCCAGGTCAAATCCGTCAATGATCATAATTGAATTTTTGTAGATTTCCCTTTCAGCTTGTTCCAAAAGATTCGATCATTAATATTGTCTTATGATTTATTCAAAATACATCAAATATTTGAAAGACGGTTAGAGTTTTCATTAAAATTTTGTTTAAAATATCATAGGTATATTTTTTATGGTATTTGTTGCGCATTCACGGAGATCCCAAAATATATATGTATTTTTGATCAGCATCGAATGAAGCCCGTGCCTGTCTGTGAATGAGTTGTGTGAATGAGAATGTGTTTTTGAATGAGTTCAACTCCCTTAATTTTAAAGCTATCTTATTGAAACTTGGCATTGGCATACATCGGTATTTTTGTTTGGGACACCACATTGTGTGATTATATCATATAGCTGCCATAGGAAAGATGATTTGAAAGATTTGTTTTAATTGTGGGATCGAGATAGGCGTAGACTTATATATCACCCTTTCAACTACACAAATATCGAGTATTTAGCTCGCAGTCAGTCGTGAAACAGAAAATTTGAAGAAAATAAATACAATTTGCTTAAAACATATTAGTAAAAAATTTAAATATCAGAAGATTAAATCTACATCAGTATGTAATCTTCGGAGTGCCTAAGATAGCCGTTTTTAACTCTTGATTAATGCAACACCTAACATTATCAGATTTTTAGTCAATTGTAAGTAGGGAATGGAATCGGTTATTACATTTTATGGACTTCGGAAATTAAAGAAATTACCGCCTTATTTCTATATTGCATTGCGAAAATGAAATTGAAAATGATTCTTGGGTGACTTGCGGAAAAAACACATTTGGTTTTATTTTCATAATCATAAAAAAAATTCATAATTTTAAATCTTTTGAATTACATACATTGCTTGTCAAGTCAACCAGTTGATCCAGAATTATTAGATATATGTGGAATGGGGATTGGGGATGGAGATTGGTTGTGGGTTTCTAGAGCACTTAAGTGCAGTGGCACTCAATTAAAAACATCGACAACAATGGATAAATTTTGATTGAGTTACGACTATGCTAAAAAGGGGGCAGGGTTGGCTTGCAACATCTGGGGCATTTAACAGACAACCCTGTTCGTGGGGTGAATGCGGGAAGGGGTTGGGGGGGAGGGGAATTGGGCGTGTGTAAATTGTGCGCCTTTCGATTGGCTGTCTGTCTTTTTTAGGTGCACGGGCGAGGAAAGAACTGTGTGACAGGCAAGCGTACATGCAAATAGAATACCCGTACTCTCGAATAGAAGACGATGATGATGTCTAAATGATCCACTGTATGGCCAGGTCTAGCACCTGGTTTAAAAAAATCATTCTATGAACGTGGGCCAGCTTGGTGGTGTTGGTTAAAAAAGAACAGAAGGAAAAAAAACCGACAACAGCAACAAATCATGGCTGTGTTGTGTGGAAGTGTGTGTGTGTGTGTGGCAGCGTGTGGTGCAGAGTAGGACATCAACAAACGGAAGCCATGCCAAAGCCCACACACACACACACACACACACACACACACTCACACACACACACACATACGGAATGCCTTGCAATCAAACTGTAAACTATAGACGACGCCATTGCCTGATGTGTGCTGAGCGAATTTTACCGCCCAAAGTGCTGGCAGCAACGCCAAAGACCAAAGCCAAAAGTGGACATGGAGGTGCATGTGGCATGTGCTGCATGTGCGGCTGCCAGTGGCTGGCCTGTGAATGCGCGCGTGTATTTGTGTATGTGTATATGTGAAGGTGGTGTCTCAACTTGGGCGACAGCTTTTTATGCCACTCAGCCGCCTCATTGTTGGTAGTTTTCTCTGGTGCTGCTCGCGTTGAAAGCGTTACAATGGCGTGAAATAATATGCAAAATACTTGCACACGTATACACACAGATGTATGCAAGTGTAAGTGCCACACACACACACACACACACAACATTAGCCACTCCATGAAAGAAAAAAAAAAAAAGAAGGAAAATGTTGCCGTCGTTGTTGTTGGCGACGGCGGCGACGACTGGTGACGAGTGGTGTTGATCGCCGCACGGTTGCTAATTAGGCCACTTAGAGAACGGGCCTGGGCACTTTTTGCAGGAAATCACAAGAACGCCAAGGAGCGAACGTTGCTGATGGGCCGGGCCCAAAAAAGGGGTTGTTAATACTTCAAGACTGCCACCACCCACCCCCTACACCCTATCCCCTACTCACAGTTGCAGCTCAAGCCGAGCAACCATTATTTCCTAGTGCCATGAAAGTGTGTGTAAATATATATATATATATGTGTGTGCATATGTGTGTGTGTGTGTGTGTGTGTGTGTGTGAAGGAGGTCAATGCATTGGCTCCGGCACTTGACAGCTACGCTCAGCAATGCCAGGGGTGGAGCAGCCACTGGAGGAGGAGCAGTGCCATGTGAATGATTGGTAGGGGAGGTAGGGGTGTGGTGATTGCGGGTTTTGGAGAGGAGTTACTCAAGCTGTCGGCTTATACAGCCGCGTGGCAGCTTTAAGACTTAAAAGCAGTTCAACAGCATAGCAAATATTCGCTGCACCATTCTTCGATTGGAACCAAATAGTTCGTTACCTTTTAATATGTGAACCGAACCCATTACAGCTGCAGCGTAGCTTGCAACGATTAAATTCCAAATCACGTAAATGAGTAAGCATTTGTGGAAATATTTACGCAAAAAATATATGAGTACCTTGACAAATTGAATAAATTTACTCTGAAAGAGTATCCCATTTATTTTAATACAGTAAATACAATTTAATTATCTATCTAAAGTCTAGCACATAACTATAAATGGATTGGCTTAACAGCTGCTCCAAAGCAGGCGGCAGCACACACCTGATCCCTAATCTTTGAGCTTTTCGACACTTGGCAGGTAACCTAGAATCAAAGCAGCAGCGGCAGCAACAGCTGCTGACAACGAAAACAACATAAACAACAACAGCTTAATTAAGCATCTATTAGCATAAAGTGAAAATCAAAGGATCGTGAATCCTCTCAAAGCTTACACACACACACACACACACACACATATATATATATATATATACATATATATATATAGCGCGAGCTGCTTGGCTCAATGAATGAAATTCAAGTACAGGATATGCGGCACTTTTGATCAGGATCGAACGGGTTAGACGGTACTCTGGTCTCACTACCTTAAAAAAAAAACAGCAAACAAAAAAAAATAAAATAAAAAAAAATAAAACAAGCGTAGACTACAACAATGATAAGATCAGAGAGACGCGGCCGACCCGATGTATAAAGCGAGGCGAAACTCGTGTAATTTGAGCTGCCTGAAAGGATATACATACATTATGTCAAGCACAAAACAGCAGCAGGATAATTCTACCTCCTGCACCAGGTCGGGGTCGTTCAACTGAGAGGAGCCACAGAGCCGTCGTTCAGCTAATGAGATGAGGTTCGCGAAGATTGAGGTGGAGGTGAAATCTTCGTCAGCGCCACCAAAAAGAATGGGCGGAATTAAAGCATAGCCAATTCACAAACTATTCAGAGAGGTAAAGAGTTGTTGAATAAAATTCAAAATACGCATAATGGAAGCTAATCGATATCGTGGCTAAGCAAATGATGCGGCTAATAGACTCTAATATCTCTACAATGATGTCTTTCTCCTTATAGCCCTTATACCTTTCCCTGCATCTTTCCATTACTTGTCAAGCTCAGATCTACGACTGTCATCTGGCTGACTTTAGAGCCAAGGCCTGTTTCTTGAAAGATGTCTAATGCTTCAACCCTAAAGTTTGTGTCTGTTGTTCTGTTGTTCTGATGTTTTGCTGTTTTGCTGTTCTGCTGTTGATGGGACTCCTCCAAAAAAGTTACGAGCTGCTGTCAAGCGCGGGCAGATGACGTGACCCTTCGGCAACTCTCCATAAATTGGCGACAGTTCGCCGGAAAACATCAGCACGGTGGTCCATATACGAGTATGTCAATTAAGGTTCAGCAGCCGCTGATTTATGCAATTGCCAGCGGCTCCGCTCAAAACGAACTCTCAAATTCAAACTCGGATTCGTAGTCAGAGTAAAGTGATCCAAATTTTTGCTCTGCCCACCAGCTCCGAACTGGCGGGGCCACTTCCTTCCGTTACAGTTGCCCACATAAAACAAAAAAAAAAAAACAAAAAAACAAGAAGGCCCAAAAAGCAAATACAACATTTTTGGACAGTGGACCCCGCTAATTGGCGGACGTCGCGTTCGGTTCGTGCCCCAAAACACAGACTTGATAATAACTTCTTCAACGAGCGCCATGAAGTGAAATTATTCGGGTAAACATGCACGCTAATTACAAAGCCTCAAACGATCTTCACAAAAGCATACAAATAAGAAAACCAGTAAAAGTCTGTCGACAAATGAATACTCTTACAAAAAAAAAAGCATTATATTGCTCCCATTAAAAACTGGTAAAAAGTATAATAAAGCTGTGCAAAAGTGTGTACCAGGCAGAAGGAAGTATCTTCGACCGCAAAAAGTATTTATATACCTTATCGGGGTTTTCACTAGTAGGTATATGCCGATGCGTTAGGTAAGTCACCAACCATTTTGCACCCAGAGGAGCAAGAAACCTTCATATTGGTAACAAATTTAGACTTAGACTGAATTGGCAATGCCAAATTTACTCAATGCGTTTGAACATCTCCACTTTATATATGCGAATCCATATATATATATATTGTTCTGTGAGTGCGGTACGTATTTCACAACAAAAGCATGATGCTCTTGGCAAGTGTATGGAAAAAAAATGATATAATATTTTATGAATCAATTCACAAGAGCGCCAAGTGGACCACCGTCGCTGTCGCTGTCAGCGTCAGCTTTAGCGTCCACGTCAGCGTCAGCATCGACGCCAGTCGGGCAGTCGGGAGTCGACAGGCGCAGAGGCACACGAATATCGCCAACGTCGTCGTGCAGTTAGCGAATGAGCCACTTAAAGAGCCACAAATAATAATAACGACTTTAACGACAAGCAGCACAGCAATATAAACAGCAACAAAGGCAACAACAACAATAACAAGATCAAGCCCACGCCCTTGCCTCGCCTCGCCTTAACCCCTTGCCCCATTTGCCCCCCCCCCCTCCCATCTCCCTTGCTCCATCGTTGGCTGGCTGGCACAGTTGGAGCCACACAAAAAGCTGCAGGGTCTGCCGAAACAAAGTTCAGTTCGTTGCGTCCGCCCGCTTATGACTTGAAGTGAAGTTTTTGATTATGACGAGAGCAAGCATCATCATCATCATCTTATTGATGATGATGATCATCATCATCATTATCATCACCATGCATGTGAGGCCTCGCCTTAACAAGCTCAATCGAACAGGTTTATTGTGATATGATGTTGGTCGGCATACACACATACAATGCTCCTCAAACTGTAAGCGAGCCTGTGAAAGTCATTAAGTCAACTCTATCTTCATCTCCATTGCCAAATGAGTCACAGCTTTGTGCTGGCCAAAATTGTAACTCATATTTAAATTGTTCAATAGACGTTAGACGAGTAAATCCTGATTGGAGCCCTCTCAGCTCAAATTGAGACTTCTCACACTTGTGCGACTCGGACATAAGCAGAAGTAATGCTGACAAAGCCCTAAAGCTCTATATGCTCTCTGCAAGACTTTCGACGAAGAGTTACCCTAGACATTTACCTTGAGGTTATTATTTGCAGAATATATTTTATTTATTGCGTATCCAAATTTAATACCTTTTCCCCTTTAACTCACCTTCCAATTAGAAAGCAATATTCAAGTGTTTTTGGATAGTTGTTGTGCCTTTTCATACTCTTGTAGAGTATTATAATTTTGTAGTGGCATGTGTAACGCATAGAAGGAGACGTCTCCGACTAGTATGTCCTTTTTTGAATAAGTTGAACTCTCTTAGTTTTAATAATATCTTGTTGAATATTGGCCTATATCCATCTTTTAGATCACTAAGTCATTACACCAATATGGAATATTCAGTTCGAAGTCGAGAATAAAATTTATATGCCAGCAGATTTTATTTGGTCTACAAGAGTATGAAATCGATGACGTTAGATAACCATTCCCTCTTGCTCACACCTCAATCTCTGTGAATACATTTTAATTTCTTTTTCTTTACTTTAGTAT
Source organism: Drosophila anomalipes (assembly GCA_035041615.1). Classification (NCBI taxonomy): domain Eukaryota; kingdom Metazoa; phylum Arthropoda; class Insecta; order Diptera; family Drosophilidae; genus Drosophila; species Drosophila anomalipes. The sequence goes on from JAWNKZ010000254.1 coordinate 6,437,333, forward strand.
CCTTGTACTCAAGACGAAACATTCGTATAAAAGGCTTCAGATTCCCCATTCTCTGAGAACTGTTTGCCTAAACTTTGTTAAACGTTTCCATTTTTCGGATGCAAGCACACGACATGACCTTTAGGAGTCGTAAAAATCAATATCATTAATGACCGAAAACGTTTGTGGTAGTGTTCCATTTCTTGACTCTGACAGCGCACAGCTTCACAAGTCTTTAACTTTGTCTGCCTGATAATCAAAGCGATCATCTTTTTGGCCAACGACGCGTCGTCGCACTTAAACAGAATATCTGTGGCCATAAAAATCTCAGTCGTCGTCTAAAAACTTGGTCGCAGTCACGGTTTCAGTTACTGTTTTGGTTTCCATCGCGGTCTCTAACGACCAATCTCAATAGACCCATCTCATCACATCCGCGCGTAATAAAATTCACGCACGCACAGTCGACACAAGCTGGCCAATGGTGTCTCGGTAAGGGGGTAGGAGTTAGGGTGTCGAGGGGGAGTAGTAGGGGGGGGGAGCAAGGGATGAATGTGTTAGCTGGAGGCTAAAGGTGCAGCATCCGTTCTTCTCTCTGCTCTCGTCATCATCTAATCAAAATCAAAATCAACGATCATCGCGTTAAAAGCCCTCAAAATGGGCAACACACGCTGCTGTCGTGTAGGTCGTCTTGCCCCTGCCCCAGCCACTCCCTATACTCAAGGTTAGTTCATTTGGACCGGTGTTGTCGGTTGCGTGTTTGCTCATTTGTAACACCTAACGGTTGATTTGTATAATCTTTTATTTGAAACATTATAATTAACATAAGCTGATGCGTGTCTCGAATCGAATCATCGGGAATCATTGATTGTTCGAACAATTTTTGGCACAAGCGACCGAGGGAAACAGGTTGCCCCTAACATGATAGTCCCTCCTATTTTCCCCTTTTTTGTTTTAAAGGTTTCGATTACCATACATAATTGAGGACTGCATAGTCGATGAAAAAAGGTAGATAAAGAATACCGATTCATATCAAGAAGCTTTCAAATATCGATTGTGTCGAGATTTATTTATTGCTGCTTATTAAAGAGCCAAAAGGAAATTTCGATTATTTTGCCCTTTTATCCCAACGAATTTTCATACCTTCTCTTCTTTCCCAAGCGATTTAGATGATTCCTACAGATGGTTACTCTACTGCGCCGCTGCTCTGGTAAAGTCGAAACATTTTCGTACTGACCAGATATATGAAGTGGGAAATGCCAATTTGGGTGGGAAATAGAAATGTGAATGCAGCCTGTTTTTTGTCACAGCTCGAGACTGTGTTCAGACTATACTCTGGCAGACCACCCAAAAGCTCAAGCAACCCCCCGCCTCACCACCAAAAAAAAAAAAAAAAAATAAGCCGCAAGAAATTGTCAACATTTGCAATTGTTGTTTGACCCAAGCGACGAATTTGTGCAATGTCCAGTGGCCAACGGCGGCATGAGGCAATTGCAACTGCAACTGCAACGGCAACGGCAACGGCAACGAGCAATGTCTATTCAAGCTGTGCGAAGACGGAGACGGGACTACGAAATGTGGTCGTCGGTGAGTGGGAGACGAGCGCAGAGTACGGGATGGTGCCCACCCACGCCGCCAACGGGGCGTATGAAAAACAATTTTCGAGCGGCTTGTGCGACGCGATGCTACAACAACAAAACCGGCCATTGTTGTTATTGTTGTTGTTGTTGTTGTTGTTGTTATTGTTGTTGTTTTTGTGGTTGTTGCTGTTGTTGTCTTTCAACATTTTGAGTTGTTGTGATTATGGCGGGGCGGCCGTCATCATCGTCAATGTTGTCGTTCGTTCGTTCGTTCGCTGGCTCGATCGTTGATTTCATAATCTCTTCCGCTGCCATTTGCTGGTTGTTGTTGGTGGCGGTTGTTGCTGGCGATTGTTGTTGTAGATTTGTGGGTGACCGCGCACTCTCTAAAAACGTCAATCACTCAATTAAACTTAATTATAATTGCGAAGCGATGATGGCGGGCAAGCAGAGTTTGTTGAATAAATTCCAAAAAAAAAACTAAAAAAAAAAAACTGAAAAACTGAGCTGAACTGAAAACTGTGGGCTACCATCTAAGTTGTTTGTACTCGAGAAAGAAGAGGGGGAATAGCGGGGTAGACAAGACTAAGGGCTAGTTGAGAGAGTGAGAGGGTTGGCAGCCTGAAGATCGACTTTGCGCCGCGACTTCAAGCACTTTGTACTGTGTGCTGGTTGTTGTTGTTGTTGTTGTAGTTGCTCTGGCTCGTTCAGATTTTAAGAAATTCGCAGAAAATTGTAAATGCACGACGATGGACGACGTCGTTGGACAATGATGATGACGGCAATGCTGGCAACCAGCACTAGCACCACAACCACAACCACCACCACCACCACCACAACAACCAGAGTCATCAGCTTGGTGGTTTCAAATTTTTGCCGCGTTGTTTGTGCGCCGTTGCCTTTTTGCCTTTTGATTGGCCTGGCCTGAGAAAATGAAAGACCACAAGAGAGCACAGCTTACATGATGTTGTCGCGTTATGCAAAATGCTTCACATCACCCACTCGCCCCCACTCCCGAGTAAAGGCACCCTCTGCTACACCTACCGCTCTCACGACAACAACTGAAGTTGCCCACCCAGAAGACGGGCGAAACGAATGTCCACTGGCTACGTCGATCGCGTCTCAATCGGCAGGGAAATGGGAAAGGGGAAGTGGGTTGAGGATGGAAGTTTGGAGAGACGGGTGCGTTAAGAGGTCTCCAAGGGTACTTTCACCTAGATAACAGGCAGACACATACCGAAGCGTAACCCTCTCGCCTTTCTGTGGGGCCACGCTTGAAAATCTGTTTCACACACTGTGACAAAATCGTCATGGGTGGAAAGGGGGGAGGGGTAGAAGGCGGCTACCCACTTGCACAACAATTGCATTGTTTCGGTATTCGCATGACCACAAAAACAAAAAAAAAGAGAAAAGTAAAAAATAAATATGATAAGCTCAACATTATATAAATGAGGCGACGCAACATGTGGGCGTCAACTGCTTCGGTCACTGGAGCGAACCACGCAACCCACAATCAAACTGAACGAGGTGGACAAAAAATGAACGAGGTGAACGCTGTGGATGGCCAACTATTCGACCGTTGTCGCATCTCCCATTTGCGATTTGTGGCAAGAAAATTCGCGTTGTTGCTCGCTCTAATATGTGTCTGTAATTAGGGGGCGGCTTTATTGTCGGTTCGCCGGTTGACAAACTGTCGGTGAATTTGTAACTGGGCATTTCGAAATTGGTAATATAATTGCAGTGGCTATGGTAAATAACTAATATCAAAGAAACGCACCGAAAGTAAGATAGCTCGGGTTTAAATGTTAGAAAACCTGAACATCTCAGAAAAACAATCAAATATATGCACTCAGACCAAATCAAATGTGCAGGAGGATCTCTTGACCCGAACAAATGCTTTCAATATTACAAAATTAAGAAATTATAGATGGTTAAAAATTTCAGTTTATTCGAAGAGTTCTGCATCGGTAGATCAGCAGAGTGTAAATGAGTCGAAAACACTAAGTTTGTATTTTCTCGACAAAGTAGACAAAAGAACAGGTCTGCCGGGCAGCCCTGGCTAAAGCAAAACATTTAACACAGGAATCGCCAGGATCCGCAAGAATGTGCCTCACCTATGAGACAATTTTCTGTTTAAGGAAGGTCAAGGACTATGTATGGTCCAAGCCACATGCCGATATTCCTGAAATGGTAAAATTGGGCCAGCTTTTTATTTGACCTACCAAATGTTTTTTTTCGAATGATGGACTTACTTAAATCCATTGGTCTGTGAACTCAAAAAAAAAAAGAGTCCTTTCGGGATCCTTCAGAATATGGCAGAATTTTTTTCTCAACTATATCAAGCAGGATTGTAAACTAAAAAAAGGGGAAGAAGAAAACATTGGTTGTCCAATCCAAGGTAATTAAAAATGCCAGATTTTCTGTTTTCCAATTTTTTTTGGAAATTTATTTTGATTTCAATGATTTCAGACTTAGATAACTTTACCAAAATGAAATCAATTGCAGATCGTTTTGACTTGTTCTCAGTTCTGAATTTCCAATCCTATCGAATCTGTCAAAGTTGAACAGAGGCAGGCTGCGCGGTCTGCTGTTCTTGTTTTGTTTTTGTTTTTATCTGGATTGCAATCCGCACAGCTGCCCAGAGTTCAACTGCAATATTGCGTTGGACTTGGGATTGTGTTGATATATGGGTATTCAATTCGTTCGATGTTGTCTGTACCCATATACATAAATGTATATGGGGGTGTGAGTGTGAGTGTGAGTGTGAGTGTAAGGGTGTGTGTGTGTGTGTGTGTGTGTACGTACTGTGTGTGCACTGATAGTTTCTGCGAGTTTGCCGCCCATATTCGAGGCAGTCAAGTAGATTTAATTGCAGCAAGCCCTCAATTTCATTTCATACGAAATTCCATTTTCCGATTTTTCTTTATTCTACTTTATTTTTATTATTTTCTTTTTTCACAATTTGCTGCAAATGTTCTCAATTTCATTGATTTCAATTGTTGCATTGCGAAAAACTATCGATTACATTGCCAAGGCGCAACACAAAAGCAACGAATCAAGCAGCATCAATAACAACAACAAGAACAACACACACATGTAGATTGCGGGGGTTGGGCTCTTGACAATGAGCCAAATCGTTTAGGCCCATTAAATGCGCCTGAGCAGCCGCATTTGTGTTGCCTAAAACGAGATCAGTTCACTCCCCTGCCTACACCTACTTACCTACCTACCTACCTACTTACAACAGCCCCTGCCCCTGAAATGACTCATTCACTCATTCGGCTAAGCTGCCGCTGCCACTGCCGCTGCCACTGCCATTGCCGATTCTTTTGTTATCGGTCGGCAGGTGGCGCTGCTGCAGTGCAGCAATCGCTCAATTGTCCGCCCACACATTGCCACCCCGTTTGGGCGCACACCCTCCACCCTCTAGCCCCCACCAGACTCATTCAGTTGTTTGGGCACTTTACGCGTAATTGCCGCACATCGTCAACCATCAACCATCAACCGACAACGTTGTTCTTGTTGTGTTGTTGCTGTCGGCTTGAGCCCATTCATCAAAGCCCATCCATCGATTGGCATTGTGTGTCCCCGAGTCTTCTTGTTGTTTTCTGTTGAACAAGACCTATTATTTGTAGGTCATAAATTTTATTGCTCAACTGCCGTTGCTGCAATTAAATCTCAATGGCTCTGGCGGGCGGCCTCCTTTGTCCATTTGGCACTCGCAACACTGTCAACTGGTAGCTTGGATATATGCACACACATACATATATATATATATATATTCTGTAAAGTGCATACATATGTCTGTGTGTTTGTCTATTTGTTTGTTTGTTTGCTGCTCATCCTCTCCAACTCATTTATGGCATTCATTAACCCTCACAGCAGCAAATATTTTGACATTATTTGCACCCGAAAAAGTAAACTAACGAGTCGATTTCAACTGCACGTTTCGTGACCCTTTTTGGGCGCTGCGTTTCGATCGATCAGTTGATTTTTATCTACAGTTACATTGTTGCTTAGTTGGTGACTTTCACTTAACTTCTAACTGCTAACTGGGCTTTTATCGTCGTGCCCGTCGCCCGCCATTAGCCACAAATGTCTCTCCAGTTATCAGTGCTGCTAATCTCATCTATCATCTCTGATATGCCTTGTGGCCATGTGGCTGGGCAAAAGCGCCAATAATTTGTTTAGTATGTGTTTGGGGTGTGTTTTATATAATTCATAATTCTGAAATAAGTACTTGAAAATCTTAATCTTAATTTGCCTTCAAAAATTCCTTCATTTATATAACCCCCAAAAAAAATTGAGATGTTGTTTGAGAATAGTAATTTGATATTATCGAAAAAATTGCAATTGACTGTGTCCCGAATTATCTCAAACTCAACAAACCCAAAAGCATGGAATCTCTTCAGGATTAATTCCGGAATAACAATATAGATAAATTGAAGAATATATTCAATTAATTATTCATCTTATATGGCAATTTTTAGTTAAATCAATTAATTATGATTTCATGGGGATTCCTGAGCATCTCTTTTAACTATGGGTTGGATTTGGCGAACTCTTAGCACAATTTACGCTGGCTGGTCAAAGCGTTGAGTGCCCTAGTCGAGCAGCTTGAGGCAGTCGCGACGGCGAGTTGGGGACTTTGGACTGGAGTCTGGTGGCACCACACCCAGAACACATAAAAGTCATGCGGCTGCATTTTTCCACAGGCGTTGCAAGACGGCGCTTGGCTAAATGAGCTACGTGTCGCTGCTATCAGGTGGCTGTGGCAGGCAGCGATTGCTGCTGTTGTTGCGCTTAAGCAGAAGTTCACAGCAAAAAATTCACAACAAATTTGCAGCAACCGCTTAGACAAAGTCAACCCTTTGATAAAAAGTCAAATGCTGTTGCTGCTGCTGTGGTCGACTCTCAGTGATTCTATTAGCAATTCCGGTGAAATCGAGTCGCATATCTAAAACCGTTATGGGCCAGTCAGACAGCACACTGGTGGTGGTGGTGGTAGTGGTGGTGATGATGGTGAGGCAGTGGTGGGGCCTCGACGGCATCAAAGGGCAGCGCCACTTGGCGGCCGTTCCGTCCCGTCAGAGAGTTGCGCGCTTGAGCGAAAACAGTAGCGCCGGCTGCGAACGTCACTTGCGACGAACAACAACAACAAGAACAACAACAAGAACAGCAACAGCAAAAAACAAATAAATGCAAAAGTTCAAAGCCTAATGCGAAAATTTCGCAGAAATCTGTCATCGCCTTGTCAACGCGGCGTCATCAGCAGCAGGAAGCTGCGACCAGCGAAAGAGAGAGTTGTGCCAGAGAGAGAGGGGTGCGGCAGGGAGGGGAAGGGTTGGTACAAACACATAAGCCAGGATTTTATCATCTTCCCCACCAGGCCAAAAGCTGCCCCCGCAACAAAGTGCGGCGCGTAGCAACAATCGTCCAATTGGCGCTACACACATGCCAGACAAGCAAAAATGTTGTTCCATCAAAAATCAGTGGCACGACGCGTCGGCCGATATCTTATATCAAAAGCATGGCAGCAAATTTCCTGCCTCCTTGTCCCAGATAACGCACCAAAAAAAATATGTGTAGGAGGAACTGAGGAAAGGAGCTGCGCAACTGAATCTGGTTCGGAATCTGTCTGCGAGCACCGAATCCCGCTGTGACATCAACTGGCGTCTATCAAAGTGCTTATACGCTTTGTTAAACAGAAGAAAAAAAAAGTATATATATTTATATATATATATATAAAAAGGTATATATTACGAGGTATATTAAACCAAACAATCAGTTTGTGTTTCTCTTGAAATTTAAACAGATGACATTTTTGTGTGATAACCTCTGTTTGACATAGATTAACGCGATTTCTGCGTTTTTTATTTGATATTTTTGCACTGCATTCGTAAATGTCCTCATTTAATATTTACGATTTACTAACGAGAGGACTCTCTCTCTCTTTTTATATATATATATATCTCATTCACCATAGAGTATTTGCTGTTCGATATTGTCAGGATGAATGTCTTTTGTTTGCTTTCTTTTGACATGCTGTCAAAACGACAAAATTCAGTTTTTGTTGCAATTGCTGACTGTTTAGCAGTTTGCTGTGTGACTGTTTGTTGGGCATGTTGCATGTCATTTGGACGATACTTTACCAGGCCGCACAGACGCTCGGCGCTATTAAACTTCAAAAGCCGAACGGCAACTGGGCGCAGAGCATTTAACGCCAAATTCCGCACAACAAAAGGCAGGTAGCGTGGATGGGTATCTCAAACTGTCCACCTCGCCACCTCTCTACACATCAGCTCTTTTTGCTGTCCAGTATCCAATCCTCGGGATCTCCACCCCTAACCACAGAACGATTCGCTGAATCAACCAAATATTTCGAATATTTTTGTCGTTAGATTTTTGTGCACTTAATTGCCGCAATTAGCGTGGGGCACTTTGTAGTGATGCCACGGTGCAAGTGCAAATGGTGCGGCAAATCTTTTTGCCTTTTTATGTTATTTAATTTGTTCCATCAGTGCATTAAGGATGCCTGCTCATTTGCTAAGCACTTGGCTCCGACATTGTTTCTCACAAATGACTACATTTCCAAATTTATATCAATTAATACAAAATTTTGTATATATCCGTCTTTTTGTTTCGATCACTAATGACGTCGGAGGCAACTGGATCGAACCAAAAGAAAGATGAGGTTTTGTTGTTTTCGGATCAATATAGACGTAGATATAGATGTTAACCATACTGATTCAATAGAACTGCACAAATATGGAATATTTAGTTCGAACTCCGGACTCAAATTGAAATGTCAGCTTATTAACACCGGCCTACAAGGGTACAAGGGTGTAAGTGAATTCACTTGAACTTTAATGTAATTCAATTGATTGAACACTGCTGCTGATGCGTGTTTGATAGTTTTTCACGTTTTTCAATTAAGTGCTCATAACTGAATTTGGACATTCATATGAATAAATGCACTGGCGAGTATTTCACTGTTTCAAAATAGCTACCAATATATCAATGCATACATGTAAATCCTGACTTTTGTTCGTTCGTGTCAGTCAAATGAATCTCGACCTAACTAACTTTACACTTCCGCTTGAGCGCCAGATGTTATGTGAGTGCATTGGCAGTCACTGTACGTTTACACAAGCACCAGGGAGACGAAAGCGAAGCTCGCTTTCACACGAGTGCCAAATGATTCGAACCGAAAACCGTTCACTGCCAACTGATGCTGTCAATAAAATTTGCGTCTGGCGCTGATTTGGCCAGCCGCAAAGAAGGGGAACGAGATGTGGTGGGGGGGAAGGCCTGTCTCGTTGCTGGAGGGAGAGACGATGTGGACTATTCGACTGTGGAGCACCCTGTCGTGGTTGATCAAAATCAATGCGGCCGAGAATTGCGAATCAATTGCGGGTCGCCAGGCTTGCAACCCCTTTGCCTGCGCCTGCATTTTGGCCAGCAAATGTGAGTCAAAACGGTATCAGCGCAAACAGTCAGCACAGTCCTGAGCCAGTCAAGAGCAGTCAGCAGTCAGTTGCCAGTTGCCAGTTACCAGTTGCCTGTTGCCTGATGTTAAACAGTCGTCGATCAAAGACAAAATCCCGGCAGGGCCCCAACAATGAGAATCGCTGAACGGAAGAATCAAGCAACTCGCATCTCACATCGCGAACACAACGAAAAGAAGCAAAGATCGCAGCTCGCAGCTCGCAGCGCCGATGAAGACGACGCTTTGCTTTTTTGGCGACACTGACAAGCCGCTTGGCAGGCAAACGGATGGGGAAGGGAGGGACGACATACAAATCCGCATACGAATGTATTCAAATGCAACCACCGATCAACGCTGCGGCAAGCGATTGTTGTTGTTGCTGTTGTTGTTGCTGTTGTTGTTGTTGTTGCTGTTGTTGTTACCACTGCTTTTGCCTCACGTTTCTCGTCGTGGCGCTTGCAACTTGATCGATGAATGGGCATTTGGTTGGATGGGGGTTCGACGGGTCGGTCGACTGGGCTGGCTGGCTGGCTGGATGGCTGGCTTGCCTGGTCCAGGGACACGCGGCGCCGCTGCCGTTGCGAATTCAAGCGCCGCTTTTGAGTTGGGCTCACACAATGCCCAAATGCCCAGGCAGCAGCAGTCACTGAATCGATCTCTGAGCCAGTTCTGGTTTCTGTTTTCATCTCATATTCTCCACTTATTTTAAACAGTGGATTAAGCTGTACGCACTGCTTTCATGCGCTACCCCTTTACAATGTGCGCCAGCAGGTGAGTGATTTGTAAAACCGCTTGGCCAAAAATGATTGAATACGTTTATAAATGCAATTCAATCACATATATAAATGCCTTAAAACATATATATTGATTTATAATTTCAATCGATTAACAATCGAACTAAAGTCGACTCAAATCAAACACAGAAACTATCTGAATTTAATCCAGGTTTAGTTGATTAGACCGATTTAAATGTGCAAACAAATAAGATATAGGCATGTTCGGCACTATTCGATATACAGAGTATGCTTCGCAGGATAGTTGATGTCATTTCTGTAGATAATGATAATCAGCAACAAAAGATATTGCTGTCATAATAATGACTGCAAATGGAGCCAATTAGAGAGGGTCGTAAATTACGGTCTATTTGGTGAGTGGAGCGCATTAAAATTTGATGGTTGGCTGAAACCCTTCTTTTTCATCTTCTTCGTCGTCTTCGTCTTCTCCTCCTTCGTGGTTTTTCTGTGTTTTTTTTTGTTTTTTTTTTTTTTTTTGTGGCCAAAATGAAATGCAGCCACAGTCATGTCCACTTTGTTTGCCTCAAAATGACAGCTGATTGCTCTCGATCGCGGATCTCACTGTCTCTGTCTCTTCTCTTTCTCTCATTCTCTCTGTCTCTCTCTCTATCTCTCTCTCTCGCTAGCTATCTCGCTCTCTTTTTGTTTCTCTGTCTCTGTTTGGGTGCCTTGGTTTCGGTCTTGATCTTGGAGTTTCTCAGGTTCTGTGCACGCCGGCGCCTTTAATTGGCATTTGAATGATGTGCACACGCCGTGCTCCTTGCTGCACCCCCTTCTTTGCCTCTCTCTCACTCTATATATATATATATGTGTCTCTCTCTCACTCTTTCCCAATGTATCTGAAAGGTGAGCCTGCTCCTGCGCCGGTTCCTTCAGCAGGCTTATCACTGAGCGCCCAGCGACTGCGCAGCGGCGTCTTATCAAACTTGTCGATCGGCTGCGGCTGGACGCTTATCTGATGCTCGTTTTGGATAAACGCATCATTATTACTGTCGCCGCAGCGGCGACAACGACAGCAACGGCGACGGCGACGCCACTCGAATTCAAGCGCCAAAAAAAAAGGGTTCAAAACCGGCGGAACACTCGAAAACAGTCGGTGGTCGTTGCTCGTTGTTGCTGTTGTTGTTGTTGTTGCTGTTGTTGTTCTTGTTGTTGTTGTTCTTGTTGTTGTTGTTGTTGTTGCTGTTGTCATTATCAAGCGATCTCAATCGCTGCTAATTAATTTCTAGGCTATTTAAGTTAATTTACATACAAAACAAATGCTCGAGAATTGCACCCGCGTACAACATCAGAAGCAACAGCAGCCGCCGCAGCTGCTTCTCAATTTTAATTCTAAAGCACCACGCATGGTGCGTAGGCATCGACGCTGTCGCTGACGTCGACGTCGACGCGAACGTCAACGCTGTCGCTGACTGCACTTAATTTCTGTTAATTAAAGCAAATGTCTGCTGAAGGCTGGCAGCAACAGAGCCTCGCTTTGAACTCAGGGGGAAAAAGAGCTGCTGCTGCTGCTGCTGCTGACCAAAGAGGCGGAAAAGCGTTGCAATTGACGTTGGACAACGCCAGTAACAACAACAACAACAACAACGACGACAACAACAACAACAACGACGACGACAACAAAAACAACGGCGTCGTCATTTGATTTCCGTGTCATTAAACAGGGCAGCAAATGGTTGCTTGGTTCTGGGTGACCAGAGCAACATTAAAGTTGCACTATAACAACAACACCAAGAACCACTACACTAAAAGCCAACGAAATTATTAAAAAGGGAATGCAAGATATTCTTAACTTGGCAACTCCTTCATTGAGCTCACTGAGTTCGTTATATACAATGAAAATTGAGTTTTAATTGTATTATTTTTTTTTTCGAAATAATTCTGAAAGAATTTGCTTATAATCTCCCTGAACCCAAAAAGAACAATTAGACAAAAAAAGAATTTTCTTATGCTTGAATTCTCTTATGAGAATGCATAGGGTAATATATTAATAAAACAAGTACTTTAATATGAGAAGTATATGGACAATGAAAACTGATATCTAGGTAACTAAAATATTTGGCATTATAGTTTGCAGTGAAGTATTTTTTGTATAAATAATTTACGTATAATCGCAACAACTGCGAATCGAAGAAACACATCAACGGCAATTAAAATGTATAACCTATAGCGGAATCTGTCGATTTTGTGACAGTGAGTATATGAAAGCATCATTGTGTCGCCGTGGCTAAAAGAAGTCGTAGTATCCAAGGGGAAACATATATTTTTAGCTTAAAAAACATAGACATAGTTGGAAGAGCTATAAACTCAGATCTAATAGGTCAGAGTGCATATAGCCCGCCCATAATAATTATGAACTTATATATATTGTAATAGTATTAAATGGGCATATTGTAAAATAATGTAGTTTGCTGTGACATAATCTGTGACAAATTGTTTTAGATGAAACGTGTGTAAAAATACAATTAAAACTAAGTTGCTCTTATTTCAATAACTTTTCTTAATTTTAGGTAGAGTTGACAATTGATGTTGTGTATCAATAATCAAAAATATGATGGCTACCAATTAACTGCAATTTTTAAATAATATTTTCATTAAACTTAAATTCTCATGGTCGGTTTAACACTATGGTACCGAGATATCGTGCGTACTATGAATTCATCCCAATTGGAGTGAGTTTAAAGTCAACTCATTAATTTCTCAGATATTTCCATATGTATGTAGTACACACTTGCTCCTCTGTCGAGTTTGTCTGTGTGTGTCTGTGTGTGTGTCTGTGTGTGTGGGTGTGTGTGTGTGTGTGTGTTCCTTACAATGTTGCTAACACACCAAAAGCAATGTGATCAAATCAAGAACAACAACGAATCGTATCTAATGGCTGTGCCAAAATCCGAATGGAGAAACGTTGATTCAAAATGTTATTCGTTCGTTTCATTGTCGCAACAGCAGCGTCGCATTCACTTTTCGAGACGATTGCGATAAAAACTTAATAAATAAATTGACTTTATGGTTATGGCGCGCCGCAGAGATACTCTCCTCCTGGCCACATTCAGATACATTGAGATACATTGATACACTCAAATACGCATGCGGGAGCTTACGATTTCCTCAGTGTGTGTGTGTGTGTGTGTGTGTGTGAGTGTATGTCGTCCTCTCGTCCTGTTGTCCTTGCTGCCGCTGGTGTTCCCTTTGTGTTTGCCACAAATAAAACCATAAATAAAACGCAAACGTCGGCCCAGGCGCAAAATGTATTCATGAGTAATTGTCACGCGGCATGGTGAGTGCGCCGAGTTGGGCATCGGAGAGGGAGGAAGAAAAATGGGTGGTGGATGGAGAAGGATGCGCTTGTCGCTGACACAATTGAAGTGTTTTCGGGTGATTTTGTTGGACCTGAGGGTGGCTCAACGGACAAACGGACGGACGGACGGACGGACGGACGAACGGACGGACGGACGGAAGCTATCGGCTGAACGGAAGCAACGGCTGCAGTTGGCGTTGCGCCACGTGATCGGAAGGAAGCGCAACTTGCGAATTGATACATCCGATGCAGACACAGATACAGCCACAGCTATTAAGATATGTGTACATAGATAGATACATAGTTTCGACTATTCAGCACATCAAATTGTCAGCTAATCTCGCCTCTGTCGCTGACTTTGCACTTTTCACTTTGTGCGCTTCCGCTTGGCAATCACAAATACCCCGCCCCCAACCATCAATTGTAGAACACTACTCCCCATCCCCATCCCCATCCCCATTCCCATCCTCTCAAAAGTTGACAAATTAACACAGTGGCACAGTCTGACGGACACTGTGCTACAGTTGCATCACCTCTAGTTGACAAATTAGTATTATTTCAAAGTTTGAGAGTGACTGTGTACATACACACACAGCATGCAGCTGAAACTCACACACACACAGACACACACACACACTCGCATACACACACCATTCATTGTTGTGCAGCCCCCAAAAGTTGTTGTTGTTCTTGTTGTTGTTGTTGTTGCTGTAGTTGCAACTTCTCCTTTTCTTAGCCGTTTTCTTTCTGTTTTGTTTTTTTTTTTTTGTTTGGCTTGCAAAAAAAATGTTTGACTGGCGCCACTTGAATAACTTGACGACGTCGACGACGCTGCCTGGATACTCTGGACACCGTGGACAGTGGACAATGGACGTTGGACGTTGTCTCACAAAATAAAGACGATCCAATCCGAAAAAATCGAACGAGTGCACACTTAAATGCAAAAGGACATGAAAAGAACACGACTTAAGGATTGCCTCTTGGCCTCGGTAGTATTTTCAGTGTCTGTTTTTTTTTTTTTGTTTTTTTTTTGTTTTTTGTTTTTTTGCTGTTCTTCTGCAATTTTGCTGCTTTTATTTGCGCTTGGACTGCCAACGCGCTTTTGTTTTAAAAACTGGGGTTTTGTTTGTTGTTGTTGGACATTGAAAGCGGCCGCAGCAACCGCCGTTGTCGTTTGATCAGAAGCCGCCGACGCTGCCGTATCCAACGGCCAAAGTACAGAGAGTCGTCTCCAGCAAGTTATGCGCCCGTGCCTCCTGTGTGTACACCCCGCTCCCCTCTTGCCACTCTCCTGTTCCCTGTCTCCAGTCCGTATCCGTGTCCATGTCCGTGTCCATTGCCTTGCATGTCCGCATGGGGCAGCGGCGGCTACTTGAGGCGCCACTAGGCGGCGGCGGCAATGTCTATACAACAACAACAACAACAACAACAGCAACAGGGGAGGGGAAGAAATGTTTGTCTGTCCTGGTTTCACTTGGTTTTCAGCTTTTGCTTTCGCGATTTTTGCCCTGGCGCTAAGCAGCCAGGCGCAGGCCAATTGGCGTCAGCCTTCATACCTTTAAGACTCACTATGTTTGTGTATGTGTGTGTTTGTGTGTGTGTGTTGGCAGTAACAACAGTAAATCAAGCAGCCGCCAGCTTCAGCAGCAGCAGCAGCAGCAGCAGCAGCAGCAGCGGCAGCAACAGCAAAAACCTATTCGGTGGTCTCCAACTGGCGGCATTTTTCTTGTTTTCATTTTGGCAATTTATTATACATATTGTTTTTACTTGCCTGCGATTATTATTATGTTTTATTAGCCTTTCGCATATGAGAGTGTTTGTTTTTGTCTCTGTGTGTGTGTGTGTGTGTGTGTGTGTGTGTGTGTGTGTGGGCGGCAAGTGCTATATGTATATAAGTATTCTATGTACTTTGTATTTACACATAGACAAAATATCGTAATATAGAAATGCTTTATGAAAAGTCAAATAATACTCAAATTAAATTATTGGCCTTAAGCAGATTGATTTCAATACTCCCCTAAAATAACAGAGCACCTCAAACTGTAGCTTTGACTACATAAATATTGACTACTTAGGTCAGTTAACCGCTTAGTTCGAGACATTTTTTAGGCAAACTTTGAATGCTGCTCAAACTGTGATTGGGCCTTAGGGTTGCCCAATTGTGGCCTAGATGCGACAGCAGCAGAAGCAGCAGAAGCAGCAGCAGCTTCAGCAGGAGTAGAAGCAGCAATTAGCTGCCTTGGCACAGGCATCAATTGAAAAGCAAAGCACCGGCAAGCGACATTAATAGAGCACCAGAGAGGAGACAGCTACAAAACCTGAGCCATGGCCAGAACCAAAGCCAAAACCAGGTCAAGTGCCTCTCCAAAGGCAGCAAAAGTGCTTGAAGAGATGAGGTAGCAGCGGCAGCAACGGCAGCAGCGGCAGCTCCGTGCAAATTTCAGACCCCTTGGTAAGTGTGCCCATTAGGCAATGACAAAAACACAAAAACACAAAAAAAGAAAAAAAAAAAAAAATAGGAAGCCAAGAAAACATCAAGTGGAAAGTACAACAACAGCAACAGAAGCAGCGACAACAATGACAAAAAGCCATGACATGGCTTAAGGGTTTGAGAGGCGTTGTCCAGCGTGTCATGGTTGGGAGAGCAACGCCCACTTCTCTACAGGATGACAATGCCTTGGGAGCTAAGGCAAAAACCTGGAAAAGCTGGCGTAAATTCCAGACCAAAGGACGGAGGTGAAGAGAATGGACTCAGGGAGTTACAGCCTGCAGCCTGCTGCTAAGCCTTTTGCAACATGTTTACATTCAATTAGAAGTTTTGAAGCCTTTGGCTTGTTTACCACCATCAAAAGCAGCAGCAGCAGGAGCAGCAACAGCAGCAGCGCCAGCTGAAAAACTGGAGCAGCTGCCGCGCTTGGTGGGTGGCCCGCTTGCCACCTGCCACTGGCCAAGTGCAATGAACCATCGTTGTTGTTGGTCGTCGAATTGAGATATTAGCCGTGTGGAGTCGGACCCAACAATTTGGCCAACACTCATTCATTAACTTGCTGGTTATTTGGTATCATCTGCAATTGCATTCAATTTAGTTAGAAGCACTCACAACCATCAGCACCAGCCCCAGCCCCAGCCCAAGAAGATGATCTTCGTTCGGCTACACAGCAACAACAACAACAACAACAGCAACAATAACAACAACAACAACTCAACCCCCCACCTAGCCACCGTCTCAGTCGCGACCGTTGCTGATGAGATCTGTGTAAGTGGCTCCTCGCTGGTTGGCTGGCTGGCTCATTGAATCGCTGGCTCGTTGGCTGACCAGTGCTCAAAGTAAAACGTCCAAGACACGAACCACGCCAAAATCGATATGACTCGATTAACGTGGTTGGACCATCGTCGCCGTCGTTGGCGTCTTCGTTTACGTCTTCGTCGTCTTCGTCGTCATCGTCGTCGGTGGTGCTATTGATGGCCTGTTGCTGCTCTGCTGGCTCAAAGTTGTCGTTGGTGGCGCTACATCCACAGCGAGAGTCACTCAAGCAGTTCCTTACTCGCCAATAAATCAGCCAGAGGCCTGTTAAAGTTTCAATTTTGACCGCTTTACTAAATCCTAAATCCAACAGCCTTTCAACACTTTCTTTAATAAATGTGCTTAAAATATTTTTGAAATGAAAAGGCTTTCGTAATGTCGAATTTTTGGTGTACATAAGAATATGTTTAATTTTGTTTGCAGATTGTTGATAGTTTAAGCTTTAACTTTAAGCCAAAAAAAAAACTAAAAAATACCTATTTAGAATATTCTGTGTAGTCTTGCTAGAATGGCTGGCTAAACTTTATTAGCCACCTTGGCTAATTGGGGCAGACCCCAGAGCTTATGGCTGTGCCACAGACTGAGTCTGTGGCTGTGTGGCAGCTACTTCTACATCGCGTGGTCGCGTTCATCATTTTGGTGTCTTGTTTTGTGGGTTTCATTGGTTTTTGTTGCTGCACTTAAATAGCTGGGCGGAACTTGATGAGATGATGGGCAATTATCTGCGGGAGGTCCACACACAGACTCTCGTAGTAAAATGCCAACAAGAACAACAACAACAAGAACAACAACAACAACAATAAACAATAACAACAACAGCAACAGCAACCAAATATGTCTTACAACATTTGGCTGACTGCCTGGCAATGCGATTTTGTGGTCGCTGCGTTGCGCATGCGCGCCAGCTTCAGCGCCATCGCCATCAACGCCTCACACACACACACACACACACACACACACACACGCACACACACACATACAGTGCAAAAGGCGTAATGTAGTGCGAATGAAACGAAAGCAAAACTAAGCGAAACGAAACAAGACGGGGCCAGGCTTAAGACTTGCAGACTTATAGAAACTGCAGCAGCAGCAGCAGCAGCTTATTGCCAGTAGGAGAGTGATTGGATGGAGAGGTAAGAGGGTGTAGTTAGGTGCAGGCACAGACTCTGAACACTCTCTGTGGCGGCTGCGGCGGCGGCAGCCAATCATTGCCTCAAGGCCAATTTGGAGAATGAGCATGCGTAGAAATATTTTGCGAACACGACGCTGATCACGACCAGAGCTGAGGCTCCAGTTGGAGCCAGCAGCAGGCTGTGGCAACTGTGGAAACTGGCAAAGCTCGCGAAGCTGGCAACAACCATCGTGTGGCGTCGGTGGCGGCTCTGACGGCGGCTAACCAAACACGATGAGGCGTTGTTGGCGTCATGAAACTACAAGCAGCCCACGGTGCAATTGACGCTGCACTTTTTGGAACCAGCGTTGCTGCTGTTGCAGCAGCGTCATCTTCTTCTTCTTCTTTACGATGGCGACGCCAAGGCGATGACAGATGACGACGACGACGACGGGCTGGCGGGTGTAGTGGGACAGCGGATCGGGGCTGTGGGACACGCTGGCATTCGATAATTGCTTTAGAAAGTATGCGGCTCTCCAGCCGATTGGTTGGCCATTTAAAAATGTGAATGCGACTGCGAATGCGAATGAGAATTGAGTATACAACTACGAGTATGATTACCTGCTCTTGCATCTGGCAATATTCTAAAGCGGGCTGAAGTTGCAGTTGCAATTAATTACATTTGACTCGTCTGCATCAGCGTCGCGGAGCTGTGAGAAATGTTTTCATTTTGCAGCGTCTGCTAATTGGATGTCTTTGCCGCTCTATCGAAGCAAAGCGGCAGTAGCAGCGTGGCAGATCACGGAGTAATCGCTGAAGAGCTCCCGAAAAAGAGTGCGGCTGAGACTCTCCAACATTTATCAAAACAACGTTCTACCTATTATTGCTCATTTAAGTAATCATTTATTATTGAAATTAAGCTTTAGGTTTTTTTATTGCTATAATTCAAATTCAAATCCTACGAAGCATATCATAAAAATCCAAATAAAACTTTGACATTTGGCTCAAAACAGGTAATTAAGTTAATTTTCCGTTAGCCTGTCCATCCATATATGACAGAAGGAAGCATCACCAATCCCGTTTAGTATATTGAATATATCCGCCCCTTCTGTCCATACAAGTTAATATTCTAAAGCTAACCCGGATGGAAGTAGATGCAAGGAAAAGCGTTAAATGCTCCTTGAAGTGGCTCTTGCCTTGGGCATCATTTAAATCACAAGATAAATGAAAAAAATTGATTAATCTTGCGTGGAGCATATGTAAGTGGCACAACTATTGTTCGGCACTTGGCTGCGGTTGTGTGCCGACTTCTGATCCGGCTATTGCTGTGAGCTTACTTCGTTATCCTTATCGGGAGCATCTGTGCGCCGAGCTCTTAAACTCAATTAGTGCGCGCTTAACAAACAAATCAGGGAACAAGCCAACAACAACAACAGCAACAACAGCAACAACAAGAACAAGAACAACGGGCAAACAGAGCAAACTACTCGTGAATGCGACACAACAAAAGCTAGCAATGCAGCTCCTACCCAGCTACAGCAGAGGCACAGGCAAAGGCTCTTCAGGATGTCAACCAAAAAAGAAAATAAAATAAAACAAACACAGAAATAAGCGGAGATGGGATGGGATGGGATGGGATGGGATGGTGGAAAAGGGCAAAGGGTCTTCGGTCTCGTTGCAGCCGGAAACAGTCGGCTATATGACGGCGTTGCCATTGATGCATACATCCTAGACGGGATCCTGCACTGTCACTGGCCTCCGACGCATCGCATCGCCTTGTTTCGCCTCGTCTCGTCTCGTTTTGGTTTCATTTCGGTTTCGGTTTCGGTTTCAGTTCGGTTTTGTCAGCCATCCATCACTTCAACTACTACCTCAAGTGTGTGATTGCTATCAACAGCTTGATTTTAATTTTTTTGCGCAAAACAATGCCCAGTGTCCTCGCATTTTTCCAAACGTTTTGCCTGCGTCCTGGCGGTTTCCTTGCCACTGCTGCTGTGAAGCGCATAAGCCGCATAGTTCGTCAGCTGACTGGAAAAATCAGTAGGAAATGTGCGGTGCATAGTTGGCAGTTGGCTAGGCGAAAGGTGTACAAAAGAATACGCAGGATGGGCGCAGGATAAGGATGAGCCATGAGCATTGGCCAGGGATAATTGCTTTTGTGCAATTATACGATTAGTTTATAGGCCAATAACTCTCTATGCGTGCCGCTCGAGGCTCGAGGTTCGAGGCTCGAGGCTCGAGGCTCTCGGGTCCCAAACAAGCGACTCTTGATAACATAATTGATGCGCTTAGATGCAAAAGAAAAGAAAGCAGGAAGCAAAGCAGAAACAGAAACAGTAAAGCAGAAAAAAAAAAACAGAATAGAATAGAATAGAAAAGTAACGTACGAAAAATAGCCATACAACATTTATAAGACGATTGGCCTTAGTCATGCCTGCCGCTGTGCTGATTTAATCAAAATATTTCGTAAATCCATCCAAAATTGTTGCACACCATCAATAATTGGCATTGTGGCATATTGGGCGGAGCTGAAAAATCAGCGAAACTAACTCTTAAATCGCAAGCCATCAATAAAACACAATCATAACTGGCTTAAGTGGCATGCTTCGGCCACCTGCAGCAACAAAATGGTACACGAGGGGGTTGTGATACTACGCAGTGATATATTTTTCACGCCCATAAAATAAATGTCATCCATAAACCGTGACTAATTCGAGAGACAAACAAATTACTAAATAAACGCGACACAACCAAATCAAATGAGAAGAAAAAAAAATAAAATAAAATAAATATATACATTCACAGATACAGATATGGTTGGGATGGGACAGATTCCATATATTTGATAGCAGAGAGGAAAGCTTGCAGCCGCAACGGGAAATGGAATTGGAAATTGCTCACAACACAGAACACAGGCGGAAATATCACATGAAATGCAATGAAATTGTTTGAAAGGCTGCCAAGTTAGCACAGTGGCGTAGGCAAAAAGGGGAGCTAGGATTTAGTGCAAGGCAGTGTTCTTCAAAGCAAGCAATCATTTAGGCGATTATGTGAAATGCAATCATGTCCATCCATTTCGCTTATCTCGAGATAATTTCGCCCCCTTCAAGAGCAACCTATCGACGCCACTGTGCACCCTTGTCCAAAAGACTGACCAAGCAAGTGGCTGCGTATCAGTCGCTAAGTCAGCGTCCCACAGTTACCACTAAAAACGTTCGCCACCCTTGGTCCTCACACTCGGCAGCATCGCACAGTAACTTCTATCTGCACCACCCACATACGAAACACACATCCGCCACCGGCACCGCCACTGCCACTGCCACTGCCACCGCCACCGCCACCGCTACTGCTGCCGCATACAAAATGTAAATATTTAATTTTGAAACAGTGTAACTAAAGGGATTTGAAACGCGCGTGGACAGCAGTCGAGTGCTCCTGATCCAGTTCTTGCTACTGCTGGTGCTGCTCCTGTTCCGGGGTGCTGCTATCTCAGTGTCCGGTGTGCTGCGACGACTTTTGACGGAGTGGGGTTCACGCAGTCAGAAATCAACGGAACCCGCAGCATTCGTTACGGTCGATTCCATGCGACATCGTCTTATGCTAGTCCCCGCCACGCACCCTCCTCCCTCACCCCGTATTCGCTGGAAGTTGTCCGACATGTGAAAAGTTTTTGGGCTGCTGCTGCTTCTTCTTTATATTTTTTTTATTTGAGTTTTTTCTCATCTCAGTTCGCCCGCTCTTTGTGTCATCCTGGCCCCAAATTTTGGCTACTGTACAACATTTTGCATGCCGTCCAAGAAAGGGGCTTCGAAAGGAGGATTGACCAGGTCGGAGACGGCCTCACCCAACCTCACCCCTTAACCAAACCCAAATATGTCACATAACAAATGACATGTAGCCATGTCTGCGTGTATATGTGGTTGTTCTGCTCCTTGCTCCTTGCCCCGTTTTTTTTTTTATTGCAAAATAATATCGAGATAAGCAACGCATTATGCCGGATGAGACGGGAAGGTTGGCTTAGATGGGGCGGGGTAAAACAGAAGCGTTGTGCAGGCCAAAGTCGATTCGGCTGCGGGTCCCCGGGGCGTCCTTTTGAGCTTTGGACCGCACCACGAGCATATTTCACATGAATGATGGTGGGTCTGTCACTGCCCAGCAAATCCCTGTTTAAATTTGCGCAACTTTTTAATCGATTGATTGCTGCCAGTTTAGTCTTTGTGCGGGATTAAAATCGCATACACGCCCTGCTTTTCCATTGCTTTTTCCGTTCTTTTCCTTAACCCCACTGGCCAGGCTGTCCAGTAATAGGGGGTCCCTGCTTCCACATGCGGATAACATCAAATTGCAAATTGGCTTGGGCTTCGCCATGCTGCAAAATTCAACTTAAGATTTCAGTTCAAGATTTTTGTTCTAGCCTTAAATTGAATATTTTATCGCTAGGCGAAGTAATAGTGCCTTTCAATTTTAAACTATCACAGTTGCTTTTATACCCTTGCAGAGAGTATTATAATTTTGTGGTGCCATGTCTAACAAAATTGAAGGAGACGTCTCCTAATCCATAAAGAATATATAACCTTGCTCAGCATGACTAAGCGGTTCATTATACCTACTCATATTTTGTGCAAAAGTATGCAATAGGCAGAGGCCTCTCCGAATATATATATATATATACATATATGTATATATTCTTGAACTGTTAGCCTCGACAACGCAGCTTCTTCTATGGACTTCAGCCCTGGACGACTGCCTCTTGCCGAGGATGCGCTGATGCGAGAGAGTCTTTGGACTCGTGTGCAGCAGCAGCGTGTTCAGAGTGAATGGCTTAGCCCAAGATTGGTCATCGCTCATGGATGATGGCATCCACAGTTACCGCATTTGCCGCCATTTGCTCTACTCGGCAGTTGATGCTGACCAAGAATATTAATAAATTAAAAAGTATTACGATCAAATGATTGGCTTTATGAGGAATAGAATGAAGAATAGAAGATGCCTCAAAAAAAAACAAAACGAACGAGAACTGCAGGATCAGATTCCAGGGAAGAGGCATAAGGAGAGATATATAGAATAAGACGGATCGAAAAATGCTCTGATATAATATTTCTAGTTTTAAATGAAGCCAAAGCTACGCTCGTAGCTATAATGTGCTTATTCTGTTGAAGCAAGACAAAAATCTTTTCATCACTTTGTGGCACTGTCAGCAGCTGCCAGTGCAAATCTCGTAGATCATTCTTTCGCTACCCCAGCTCGTTGTCGCCTCCCCCGCATTGCGACAATGGCTAGATGCCTGCTGCGAGTAATCTTAACCACAATCAAATGTTTAACAAAATGCCTCCGGCCTACTGCACAGCGGGTGCCCATCAGCAATAACAATAACAACAACAACAGCAACAGCAACAACAACAGCAACAGCAACATAAGTGACAACACACACACACACACACACACAAACACAAACACACACACACACAGAGAGACAGGGGCGACAGGTCACACCTTCTCTCTGTGGCAATGACTATGCAAATCTGCAGGGACGTCGACAGCATCATCCACGCATTTAGGTAATTTTGCATGCGAGGCAAAAGGACAACAATTTAATTTCCAAAAGCCATAAAAACGAAATACAAATTTTACAATTGTTTTGAGCAACAATTTTGTGTCGGCTGCGCCTGGCGGAGCGCAAAGTGACAGCCATCGCTGCCAATGACAGTCAAACCCCTTACCCCCAATACCTCACCCAACCTCCTGCACCCTGCGCATGCCAGTCAGCAGCAGCAGTAGCAGGCGGCAGTGTCACCCCATGTCGCTGGCAGGAGCGACGACGCATCCTGTTGACGCCTGCGACTGGCTGACTCGCTGTCTATGGGCAACGCGGCCCGTTGCTGTTGGCTTTCTATCTAGCTGGCTTTTTGGCTGCCAGCAACGCGTTTTATGATTTTTTTTTGCTTTTTTTTTGTTTTTTTTTTTGGGGTTTTTCATTGAGCCAACACCCATACACCCACCCATCAACTCACCCTCCCCGCTCACCAACAGCTACAACCCTCTCGCGCATAAATCACAGCGACAAAACTCGTCGCATGCAAATCCTTCAGCCACAAAACACACACACATATATATATATATATATATATATTATATATATAAAGTAAGAGTGCTCGACTAGGAGATACCCTGAACCCAGCTGTTTGCCAATCATAAATCTGAGTTAAACAAGCCAAGCGCACTCTTCTTGCACGTACTTATATGTTTGTCTATTTATCGATTCGGCTCTTGATTAAGAATATATATATAGCTTGTGGGATCGGAGAAGCTACCTTCTGTCTGTTACATAGTTTTTTACAATTTCGTTGGGCCTTTTCATCCATTTTTTAATGGATTCAGGGTATAAAAACAACAAACAGACAATTTTGGAAGTAGCTTTAACTTTGTCGCCGCATTACGTCTCTGAGGAGGGGTGGGGAATGGGTGGGGTTAAGAGTTTTGGGCAACACCCAACGAATCGAAATGCAATTTGCTTTGAGTGCACATAAAAGTCACAAAAGCAAATTTAGCTATAATATAGCGGGGAAAACGGCTTGAACTTGGGCTTAGGTATGGGCAATGGGGTATGGGCAATGGGATATGGTGTATGGGGTATGGGGTATGGGGTTAGAGGTTTGAGTTTTCAGCTTCGAGTTGGTCACTAAATGTTTGGCAATCAAAGGCTTAGCACAGCCGCAACGAACGTGCGTAATTTGGCAATTGTAATCCCTCCCCTGCCCCAAAACTAAGAAAACCCCTCACTAAGCTTAGATATCAGCCACCCAGAAAACTTGTCGGTATATTGACAGACAATCAACCACTTGAAAAAGCATATGGCTAAATCAAAGCCACAAGCCAAGTTATCACAGCTTTTCATTATGAGGCATTTAAGCAAACCCCAACCCCAACCCCAACCCCCCCCCAAAGATTGAGAAACCCAAAATCCGAATCAGAAACCGAAACCGAAACCGAAGCGAACCGCTCACCCTTGCGGTCGCTCTCAGGGGTTGATAGCTAACGGACTTGTGCTTTTTTCCTATTTTAAATACCCTGTTGCCATAATATAATCATGTTGTTGAACGGGTTGAACGTAGAACCATAGCCATATATAGTAAGATAACACAAAACATATACAACTGCGATTTCCTAAACACCAATTTCAATTAAATGTATTAAAATATTGCTAATGCTTTGATTTATATATCGTACAGATTATAATGATAGATAATAAACAATGCATTTATCCGAACACTTTTGGCCTTTCGAGCCTGTTTATAGGATATGTGTATGTATATTCGAGTCGGATACTCTCAGCTGGAATATTCTTATTGGTTTCAGTTTTTTTGTTTTTATGTTTTTATTTTGTATTTCTTTGCTGGTCTCTCCTAAATTAAATTAGATGCTTAATATGCAGCGAACGTTTCATTTGTTTTGCGGCTAGAAAATCAACGTGGAAAATTAAGCAAACAAACAAGCGGCCAAACGGTAGCTGGAAACCGAATTGGGTTTCGGCTCTTTCTATTGCTTCTATCGGGGGAATGTGGCAATTGAAATGGGCAATGGGCAATGGGCAATGGGCAATGGGCAATGGGCAATGGGCAACGGGCAATGGGCAATGGGCAATGGACACTGAGATTGGTAGCAAATGCCCATGGCCAGCCAGCGGCTGTCTCTCAGTTAGAAACACGAATTGGACCCGCCCACAGCTTAACCTCTAATGAGGCGCATTACTTTTGTTTGGCCGCAACGCATGAGGGAGAGCAGCAAGATGCTGCCGGGTCAAAGGCAGAGATTTGAAATCATTATCCCGTTGAAACTAATCTTATTTGTGTGCGGCTTTGTCTTATTCCACTCCAGGTTTTTGGGTTTTTTTTTTTTTTGTTAATTTAATGTAAACATTCGATACTTTTGAGCTAGCTCACCAGCGGCAAATAAGTATATAAATAAATATTAACATTGTCTCTCGAGTTACATTGAATTCGAAATTTTCTTCCTCGCAGCCCAAATTGTACATGTCTATTTGATATACGGCATTCTATTTGCAATTGCAATCGAAAAATTGTAATTCCCATAAAGTACATGGCATCTACATGGCATTTTAATCTTTGCCAGTCCCCGAAATCCAATCAATTTACAATGTTCATTAGTGGAGAGGCTGGTGAAAATCCTCAAGTGATCCCATCCCGAAGCTGCCACTGTCGACTGGTTGCCAGTTATGACTTGAGCATCACACCTCCGGCCTGGCTCCTTAATAGTCTTGGCACTTGCTAATGAGAATCTCGCATATATGTTTCATTCACGATTTATGGTGACAAGCAAGGATGCAGACACATCCATTAAAAAAACCGAGCTCCTTGCAGAAAGCTCTGCAACGCGGCCCGCTTGTGGATACCGAAGCAAGTCCTGGTTAAGATAGATTATGACGAGGGCAGCCACACATTTTTCTAGCATACAATTTCTGCATTTTTGAGACAAAGTTTTACAGACTATAATTAATAAAAAAAAATAGATATATATATAATAAAAAAAAAGGGGGGAATCTGCCCTGCTGTTGTACCATTTGCCATTTGGTTGACACTCAGCAAGCCAATGGCCAGAAAGATGGTAAGCAAATGCCATGGTCAGCCAGACCTGGGAGCAATAACTAACTCGAACTTTTGTTCGAAGTTGCATTTTGAAAGTCAGCAGCTGGCCGCAAATTGACCTTAGCCATAGTCCATGCCCAGCTTGGTTGCTGGTTGGCCAGTCATATGCAAATTTGTTGATTGCTCCAGCTTCAGCTACAGTTCCAAAAGCAGCAGCTAGCCATGTTCGACTGGTCAACCACAAGACGAAATGCGGTAGAAAACCACACAATAAATGGGCATAAATTACAAAACATGATGAAGCATCCAATGGGAAGCGGACCCAATGCCAGACCCAAAGCCAGACCCAGACCCAGACCCAGACGCAGACGCAGACTTGGTTAAGGATGTGAGCTGTGATTGTGATGTGAGCGCAGTTGCAGAAATTGATAATTTTCTTGGACTTGCGACACTGAGTCGGTCTCAGACTTGGACTCGGACTCGGATTCGGACGCGGACTCGGTGACTGACTGACTGACTGTGTGGCGCCATCGAGTGCGGCGTTGCCACTTGAATTTTTGATTTAACAAAAGTCTCATTTGTAAAACGGTCAAAACTTTTGGCGAGCAACAACCGCTGCAGCATCAACTACCACAAAATTCAAATGCGACTTGCAACAAATCAAGCAACCAGCAAGTGAGCAACCTCCATGCGAGTGTGCTCGACTCGCAGGCAACCTGTAACCCAGTTCCTGAAATTAGCCCACTGCCCACTGCCCACTGCGTCGATCTATGGAAAATAGTTTTTTGATTAACATCGAGATACATTTATGATTGAAAATCTGGGTAAATAATGTGATTATTAGAAAAAAAAAAAAACGGAGAAAACTTTTTGTGCTATCCTTTGGACAAATGTGAATAAATTGAAGATATATTACTTCATTATACCCATTTGATCGATTCTAAATAGGTGCAGGGTATTTAAAAGGCGTACGCTGGTGGGCGAGAGGGTGGCAGGGGAAAAATAGTAGGCTGCTGTTGCTGAAAACCGAAGCAGAGGCCGCAAACTTTTGCACAACAACTGGGCAACAATAATAATGTCACGTTTATCGTGTGCAGCTAATTACTAACAAAAAGATAGTTTGTAATCCTACACAGAGCCCCCAGTTATCCAGCCAGCTAGCCAGCCAGGCAGAGTCAGGCAGAGTCTGGCAGTTGGCCGCGCCGAAAGATCCAGCCGAGCGTGTCCAAAAGTGCCCCGAGGACAACCAAACAACCAAATAACAACAACAATGATAATGTTGTTGTTGTTGCTGTTGTTGTTGTTTTTGTTGCTGTTGTTGCTGTTGTTGATGAGGACCAGTAGCTGTTTGTCCGTTTTGTTTGTTTGTTTCTTGTTGTTGGTTAGTTTTGCTAAACTTCTTGGCCCAATACATGTGCAAAAATCTTTGGCAACGAGTTTGCTGCGCATTAGCACACGCCTGAATTTCTTGGCTAAGCCCAACAATAACAACAACGACAACAACAACAACGACAACAACAACAACAGCAACAACAACTGCCAACTAAGTTAATGCAAATTTAGCCACACCCACTCGAAGAAGGGCGGCCGAAAAGTTTTTGCATATTGCCCAACAGCTGCGACGGCTAATAGTTCCAGCACCCGAAA
This sequence comes from Drosophila anomalipes, assembly GCA_035041615.1. Lineage (NCBI taxonomy): Eukaryota > Metazoa > Arthropoda > Insecta > Diptera > Drosophilidae > Drosophila > Drosophila anomalipes. Next base: position 6,465,135 of record JAWNKZ010000254.1, read on the forward strand.
CCCTCCAATCCACGGCCAACGTTAGAAGTTGCTATTGTTGCCAGCTTGTTGGGCAAGTTTGTAGTTTTGGCCAATGCAAAGTTGTGCAGCGCAAGCCGCATTAGGCGCATTACACTTGCCACAGCCTGTGGCAATTACATCCAAGAAAAATGTTAGTCACCTTTTTCTTTTTTTATAAACTGTTCATTTATTTGTATATAAATATGTATATATATATATATATATATATATATATATTTAAATATATATATAGATATATATATATATATATAGATGCGTACGGTAGCATGTATATAAAATTCAACGATAGTACACAAAAAATGCGTATAAATATGTTAGATGTATTATTATTATTATATATATATATATATATATATGTTAGCTGATCGGTTGCATGCGTGCTTGTATGTGTGTGTGTGTGTGTGTCTTAAATGATTGCCCAGCACTGTACAGTAACAAATCTAATTCACATAAGGCATGGTTTTTTTCAATGATATGAATTTGGCAAGGACTGATTTTCATTATCCTTCGAGCAATCAATTTGGTAGGCACAACAAGAAAATGTGCGCTTAATTTTGGAGATTGGTGTTCGTATTAACAAAGTGCTGTTTGAGGAACATTTAAAAAACCAACACGATTTTCAAATATATTTTTTGTTATTTGTTAATTTCAGTATTTTCGAAGCCAGGAACTGCAGTCAATTTTGTGGTTTAGTGTTACCAAAATTGTTTTGGCAGCGCTTGTCCAACAATTTGATTGAACTTTAATATATTATTATATAATTGACACGACCAAACCAAATACATCCAACAATAATAAATATATCGACAACTAATATCGGAGAAACATTCGATTAGAGCAAAAAATAACATAATCGCATCTCCCACTCCAACTGACCCGTCCGCTCTCTCATTCGCTCACTCGCCGATCTTTGTAGATACACATTTATAGATATATATATATATATGTATATATATATATATATATATGTATATATTTCTATATAGTGTTATAAAACTAATATCGCTTCTGCAATTGAGACTCGAGGATGTACAAGAAAGGGGAAACGGTCGAGCGAACGAATCGAAAGGAAACGCAACGAAACGAAATCAAAGGAAACAGCGCAATGACGAACATTTTCGGTTGGCTGTGGGGGGGGGCACGGATGGGTTGAGTTCACTGGCGCGTCATCGTCAGATTTGAGTTGAACGAGAGCAGATCTGCCTGGTCGGGTTTGTCGCGCGTCGCATGGTAGGCCGCGCGTTCGCGATCCGGGAACTTGGTGGGCAGGTTGGGCGAGTGCAGGTTAACCTTGGCCTCGAACCGCACGCCGGCCACCTCCACCTCGTAGTGCCCGGACAACACGTACTCGTTGCTCACGGCCAGCTCGTGGCCCTGCTCATCAATGTTGCGCACAAAACCCAAGCAGACCTGCTTCTCGAACGTATATCCATATCCGGTTGTTGTCGTCATGCCCACATAAACGCCTTCGCGATAGATGGGCTCGCCGCCCCAACACCACGTGTCCACCTCATGATCATGATCGTTGAGCAACAACTGTACATACATCCGCTTCACGCCCTCCTCTCTCTGCATCAGTAGCGCTTTACGTCCAATAAAATCAATGGGTTTCTGCAACGGATTACCAAGCTCAAAAAGGATTAGTTTCTGATGCGGATCGCAATAAAAAAAATATCGCTTACATTGAGCTTAACGCGCCAACTGCGTCCGCACTCCATCGGCGTGGTGAACGTGTCCAAATCCTGACCCCAGAACGCATAGAACTTCTCAATGCGCAACGCCCTTGTTGCATAGTAGCCTGTGCATAAGACGGATTATGTGAATCAACTGGCGTGAAAGGGAATGGACCAGCAGGACTACGAGACTCACCTGCATGCTGTATCTGAAACTTTTGACCAGCCTGACGCAGTCGCGAATAGACATGCAGCGCATACTCATTGGGTATATACATAACATAGCCCAGTTCGCCGGTATGCGTGATGTTTAGCACGCGGATGCCATCAGCCAGGCCCACATCGAGTTCCTGTTGAACGGAACGAGTATTATTATAATCGAGGCACTGCAAGGGAAGCCGAGCGAGAAACTATCTTCACCATGGCTGGCTCACCTTGCACGTAAAGAAGGGAAAGCTCTGCGGTGTTAGATCTGTGTCCGTCAGCTCCGAGAGTAAAATACGCGAATAGGGACCCAGTATACAAATGGCAGTGTACATAGAGGTGACATCCGCCACATTGACCTTGGCGCGCAGATGATCCGGCGTCTGTTTGTGTATCCAGCTCATGGAGCGCGTCTGCTGTATGGTTGGCGCAATCATCATATAGCTGCAAAGCAAAATTCCAATATTGATTAGATCTTCTAGAGAATTGTGATCGCATTCGCATTTGCTACTCCTTCTGCTTCACTCACTGTCGGTCCGATAGACGTGCCAGGGAGCAGTCATTCTCATAGCCACCGTTGTGATTCTGCATACCGGTGTGGATAATTGAGCCAACGGCGACATCCACATCGTTGGAGCAGAGATACTGCAACAGTTCGACAACCTCGTTGCCCTTCGACCAGAAATCGTATTTGGTAAAGGAACTGTAGTCGGCAATCCCGATGCGTTCGCGACACGCACGATACTCTGTGGCCACATGATCGAACCACGGCGGCTTGCCAAACGTGCGCGTCTGTGAGATGCGAAAGCGCGGCAATCCAAACTCATCTGTGGACGGGATTGATAGTGGATTAGTTGAAATGTTGAAAAAGGTTACTGCTTCCACTGCTACCAAAATGCTCACCTTGCTTATCATTTGGATCAAAGTAATTGGGTCTTTCGTAGCCCATGGACTGGCCGAAGACAGCGCCCGCTTCCTGCAGCTGCGGATAGATGGGCGACGTGCGCAGATTGCGACCGGTTTGGAACTCCTCGAAAGGATAGTTGATCTCAAAGTGTTTGCCGGGTGCCTCCTTGCAGCGATCGCGCAGAAACTTGCGATTGTTGTGCAGACCCAGGAAACGACTGATGTCCAGGATGTGCAGATCCAGATACGTTGAGCCTTTCGTGATGAGATCGGTGAGTACGCGACCGATGCCACCAGAGGCGGACACGCCCATCGTCTTGTTGCCGGCGGCCACATAATAGTTTTGTATCTCTGGCGCCTCGCCCAGTATCCACTTGCAGTCCGGCGAGAACACTTGCAGCGAATTGGTTAGCCGGTCCAGCGATGCCTCACGGAACGACGGCACACGCTGCAGCAGCGCATCGAGCAGCTCGTGAAAGTGATCCCAGTCGGGCGGATATTGTCGCGCCTCCTGCGACAGCGGTATGATGCCGTCCTCGTAGACCATCTTCGCCTCACGCTCATAGCCTCCAGCCAGGATGTGGCCCTCGCACTCCCGAAAGAAGATGCGTCCGTCAAAGTCGCGCACAAACGGCGTATTCGGATCCAGGTTGGCAATCGGCTTCGTATGCAGATAATGATGCTCGACAGCCTTGAGTGGCACTTTGACCACCGGCTTGGACAGTGTGCCCACCTCGCGTGCCCAGAAGCCGGTGCAGTTCACAAAGTACTCGCAGTTAACGTCGCCGGCGGTGGTGTCGACGCGCGACACCTTACCACCAGAGCTGTGTATCTTCTTGACGGCACAGTGTTCCACAATGCGTACGCCAAGGCGGCGTGCCTCCTCGAGGAATGCGTTGCAGACGAGGTGCGGATCACAGACACCATCCTCGGGTATCCAGAGGCCACCCTCGATGCCGTCCACCGAGAGAAGCGAACAGTGTTGCTGGCACTGTTCCGGCGTGAGGATCTCACAGTTCATGCCCCAGGCCACTGCCAGTGATTTCATGCGATGAAACGAGGTCATGCGATCAAAGGAGCGTGCCAAATTCAGACTACCCACTGGCCGCCAGCCGGTGGGCAATCCACGTTCCGTCAGCTGCTTAATTAGATCAATTGAGTACTCCGCCAGCTTCAGTTCGGTGTAGCTGGGCTCGAAGCGACCGGCCAGGCCGCAGGCGCTCCACGGCACCTCGCCGCAAACGCCATCCTGTTCAATTAGCAGCGTCTCGCCGCCCCAGCCTTGCAGGCCCAGATGGTAGGCGACAGAGGCGCCCGTAATGCCGCCGCCACAGATGACCACACGAGCCTGTCCCGGCAACTGTCCGGCCAGCTGCTCATTCAGATCGTCGGCATGATGCGGCTGAAATTTGCGTTTACTCAACACCTGCTCGTCGGATGGGTTTGTCGCTCCGCTCAGCAGGCGACGACCCAGTTGCTGGATAAATATTGGATTAGCGTTAGCTCCGCTGCTGGCGGCATGTTGGCAACATGCAACGCCACGGAGTAACTTGTGCATCGTTCTTTGTTGTTGCTACTGTTATATTGGTCTTGTTATTATTGTCTCGTGCCGCACGTATTGAACTAAGCGGAGACAGCTATCGATAACTTATCGTCGCGCCACCACAAACAGCTGCTACGAGGGCTGCAGCAGAATTTGACATTGCATTGACATCGATACTCACTGCATGGTCTTTTGCGGAACAGAAATTTGCGGATAGCTTGTTGTGGATGACTAATCCAAATTAGGATGGGCGCCATCTGTTGATTTCAATTACGAACAACGCCATCTGTCCTAGTTAGCGTCATCTACCGAGTACAAGGGAGCGCTGGCAACGCCACTTGTCGGGCGACATGGCGACTACAGAGACGACAATGCAGAACAGAGCGAAGACGAAGAAGAAGTGTTATTTACCACAAAGCCCAATTCGAAGGAGATATAAGATAAATGTAGAATCTTCTGTTCGGAGAAAAGCAGAAACCTAAATAAATAGTCAAAAATCGTACCCCTGAAGTCACAACTTATTTCTAATAATAATAGCAGAAGTCCACTGCTACAAAAAGTTCTATTTATGAATTAAGATTGACATATATTTTGAGCAAAAATAAATTTTAATTACCAACTTTAAAACTCCGCCATATTGTAGTTCCAACCCGAATCGGATTATACAAATAATTTGTTGTGGTTCGTGCTTGTTTTTGTTGTGTTTTACATTTTTATTGTTTAATTTAAAAACTCTTTGTTTGGTTTTCCACAATAGTTTTTTAAAAAAAAAGTTTTTTTTTTTTTTTAAATAAAAATAAAGAAGAAAATTATAGTTTATACATATTATAATATATTTTTTCCTTTTTTTCACTTGTGTTTCCGTTTTTTTGTTTTTTTTTTTTTTGTTTATTTTGTAATAATAATTAAAAATATTGTTTTTCCTTTTGTTTTGTTTTTTTTTTCTTTCTTTCTTTTGCAAGTTAATTTAAGAAACAATTAATCAAATTCTTATTTAATATTACAAATTTAAAAAAAAATAGTAATTATATAGTAATAAAAATAATATTTATAACGGGCGAAAATGCAAATAGCTGTTGTTGCTGTTGTTGTTTTTGTTTTTGTTGTTTATTTCTCATATATTTGTTGTTTCTCTCATTTCGATGCGCGCACAAAATGAACAAAGAAAATGGGTTTTGCGGACGGGAAGCGGGCGTTGTGTAATTAACAAGATTTGCGACCATTTTACCATTGACAAAATTGATGGGTAGACTGATCGAGATGTGGCTGGTAAGGTAAGGTAGGATGTGGATAAGAAAAGGCTAGAAGGGAGAACGGGTGTGTCTGTGCCTGTGCCTGTGCCTCTGTCTGTGTGTGGAAAACGGATTGTCGTTTAAGACTATACTGTCTGTCTACAAAGCATTAGCGAATGTTTCTATTATTTGTATTATTATTTGTAACTAACGATGCGCTTTCTCTCCTTAAGTCCACACTGACAAAAAAAAAAAAAATAGATCTGCCAAATTCTTAATCTGCATTTAAATTGGATAGCTGTCTGTTTGATTGGAAAAGGGGGTGGGGAGGTGTTGAGCGCGCTGTGTCGCGTGGTGGAAGGGGGAATCGAGAATGGGGCGTGGGCAAACGCTTTACATGTTCTCAAACTGATCGACGCGACGCTTTGTGTTGCCCTTCCGGATCTCGCGGAGCGTCTTGTACTTGTCACGACCTTGGCGCACATTTTCGCGATGAATCTTGTCGTTTGCCGTCTCTTTCGTCTCGTCGCGTGACTGCGCCAGATCTTGCTTCAGGGCCTGCAAAAGAGCGAGACAAAAATATATAAGTATGAGCTATGAGATCAAAGTGGTTCCCAAATCCTCAGCGATTCATTGCTTGAGTTGATAGAACATTATATCTATTTGGTTGATCCGAGCTATGAAACAGGACATTATCTTAGGGATTTTGCTTGCAATCTGAATAAATACTTCAGCATAAGATGTAACTATAATTGAAGGCGATCCTTGAATAATTTGCCTATACATCTCCATTGGCCAGAGCTAAAGTAGAACCGTTTTATATTTGTCGACCCAAATCTATACTTTTTATATCAGCTATGACTGTACTGGGTGGGTATTTTGAAAACTCTAAAATCATATGATAAGAGAGATAAGCGAACTGTTTATCGCCGCCGTAAACATTTACATAAACCGCCCAAATATAGCCCCCTTATCAACGTAGAAAAACAAATTTATCTAAGAGGTTATCTTCTGTCGTGTCGGATCACATAATATTGTATAATGGAATCCCCCCTCGCAACTTGGTTTGGGGGTTGGGTTTGCTTGTTTTGAACGCACCTTGAGCTGATCGTGCAAGCGCTCGTTGCGCTCGGCCAGCGTGCGTCTGTCCTCGATGGGATCCTTGATATGCTCGTCTGTGTCCAGGTCGCGGGATACATCGCCGCCGGCATCGCCATTCGTCAACTCCTCCTCGTTCTCGTTCTCATCCTCGGCAACGTGATGATGTTGCGGCGTGGTGGATGCAGCCAGCAGTGCAGCAGCAGCCTCGGCCTAAACAAATACAAAAAAAACGTAATTAATCAGATAATTGTTAAGATAAGCGACAAAGGCGAGTTGGATTATTGGAGGTGAAAGGAGAAGGTGATTAAAGTGGTTACCTGCTTGCGGCGTGCCTCCTCGACCTCGTCTTGTAGGCGCTTGGTCTCCTCGTCCTTGGCATTGACCTCGTCCTGAATGCGCTGCACCTCCTGCTGCTTGGCCATGATCTCCTCTTCTAGTTTGGCCTTCTCGACGGCCTCCATGTTCTTGGCCTCCTCGAGGCGCTGCAGCATCGACTGCAGCTCCTTCTGGCGCAGCTCGAGCTCATCCTTGGCGGCCTGCAGCTGCTTCAGCTGCTCCTCCAATCGTCGGATCATCTCTTGCGCCTCTAGCAGATCACGCTGCGAACGCTCCATCTCCTCCTGCATTTGCTTGAGTCGATCCTCATACTCCTGCTGTTTCTTTTCGGCGCGTTCGCGTGCTGCCAGTGCCAGCTGCAGCTTCTCGCTGCAATCAATGCAATAAGAACAAATTAGATATGTATTCATCATTGAGGACAGATGCGTATGACCGACTTACCGCTCCTGCTGTTTGGCATTCTTCTCTTCGCGCGCCTGCGCCTTCATCTGCTGCACATCGATCGTGTCGGGCTTGCGACGACGCATGTAGAGCTCATGGTTGCCCATGCAGAGGGCCAGGATGCGCTTGTTGATACGAACACGCGGCGCAAAGAACATAAAGTCGGGCGCCTTCTTATCGATCGGTTTGATAATGAACTTCTTCTCCGAAAATGAAATGTTCCGTATCTCGGACCAGGGGAAGCCAATTTTTGGCGTTAATCGATCGTCCTGCTCATAAATGTTGAGGCCGAGCGCATCGACGCCCAACCACAGATCGGTGCCCTTTTTGTTGCGTATTTCAAAATAATTAACGCCATACATTTCCAGATCCTGGGCAATCTTCAGATACTCCATCATTGCATCCTCGCGCAACATGCTGCGATGCTCCTGCCACCAAGTCATTATCGATTGCTCCCACTCATCCTTGGACATCTTATGCTGATCGATGACGCGCTGTGGCAACAGGCGATCGTTCGCTAGGAAACCGGCTGTGTGGGTGGTTTTATTGTGATCACCGTGACGCGCCTGTACCGCATAGGAGGCCAGCAGGACCGACGTTTCCGGCGGGCAATAGATCTCATCGGTCAATATGGCATTCTTCACTTGCAGATAGAACAGGCGCAGTGTGATGTCCTGTATCAGCTCCTCGGCCACATCCTCCGGATAGAATTTGGCACGGAATCTGAATTGCAAAGGATTCTCCTTTTTGACATCCTGATTCATCACCTAAACACACCCAATAAGCCACAACAAATAACAATTGTATTAGTATACAAATAGCAAATGATTCTCATTTTAAATCCTTCAAAATAAATATATATGTATGTATATATATATATATATATATGCCCAATTGGGTTACCCATGTCGAGAACGGCATTGATCCAGTCTGTGCATTTTTGTGTGTGTTGTATTCAGTTGAAACGGTGCAAAGTGCGCAGCATGTTTTAATGAAGAATATTTATAAATAATATAAATATAAATTTATTTTATTGGTTTCATGTAAAACATTTTCAATTCTCAATTCAATTAGCTAGTTGACAATCTATGCAATTCAACGGAATCGGGGCTGGGCATGCATGATTACGACGACTCTACTTAAAGTGGACTCTGCACAATTTGCTAGCGATTAATTAAGTCAATGTTGGCTGTTTATGTTTTGTGGAACCAACAACAAGAACTTAGCCAACTATAAACAAAACATAATTATACTTAAAGTAAAAGCAAATCTTATCTACAAACAATAGTTCTCACATTTAGCAATCTTTACAGATTTATGAGCAATCGCTGACTCATTTCTAGTTTAACTCTTGAAATAAGCCATGAGTGAGTAATATATATTTTTTTTGTTTTGGGACAAATCTATATATATATATATATGTATAACAACGTTGTTTTCAATTTCGTAGCGTGACTTGGTTTTGGCAATAGGGGGCGGGGGTAGAGAAACATCATTGTATTTGTTGTATTTGGTTCGTTTCGCCCACCATATCGTCAGCGTCATCATCCTCCTCGCTCTCATCCGTCTGGGCGTGTCCATTGCCATCAGCTGTCTTTTTGTCCACATATTTCTTAACACGTTTCAAATATTTGATCGTTCTTATGGCTGGCGATTCGGGCTAAACATAAATGCGTAACACCTTTAATATTCGCTACACCGAACAACATATACTTAAGATAATCCCAATAGAAATAGTTATCGATAATAATTCTAGGTTTATGTTTTAGTTGCGATTCTCTCACCTTTTTGTATAGCTTAATCCATGTGGAATCACCCTTGGAGTCCGTGTACTGCAGACCAAAGAACCAAACCTCACGCAGTCCAATCGTCTTGACCACCTGATCGAACAGTTGTTTGCCAGTCGTTGTCGACTGAATGGCGAACTCCAGTTCGGCGTCCATTGTCGTGACGCGCACATTTAGCTGCAAGGACATGCAAGGATTGCAACACATTGTAGTATATATATATATAAATATGTATATCAATGAATCATTTTAAGTCTACAGAGTATTAAACACGATTGAGTAGAAATATTCCCGATCGGCCCGATCCGATCCTGTCTGACTGTTAGGAAACTAAATATTTAATATTTATGGGATATGGGATCATCATTTGACGCCTGTATTTCCTCCAAAGAGAGAACCCAGCTGTTAAATATATATATGTGTATATTGTATGTGTCAATGTGTCAAATGTGTTCATTCCATAAAACAATAAATAGTTTCTCAATTCTGGTTGACAATGCTATAAATTCGGATGTCAATTTATTTTTGAGCCAAAACATATTTATTGCTATAAATTTGTAAAATTTAGTGTTTTTTTTTCCATTGTTGAGCGATAAGTGCATAAAAAGCTATAAATTACACAATGCTTCATTTTTGACATAGGCATAAACAAATCTACCAAATCTGTGACAGGCCCGCTGAGCCCATCTTGAGTCAACACACAGAAACCTTTCAATTAGTAAATGGCAAATTTTCAATTCATTGTGTAAATGTTGCTAATGTCCGACTCTAGTTAACTGTCCAACCAATCAAGGACAATAGCAAAAGGATACTTTAACGGAATGGAGATAAGTGTAGAGATAGATTTGAAATGAACTCAACACGTGATCGATCGGCTGCACTGCTGCTCAATTGGATGGAAGTCAAGCAGTCAAGCTCTATCACATTATTAGCTTGCGTAATCCCACCTGACTGGGATACTCATATGCACTCCGCTCCGCTCCGCTCCACTCCACTCCCCTCGTATGCTTCTTTCGGCCTTGCTTTGATAATTGACAACGCATCGCCCACGCGCTAACCAAATTGATTAAATTGATGGTTGCCGTTCTCTTTCGTTGAGCGCCCATGTGACAGTGGGGGGGGGTTGCTTGTATAATCATAATTGCAAACGCCCCCCCCCCCCACCCCCTCTCCCGCCCCCTCTATCTATTTGCTATCTATGCGATTCTTCGTGTTGTTGTTGTTGTCATGGTTGATTACTTATTGCCGGTTTTTTCGAGCGCGATTTTCCAAAACTGTTTTTCCCAGTCGGTTGTATGGCGACTCGGAAAAAGCAGACACGTGCACTCCTCACATGTTTCCCAACTTTTACTCGTACATACACAGATATATATATATATATATATAAAATAAATACAGTTACCGCTCACATCGCTCTAATGGCAGTGACAGAAATTTTGCTTGTTTATCAAAGCATTTCAAGGATCAAGCAATCGATTTCTCATTGTTGTTGTTGTTGCTGTAATTTGTCACTGTTCTAGTTTAATATCGATAAGTTAGCTGATAGTGATCTTATGCAGACAAATAAACATCGATAACATTGTTGTCTTTCTTTAGCTTTTGCTTCGATTTGGGGGACAATAATAATTACTATAAAGTTTGCTATGGGGTGCAAAAATGGACAACAACTTGCACAGTTGTCATGAACTAAAAAACGAATAACGAATAACAAAAAACAAAAACGAATATGAATCATAATTGGGTTTAAGCTTGCTACGCGTTTTCTAGATGGTTCCAGTTCTCGTCTCCCATTTTAACAATTTTTTTTCTGCATTTGTTGTTTTGGCTGCGAACGTTAAGTTAACGTGTTGTTTTGTATTGTGTTGCAGTTATTGTTATAACTGTTACTTATCTCGTTTTACTTTTTGCTTTTCTGTATCTCTCTGTCTCTCTCTCTCTCTCTCTATCTGTCCCTTTCGCTCTCGTTGGTATTTTTCGCAATGCAAATCAAACGTGACACAATGCAAGGAAATTGAAAACGTTCATTTCAATCCAATTAACGTTTGTGGGTTAATGCATGATGTTGTTGTTGTTGTTGTTGTTGCTGCTGTTGCTGCTGTTGTTGCTGTTGTTGTTGTTGTGGTTGTTATGTGTAGTGTATGAATACGTGCATAGCTCACTCATTGGCCCCAGTGCATCATGCGAATGTGGCAACGGAAGCAGTCGCATAACCAACCAGTAGTTGACGACTGCTTTATGCTTCAACTCCCCCCCACCCCAACCCCCTATTGTCTTTGCTCCCTCTTGTCCCCTTTTGTGCTTCACTCGCGACGATTTGTCACATTTTGATAGGCTGCTGCTGCTGCATGACAAATTGCTCGTTGCTGTGCGCAAATGTTGGCCTACGACAAGCTGCATGATATACGTAGTTTTTGGTGAAGCCGGAAACCATAAAACAACCATAAAAAAAAAACAAGAAAATATTGCAATTGTCGGAAATAGCTGGTCAGGAAAATTGTGAATTATTCAATATATTTGTGTAAAACTGTCATAGAGATTATGGCAAACTCTTATACAACTCCCCGATTTGAAACGTTGAATATGTTGAATTTTGGCGGCAGTCGAATGAAATTCGATAAAAAATTGCACAAAAACCAGTTTCACATTGTTTTTGGCGAATAATCGCATTTGTGTGTCGCATTTTAATCGAATTATGCATTTAATGATGACCAGTCTTTGGCTTGTAATAACAAGCAACGCCGACTGCTAAACATCCTGTACAATCTAGTCTTATAACCAGTCTATCTCATCCAGTCTTTTAAATCAAAAATCAAACAATCAATTTCGTATTAAAACTTGATTGTTGTAAATATTCAGAGAACAACAGGTGCGTAAATCTTTAGTCATCAAGCTGTTTTTAACGATTTTTCAGCCAATCGACAGGTTCGCAATAAATTTTTCCCAAAGTTGCACGCAACCTCAATTTCAGGCTCAGAAATTTGAAACAAGTTATTTTATTCTATATCTATAGATATGCTAATTTCTAGTCCATTCTATGCTGGGCTCGAGAAAAAAAAACAAAGCAAACATGGAAAAAAACAAAACAACCAAATCTGATGTTTGCCCAAATTGTAATAACTTGGCATATATCTGCAAGCAATATACATGTTGAAATCAACCGGATCGAGTAACTATATCTTGCGATCGAAATATGAGTGTGCTTGCGTGAACAACTCTCGCCTTTACTAACATATCCATGTTAGTATAATCCCTAAAAACATGGACATGCAATTATCAATTATCAGACTACTATATCTTATCGGTTCTATGGGAAAATTCGTTCAGCTTTTCTTGTTGTTATTTGTAGTGAAATTTACTATTAAATAAATATAAATATATGTTTTTCACACTTTTGTGAACACCATTCAAATACTCCCCCTGATAGGGTATTTGTGTACACCAGCGTTGCAAACCCAAAAAAAAAAACAAGTGCAACATGTGGAGGGCAACTGGAGACGCACCGTTTTCCGCTTGACGCTGCCGGCGTAGCGCGAGAGACGCGGACGGCTGTCGGAGACGACGACCATTTTGGGCAACCAGCCGTTTTTTCGTAGATTTTGAATAGTTGCAAAGATTTGGATGGCGCGTGGCGCGCACACACACGCACACACACACACACACGCAGACTCACACACACAGAGAGAGAAAAAAATATGAGAGTATCGAGAAGAAAATCAAAAGACAATGCGCCCCGTTCTGTTGTCCAGCGACAACTGTGGAAAATGGAAAAGCGCCACTTGGTATTTAAGTCGATTAGACAGACAGACAGGCAGACAAGCAGACAAGCAGACAGACAGACAGACAGACAGACAGGCAGGCAGGCAGACAAGCAGAGTCAGTAAGGCCATTGGCGAGAAAGTGCCCCAAACAAGCCAAGCCGCACGTGAGCAGCTTGTAAAAGGGGGCGGGTGTGCAGAGGCGGGCCACGTAAAAAGATGGGATTTTTTTTCTGTTGTTTGTGGTGGACAGCGGAACTTATTAGTAGCCCCCACACCCCCTCCTCCTCTTTTCGACGAATGTTCTTTTTAGCTTTTTATTTGTGTTTTTTTTTAGCTTTTTTTTGTAATTGTATGTTAATTACGTGGCTAAAAATAGATACGACTGACTAAACTGCCGCGTGCGACTAGTTTAAGTACAGTTTGCTATGTACCTCTCTGCCTCTCTCTCCCTCTCTCTCTCTCTATCTCACTCTCTCTCTCTCTTTGTTTTCTCTTTGTGAGCAGTGGGCAGTAGCGTTAAGGGGCCCGGCCTGGATAAACAAATCAGCGTCACTCATACGACGCGTTGGCTGTCAGTTTATTAGTCTATTAGAGAGCTGCAATTAGCCAAGCCTATAAGCCAACGCCGGCCAAACAAACACACACACACACACGTAATTGATGTGTGTGTGTGTGTGTGTGCTCCAATAATAATTACTAGCGTGGGTGTAAAAGCACAAAATCTTTTGATATGTACATGTGAAAGCTCGTAGCTCGTCGATCTCTTAGCGATTTATTTTGAAACATATTTGTAGGTCATTTAATTGTGGTCTTTGGCTACGATTTATAAACGTCATAAGTTAATGGTTATTTCCCAAAAAAACCAAAAACAACAATGAGAAAAATAAAACAACAAAAAAACAATACATTATTTTAGATGACACTGAAAGTTATTGACGGATTTATTGCTTGACGTTTTTGCCTGCCATTTTTGCTGTCAATCAAATCAAATCAAATCAAGTCTAAGCGAAATTGTTGTTTTGCACGTCGTCGTCCAAAAGAGAGACGAATGGAGGCCAAGTGTGTGCGGCTCCTCAAGTGGGTGGCGGAGAGTGAAGTGAACGTCTGCATAATGACGTCGTATCCAGCAAATGTTTGACGTCATCACAGTTTGATTTTGGCGCAGATTCAAATCTAAGACTGACGCATTAGACGTCCGGCTAAGTTAGCCAAGTTTATGACGCTGCCGACTGCCGATGACGTATTTTGATTAGTTAAGTTTAAAGTTGTTTTTCATCGGCTTACTGTCAATCATTATTGATAGGCAGGTACTCACAGAAACTCTCCTTTTCTCTCCCTATTTCTATATATATATATTTATATATATTTTTGTCGATTTCTGTGATAACAGTGCGTGCAAGTATTTGATAATCTATCAAAATTTATAAGTTTGTTTCCTTTCCACTTTAGCTATTTCGGTGGTCGTTATCAGTTTTCAAACATGAAATGAGTTTCTCATTAATTTGATGGCCTGCTGTGATTGATTGCATAACGATTAAAATTCAATTCAATTCAATATCGAGCATACATTATATTCTTTTACATCGTATATTTATTGACACTTGTTGATTATAAACATATTTGGATACGAATATTTCAAAAAGCCTTTGCTTAAGATATTAATGCATTTGCTCCTTTTGTTTACTTAATATTGATATTATTTAGATTGTTGACTTACCGATTTTGGCGACATTTTGCTGCTTGTCTAGTTGCCCAGTTGTTGATGGTGATGATTTGAACGGTTGTTGGGTGTGGCACAAAGTATTTGACGTTTGTGTTTGTGTTTTCGTTTTTAATGCTCTCTGTTGTGCTTTTGTTTTGCTCTTACTACTGCAATGAGAGGAGAGAATGCAATTAATTGAGAGTGTTGCAAAAACAAAAAAAAAAAGATTGCCACAAACTGGATTGACAATTGGCGATCGGTGAAAAGTGTGTAAGACAACTTTGCTTGCGGCACGTTTCAGGCGACTGCAAATGAAAAGCTCACGATCATAATTCCTATATATAGAAACAACAGTGCTGTATATATCACTTATTGGCGCATGTGCTGCTGGCATATCTGGCATATCTGCTGTATGTTTATTTCGAATTTCACCTGGCACGTTGACAAACAAAATGCAGCAGCAACAATTTTTTTCTTCTTCTTTTTTTTCTTTTACTCTAGCCAAAGAAATATTGATATAGCATGTTGCGAGCGCATATTGCGAAGAAATATAGTAAATAAATAATAATGATAAAATTAACAAAAGATAACAACTGCATAAGGGTCCTTTCGGCCAGAGTTAAAGCTTGTTTTTTTTCTTGATTTCGACAATTGAATGCGCTCAGCCCAAAGCGTCACAAAGTGACACCAATCCGAGCGCCAAAAATGTGAACTCATTTGGAAAGAAGACTCGTAAAGTAATTTAAAACGATTGCTTCCTCAACTTAAAAATCACTTAAATCTAATATGAAATTCATGTTTTAATGTTGCGTTTATGCTGTTGAATGTTTGTCTATTTTTTTTTTTTTGTATTTCTATTGAAGGTGAAACTGTCAAAGGTAATGAAAATCCAATTGACATTTTGACACAAGTGACATTTGAAACGCTTTTTGCTACTACTAACTGACGTCACACGCGACGCCATATTTGTTTGACTAGAGACATATATATGTAAACATATGTAGATATATATATACACATACATGATTTTACAACGGGCCTGAACAAACGGCTTCCGTCGAAATGCAAATTAATAATCATTAGCTGCAAAGGCAGGCAGAAGACATTCCAAAGTTTCGGTTTTCATTGTTGTTAGGTTTGCACAAATTATGACATCATGCCGACTTTATTATCGCTTCTGCGTGAACTTCATAAATACACACTTAGCAAACCCACACTTGGATACACATGTATCTCTATATATACATATACATATATATATATATAAGTTATGCTACAGTCTAAAGTTATATAAATGAACCTTGTCAAGTTGCTTGTTACACAAGATTTATTTTGGGAATTCGCATTGGTATTTATTACAAAAACAAATTCTTGTTAATTGATGCTCGTGTCATCAAAGTCGTGTTTTTTTATCGTAAATAAATATTAAAAAAAAAAAATAAATAAAAAAAAAAACAACGAATGTTGATAGATGTTGAACAAAATTTAATTCTGATTCATAAAACTATTACGATATTGCTCCAGATAAGAAATAGTAAACAGGTAAGATTGCTACAGTCGAAAGTAACCGACTAGCAGATACTCTCGGATACTCAATTGTTACATATTATTAAATCATATGTAAACTTTAAATGTATAAGAGCTGAAATTGAAGTTTCCTTAAACTTATTTTCATTTCGATAAGTGCTAAAGCGATTGTAATTTCTGCATGAAATTGAGATTCCAAGTTAAAAAAAATATTTTTTCACAAGAGTATTTGAACGTCGTTAGGAAGGCATTTGCTTCAACTGTCGTTGTTGTTGTTGATATTATGTGGTTGCCTTGAACTCATACAGCAAATTTTGAAATGAGCTCATTTTGTTTTCGCCAGCTGTAAATGAGCTGTGCCGCTAATCAGCAACAGGGCTGGCAAGCGACAAATTCCTTTAGCTTGAATCAAACATAAAACGGACCATATAAATTGGTAGACTCAGATGGCAGATGAATCATTTGCATGTTATGCAAACAAACACAAAACAAAGCAAAAAAAAAACGGTTTCGTTGCGAATAGGTTTGCTCGATGCATCCACAGTCTTCAGTCCATACGTCATTTCCGACAGCATTTGATTGCCATTTGATTTGATTTGTTTGGTTCGCTTTTGCTAAATCTGTGACTTGATATTTCTTTTCTTTTTCGTCGTATTCGTGTAGGGAATAATGGGGAGTGTGGAAGAAAGGGAGTGCTTGCTTTCAAGTTTACCGGCACAAACGGAAATAAAAATGATTGAGCAAAAATGCGTAGCGCAAGATGAGTGCAGCTTAAGTAATCGATAACAGTCAGACGGCAAAAAATAAAAAGAAGAAAAAGAATATGTCCATCTGCCAAGCTCAGTTATGCTTTTTTAATGCTGCGCTTACATAATCTGGCTTGGGTTAACCCACGCGCAACATTTGCTCATTGTTTTGTTTATGTTTAATATCCATTAACTGCATTTAATGAGTTCAAGCTAAAAGCAGCGGGGCAACGGTTACGTTTAAGTTTAAGTTTACGTTTACGTTTACTGCTTGACCACCGGAACAACAGCGCAAAGCACACACACACATAGAGAGATACACACACACACACACACAACTAATGAGATTTTGAGCGCAAAGCGCATGTAAAACAAAAAACAAAAAAAAAGAAAAGAAAAAATAAGAGAAACAAAGAGAGCGACGTCATGTTCATATTGCGTATGCGCAGCGCAACGCAAAGCAGCAGCGCAATGGAAGCCAAATAACTACAGACATGAAAGCGAAATGACAACAACAACAACAACAGCAACAACAACAAAAGCAAAAGCAGCGCGCTTCTTACACATTTGCTTTTACTTTTCGTTTTCATTTCGAGTCGTTAAATAAGCATCATAATAATAATAAGTAAACATGAAATAAATAGCCAACAACATTTTCTTCGCCAAACTTTTAATTTCAACAATTGCGTTTTGTTTTGCATGGTGCGTTGATTTTCGTACAACCATCTCTTTCTCTCTCCCACGCTCTCCACGACTCTCACACGCTGCTTTGTTTAATACTGTGGTCGTTTTGCTTGCTGTGGTCAATAATTAAAATTGAGCTATCAAGCGATTGAATGGATCTCTCTCTCTCCCTCTTTGACCAAGTAAACTGTTTTTCTTTTTTGCTTGTCGCTTTTCGATACCCTACAGAAACGTTAAAGGGGTGGATAATCACGGCATTGTGTACATTACAGTAGAATCAGTATGATTTTTTTATTATTATTTTTTTTTGTCATATTATAGTTTTGAGCACTTTAAATTTTCCGAGTCTTAAATGGCTTATTTTCTATTGAAAACTGTGTTAGACCGTATTCAAAATAAAGTGCATTCAATTATTAAAGTATCCTTTATTTTTCTAGAATTAAAATCATATTTAAGCTTCTAAAAACTTGGCACAGAGCATCTCCAGATCGAGCACACTCCACTCCACCGGTTCTTTGTCAATCTGTTGTGTTTTGTGAATGAGAACAAGTAAGAACAAGTAAGAAAGACAGAAAGCAAAAAAAAAAAAAATAGGCAAGCAAGCAGGCGAACCGCGTGGCGGCTTAGCAACAATTGCTAATTACGGGTTTAAAAAAATATATATTTTTAGTGCAGCTGTTAATTACAAAACAAGCTCAGATGGCAAACGTATTTGTACTAAAATTGTCTAATAATAAGATCTACATACACACACACACACACACAAGAGACACCAAAGAACAATTAAAAAAATACAAATGTGACAATTTAATGAAGCAAATTAAATGTTCTTGATAGCAAACAAATGGGGCGCATGTAAAGAAAACCGCAGCAAAGGAGAAGGGGGGGGCAACATGAGTGTGTTATATGGCGGGAGGAGTGGAATAAAACAATAACAGCAACGCAACACCATAATTAATATGACACGCACCAGAAATATATTCAAAGGCGCCAAGAGAAATAGAACAATGCGAGAGCAAAAAAGTTATTTAAAAAAAAGAAGTGCGTTTACCAACACTGATGGCAACTAAGCAATTTGAAAGATGCATTGGGGAAATGACAGAGAGAGAGAGAGAGAGAAAGAGTGCGTAATGCTCGCATCATTGCACCGTTAGTTAAGTGACTAAGCGCGTTCTTCTTATTTTATTGTGCTGCTTAGTTTGTTAATTGTTTTTGTCAATTTGACAATAGTTGCCAACAGCAAAAAAAAAAAAAAACAGGCACACACAGACACACACACACACGAGCACAAAGCAAACATTGTGGGTTCGCTTTTGTTTATTTGGGTTTTCTTTTGAAGGGCAGCTGACAGCAGTTGGATATTTTGACAATTTTTTGTTGTTTGCAGCACAATCAATGGAAACTTTTTATACTAGCTAATTTGAGCCAACAGTTACTACGTGTTTTTTTTTTTTTTGTGTGCCGCTGACCAGTTATAGTTGTTGCGATTGATGTGTTGTTGTTGTCGTAGAGTATGTATCACACCATAATAATCTCAATTGGGTTATGTTACATAATGGAGACGTGTCGCTTATCAGCTTTGGCCACGTAAAGTCCGCCCGCCCTACGTGCATTGAAGCAAACCTCAAATTGTGAACATGTTTTCCGTTTTTATTGCCGTGCCCGCAAAAAGGCAATCAAAATAATGCACACGGTTTTGTAGTCGTTGTCAGTGTGGGCGGGTGCTGAGAGAATGTTTTATGTTTTGTTTAACACAGTAGACAAAAGCAAAAGCAAAACCAACATTAAAACAAAAGCAAAGCAAAGCAAAGCAAATAATAAAATAAAATTGCTATTGCAATGCGGGTGTGTTGATTTTTTATTTTTTTGTTGTTCTCGATTTTTGTCAACGTCACTTCCGTTGGCAAACTATTCTCCCGTATTTGTACAATGAAATCATGTGCATATCTTATCTAACAACACACAAACACACAGACACACGCCCATTTGCTTGGCAATTGCTCCAAAAATAATTAATATCAGCATTTTTTATGCGACCCAAGCCTGAGCCCCCCAAAAAAAAGGAGCTCCGAAAAAGACAGAAAAAAACAATTACAAATTGGCAAATAGACAATCAGCAACAATTGGGTCGTTTGTTCTTTTTTTCACCACCCACAATATTGCGTTATCGCTAAACAAAAGCAAAAGCAGTAAAGAAGCACGCACTTACTCACTCACGCACGCACACACGCACCAAGAGCATTCTCTCTCGCTCTCCTCTATCCTCTGTTCTTTTGCCCACACGAGATGGCATGCGCTACTTGCTTGACGCCGGCTAATTAAGAAGTACCTTTAACCGTTACACCGAAAAGGCTCATTTGAACAGACGGTGCTCCTCTCTCAAGCCTTGCAAATAGAGTGCTTAAGCACTCTGTATAATTTTATCATCGCTTTGATTTTTGTTTCTTATATTTTATACGGTCACACCTGCTCATGCATGCAAACGTATGTAAGTATTTATATATATATATATATATATATATATGTTTGTTTGTTGTTTCATTTTCCTTTCGTTTCGCTCCGCGTGTAAGCCATGCACATTCATTCATTTTACAGTGCTGGCAAAATAAATGTGACTATTATCAATGCATTTGCTTCAAATAAAACAAGGAAGTAGACTTTTAGATTGTAATTTCAATGCATGCACATATTTAAGCCTTGTGTAAGATGGTTTATTAAAAAAAATTAGTAAATATATGTATAGATAAATGTGTAGATACAAATGTAATTATTTTTGCATGAATAAAGTTTGGTTATGAAACTACAATTTGTGTATGCAAAACTGTGCGCCAAGCAATTTTTTATGATGCAACACAAGACACACACACACACATACAAACACAGCCTAACCGTTGGAGCGCAATAGAGATAAAGATATTGGAGAAGTCAAGCGACGAATCGTCGTCTCATCTGCCATTTGCTGTTATTATTTGCAACTTATTTTATGACAGCCGCAGCCGCAACTCGTTAGCTAATTTCAAGACAACAACAAAGCCAAATACAATACAATAACAACAACAATAAGACCCCCATAAACAATAGATACACACATTGAAAAAAAAAAACAAGTAATAATATGCGTGACATTGAGATTTGAGGTTATGCATACGATATATGCAGTCGCAGCCTCAATCGCACTTCAATTGTAGAGTTTCCCAAAGTCTCCACTTTGAGTGTTTTTATGTGCATGTGTATGTGAGTGTGTGTGTGTTTTTTTTTGTTCACATATTCTGTGATCTTATATGTCAGTGGCTAGTTAATTGACTATCCATCCAATCTTAATTTGGGCCATCCGCTCAAGTCCACAAATCATAGTGCGGATTAATATGCTTTGCTCTGCGATTGATTTATGCAGAGCAAAGGAGAACAAAAAAACAAAAGAAAAAACATGAACAAGCAAGAAAAGAAAACACGAGTTGGAGACGGCGACGTCAACGTCGTGACATATCGCGTACATTGCAGCTGTCATTAAAACAACATTAAAACCAAAGCAAACACAGCGGCATCAAATTCACCTCACATATCGAGAGAGAGAGAGAGAGAGAGAGAGAGAGAAAGAGAAAGAGTGTGAGCAAAGTAATTTTTCTTGCGGGGTAGAACCGCTGATGTCCTTTGGATTGAGCATGCGCAGCTCTTGCGAAAGTTAATCGACACAGACAAAAGTGTTGCCAGCCAGCCATCAAAATAGACAATTTATTGGCCATGTCCCCCACTCGAAATGGGTCATATGATAGCGAAAAAGCCGGCACAAACAATCGAGTACGAAGAAAACGAGAGCCAATAAAATAGATATCTATATATAACAAAAAAGAACCAAAAAAAAAAAATAAATAAATAAAAAAAAGGCGAAGGCGACAACAGAACCTATTCTGAATCAGAGACAACTGCTTGGCTTGTGTCATGTAGGTGTGTGTGTAAGTGTTTTCGCCAGATATTTATCAGAATGTTAACTGAGTATGGGTATGGGTTAGCTATGGCTATAAACGAGTATTGGCGTCATTGAGTTTTAACTGATTCATCAGCGCGAAGCTCCGTTAAATTAAATTGTGTGCCACTGACGATTTTTACCTTGACGCATGCAAAAGCAAAAGCAACATCAAAAAAAAATCACATACGACAAAACAATCACAGCAAGTGCACAATTAGTCATTTTATCAATTAATAATTAGTTATTTTTAAACGTGCTTGCTGCTAGCTACTGCTGCTGCGGATGAGTGCAGAGAGAGAGAGAGAGAGAGAGAGAGAGAAAGATAGCGACACACACACACATACACATACACACACACACACACACACACTAACGTGCACAGTTTATTAACAAGATTTAGCGTAATTTTGTTTACACCTTGAACTTTGACGCAACAGCACTAAAAAAGGCGCACTCAGTGCAAAGCTTGTCATGGAGGCAGGCAGAGTTGTATTTTGAAAAAAGATTGCGTGCGAAGGCAATGAGCAACAACTAGGCAATGCCTGCTGCTATATCGTATCAGTGAGCATTTGTAAGCACTCACCTGCAACAACAACAACAACATACATTTTCGAAAATTAAAAGAGAACCTGTTCCCTTACACACATATATATGTGTATATATATATATATATATATATATATACATACATATTTTTTTATTTATTTTTTTTTTTGCGGCTTTTGACATTTGCGCTTTGACAAACACAATTAAATCAATGGAATTTGGAAGGCTGAAAGTCAATGAAGCATAAATTTTATTGAGATTAACTCATCGCATTGAGTGTAGAATACGACGACTCTGTGTGACCTTCAACTGAGAGGAGTTTTATCTTGTCTGTTTTTTTTTGGGCGCGTTAAAAGCGTTCATTGAGAGATGCTAAATACATAAGAAAATGTATTCGTTGAGCCCCTGAATGCTGAAGAAAGCTGCAAAAAGACAAAAGAAAGCTGCGGAATTTTAGCAATGCGGCCAATGGCCTCCCTCCTCCTCCTACTATCCACCACCACCATCAACCAACCCCCCCTGTGCCCAACAAAACAGCTAGACAAGTCTGCAACTGCAGAAATGAGAGAGAGAGCGAGAGAGAGAGAGAGAGAGAGAGAGAGGGAGAGGGAGAAACTGAAAGAGATCAATCTGCTCTGCTGAATGCTGTACAACAACGTTTAACGTTTAAAAATATTAACAACATAAATTAAAGAGGCGATTTAAATGCATTTTGAGCACGCGCAGCTCGCATGCCATTTCTGACAAACGAACATTTAACGCATATTATTTGATCTTATTTGAAGCAACTGCATTTGATAGCAATAAATTTAAACAATAATACAAAAAATAATAAATAAAAAGGGGATTTTAATTTGGCATTGTCAATTCTACTTCAGGATTTGCGTTTGTCTTGTGCGAAACTTGTTTTTTTTTTTTTGGAAGCTTTTTTCAAGCTGGTGCTGAAATATAGGCACGATGAAGTGCAATCAACTGTTGCCGTTGTTGCTGTTACTGACCAGGCTAAGTAAAAGCTTGTCAAGCATACAATTGTAGTTGGCTGATGATAATATTGCTGTCTATCAACTACTTGCTTATGAGGCACTGTATCTGTTTCTGTGTCTCCGCCGTTGTAAACCTGACTGCCGCCTCCCTGGCCTGCTGCAAGCAGCGTTTGCTTTGTGGCACTTAGCCATTACTTGTTGTTTGTGTTGTTATTGCTTTTTGCTGGTCAGATTGCCTGCTGTTGTTGTTGTTGTTGCTGCTGCCTGCCTGCCGCTTGACTAGCGCTTTTAGAAAGTATGTCAATTTAGAAAAGCCGTTGACTGGACAACCAGCCAGTCAGCCAGATAGACAGCCAGCCAGTCAGGCCAGTCGGCGGGCGATTTCTATGCATGTGTTGCTTGCTTTAATGTATTAGGTTCAATTCGATGTTGTATACCAACCAAGCCAAGCGAAATAATGTTGTTTTTGTTGTTGTTTGTTTTTTTTTTTTGTATTACTTGCGGCGAGTTTTTGTTATTACCTTTCATACAAATTGCACTTGAACACAACACACGAAAAAAAACGACATTTATTCTAATTGCAATTTCCACGGAATAAAACCGAAACGAAAAAAGAACTTTGCGTCTGATTGAAACGAGCGCGCCGTCGCGACTGTCTAAAAAGCAAAAAAAAAAAGCAACTTGCTGCTGCTGACTCGATGACTCCCAAAAAGAGAGTAGAGTCGAGTAGAGTTGGAGAAGTGAGCGCGACGAGTGAGTTTATTGAGTGAGTGTGCGAAGGGGACGACGTAGGGAGGCGGTATTAAGCTGCTGCTGCTGCTACTGCTGCTCAAACTCTGCTCAACAAGTGCTGCTGCTGCTTCTGCTGCTGCGTGCGATGCTTTGTACAGACGCGTTAGCAAGTTTGCTGCTGACTAAATGGCAAATTTAATAATAGCGCATGTTGTGCCCTGAAACAACGTCAAAGCTTAGCAGCAAAAGCAGCACCAGCAGCAGCAGCAGCAGCAATATCTTACGCTGGAGAGAGAGAGAGAGAGAGCGGGAGCGAGAGTGAAAGAGGGAGAGAGCGAGAGAGCAGAGCCAGCAAAGGCAGTAGCTGGAAAAGATTGTTACTGCTAACGATAGTAGCACAGGAAATATCACACCAGTACTCACACTTATTGAGTAAGAGGGAGAGGGGAAATGCGGCATTTTGTGTGATATGAGCGACTAGGCATATCAATAACAGTGCATAAGAAGTACCAAAGAGGGAGACAGACAGCGAGAGAGAGAGAGAGAGAGAGAGTACAACTAACGCATAGTTTAGGTGAGCTGAGCAGGTGCTTCTGCTGCTAAAGCTTCAGACAAAGCCCCACAGATGGAGTTGCAGTGGCAGGTGCAAGGCCAATAATAGTTGTAATTATAATAAGCAACGTCAACAGTAGAGAAACACATGAATCAATTTACACGCACATCACGAGAAATATTCGCGACTCGCAGGCGTCGTCGCAATCACAACCCAAATTAGAACATTACGTATGAGAGCGTATGTGTGTGTGTGTGTCGGTGTGTGTACAGTTAACTGTTAACCACTGTAAAAATAGTTTATCTATTTGTGGTTTTTTTTTTTGACAAACACACAAAAAGCACAATAAAATACGCAATCAACAAAAATAATTACATTTTTGAAGTAAGTCACGAATTTATAGCTGTGATTGCATTGACTCGTAGAAGGCAGGAAGAAGAAGAAATCTTTGATTCTTCTGCCAGTTAAATGAATGCACCATTTTTAGCATAGGTTTAAATGTTTAACATTCATTTAACATTCGCACATCATCATCAACAACACAGGGGATTACAAAAATGAAAAAGAAAAGAGGAAAAAAGCACAATAAATTGCAATTCAAAGTCACTCACAAAAGAGGCAATAAAATGAACGGGAATTCATTGTTGGATGTTGATGTCTGCCTTGAATTACACTTTGCATATTGTCCCGTTCATCTCTTCTTCATACGCATTGCACTCATTCGCACTCAATGTAAGGTCAGCGACGCTGCTTGACTTGCCAGCCAGTTGGCGTCGCAGCAGTCACCGCTGCTTCACTTTCAAAAGCGTTTCGAGTACAAAAAAAAAAAAGTAAAAGCTCTCCCACGCCGTTTTTTTTTCTTTTTTTTATGGACAAACCATGTGGAAAAGAAAGAGAAGAGGAGATCGAGAGAACGTCGACGTCGACATCCATCCGAGTGACTATTTGCAGATAAGATAGCAACAGAAGGCAGACGCAGTTTTGGGGGGTAGGGGGTGGTAGGTGCGCGAACGGGATCATTTTGGGTCGGCGCCGGAGGTCGTTCGGCATTTGACCCACTAAACGAGTAGACGGCGCCGGCGCAGAGCATCTGCCTGAGTCAGGGCGAGGGCTTTTGATTAAATTCTTCACTAAGTGGGTGAAGGGCAAGTAATTCTGACTGGATAGCAACTGCTGCTCAGCAGTTTTAAGGCGTTGCCAGTCAGCGCGCAGAAGAGTTGATAAAAGCACGAAATTTACCAAAACATGCACATGCGCTCACACACACACACAAATATTTGTACTTACATGCAAATACACTAAATTTAGTCAAAGATAAAAGCGCGCGCCAAGTTCTCACTATAATCCACAGTTGCGCTCGCGCTCTTGCACTCTTCTCTCGCTCTTTCTCTCTTGCTCTTTCTCTCTCTCTCTCCCACTTGCTCACGTGCAGAAAAACAAAAACAAAAAAAAAGGAAGAGCAAAACTCACAATGAAAGCAACAGCAACAACAACAATAACGGTTGCTCACACTTTTTTCGACAGTTTGTTTTCTGCGCTGCCGCCGACTGCACGTACCGAAAGTCAAATGCGAAATGAGCCGACGGACGACGCGCAGCGCAGCGAATGCGAGCGCACAACGTTTTTATCTGTGTGCAACGGACGATGGGAAAGGCGGGAAGGGGGGCGGCGGTGGCTTTCGCTTCTCGCGAGATGCTCCCATGAAACTGTAATGGCCGGCCAGCAGCCCCCAAAAAGCTAGTCACGCGGCTGGAGCTGGGAGCTTGGAGCTTCACAGCAACAACACACATGCATGCGCGCAATTTGAGTTTTGAGCGAGGATCGCTGAGCGTAATACAAGTGTTGGTGTTGGTTGAGCTGCTGCTGCTGCCAGGTGGCAACGCTGGCAGCGCTGGCAACGCTCATTGAAATTTGAAAGCAGGCGCTTGCTTTTAACGTTTTTCGTATTGTTACGTAACGCGCGACGTCGCTGCTTCTGCTACTACTACGCTGTACGCGCCGCTGCCTCGGCGCCCGCTTAATTATTCAAGCATAACGAAAACAACTCGTTTTGGTTAATTTACATAAAATACGGTACTACAAAATAAAAGAAACAACAACAACAAGCCGCTGCACACACTTGTTGCACAGCAAACAAAAAAAAAACGAAAAAAAAAAACATGTAAAGCCAAAGTCATCCAAACGCAGCGCAGTCGACGCATGAGCAAACAAATGAGTGAGAGTGCAGCGACAGCGACGACTGCGCAGTCGGCAGTTGCGTTTCATGGCCAGCACAAGTGAGAGAGAGCGACCAGAGAGTCAAAGAGAGCGAGAATATAGCAGCGCCATCAAAAATTTCAAGTTCGAAAACCAAGTTCGAAATTTTGTGTGACGTCGATGACGACGACGTTGCCATTCACTGACGCCACCGTCGCATCGCTTTCTGCGCCCAAAATGCAAATTGTAAATTCGGTTTTATTTCCATTAGCTAAAAATATTCGCCCCTTCCGAATAAAAATTCAACAGGCGGCTGTCGATGACGTCAGCGCGCGTCTTCCGTTGCTGCTGCTGTTGTTACTTCTTCTGCTTTCAATTGCTGTTGATTCTTGCTGTGCAAAAAATTCAATGCCAAACACACACACACACACACGCACACGATTAAGCAGGAGGAGCAACGTTCGTTTGTGGTCACAATTAGGGATGAGCGCGTCGCTAGTCACGAGCACGATCAAATTGAAGGGTGAAGAGCAAATAATATGGAATAATGTGATGTACTCTCATCGCTTGAACGACACGTTGTAGTTGTGCAAGTAAACATTCATATTCTGTATATAAGAATTGTAGACGCTCACGTGCCGAATTATCAGCAGGGGGAGGGAGGGAGTGTAGTGTGTGCCTACCTGTAGCTGATGCTGCTGCTACTGCTCCTTGACAGCGCTTTGTTTATGCACGGCAATAATACAAATACTGCTCAGTGGTAGCTACGCAAATTTCGCACAAAATGGCAACGCTGCCACTCAAAACTGGTTTTGTCTCAGCTTACTGGATGAGCAGCAGCATATATATGTGTATATATAGAGATATAAGTTGATAATTGACGAGACATACAGCTAGATAGAGAGAAAGAGAGAGAGAGAGAGAGGAGAGTGAGAGAACTAAGCACTGATTTTGCCGCCTTCCAGTTTTGGCCATGTTCAATAAGCTAATTGCGAATCGTTCTACTTTCGACCGATAAATCAAATAATGAATGAACACACACACACATGCACACTTACATACATATATTGAAAGAGAGCGCACTGGCGTTGCCAGTCCAGTGAGCGAGTGTAAACAATAGCGCCACAGCATCCGCTGCTTAATCAATTTTCTGCTCTTCCCGGTCCCAGTCCCGGTCTCTGTCTCTCACTCTTTCTCTCTCTCTCTCATTCTTCTCGGTCTGGCGACGCAGCAGAGAAGAGTGAAGCTGCTTAGAACTTGGCTGTTTTGCGGTTTTATTTATTTTTTTCCATTCTTTTGCGCAAGTTTGTGGCGACTTTCTTGTTGCCACAAAACAAACCGTTACAAATAGCTGGGGAATGTTGAGTTGAGTTTAGATGCTGGACAAATCACAAAGAATCAGAACAGCAAACTAAAGTGCCGGTTCAATAAAATTCGAAACAACAACTGTAATAACCAGTGTTGCTCTATCAGCCTTCTAAATCTGTTTTATTTTTAAGAAACTCTCTGAATAAATAAAATAAAACTAACAAAATAAAATATTGGGAATTTGTGCCAAAATTTCTGACATGCTGTCGCCTCTATCGATTCACATATATAACTTATTTTTGTTTGCTTTTTGAAGCATAGCTAAAACTAGCTTTTTTTTGCTGGGCGAACACCGGCAACTTCCAACTGGAAAAAGCGCCTTAATGCTAATGAGATATGCTGCTAACTACACATACATACATACACACATACACATGTATGTATGCTTCGTGAGTGCATATTATGTATACACACGTATGTGTGTGTGTGTGAGGTGACATATGATAAAGACGGAAGTGAGCAGCGACCTGCAGACACAAAGAAAGACAGTAACACAAAACCAAGAAGAAAAAGACGACGACGACGCAACGCAGCAAGCGTTTTCTTTGTGTGCGTGTGGAAAAACTTTCGACAGCGACGGCGACGACGACGACGTCGATGGAAAAACGGTGGTTGCATCGCGCCATTGATTGTAATTTTCACACGCTTTGCCAAACAGACACACATTACCAAAGCGCTTGCAACAACACAAAAAGGTAGCCGTCGGCCAGCGACAGTGATTTATGGCAGCTGGCGCATTTCACATAAGAAAACAGAAAGCAGAAAAAAAAAAACATTTTAATTCTCACATTATTTTGCATTGTTTCGCTCTCGCTCTAGCGCACAGGGCGCGCGCGCGCCTTCAGCTTTTAAGGCGAACTTGAGCTGCGATTTCAAAAATTTAACAGACTTTTTGGCGAATTATGATTTATGGCGACGGCGAAGAGAGTGCGACAGCACACAGTATTCAGCATTGAGCATTCAGCGAACGCCTCTCACTCTCACTTTCCAGAGTGTTGCCACAGTTTGATTGGGTTTGGTTTATTGTTCATGTTCTGGAACTGTGTTAGTTGCATGTTTTTAGCAAGTAAGTACAGCAAAATTTGCAAATTATGGAAAACGTTGACACAGCGGCGCGCAGGCCGGTTAATGACTCACTCAAACCAACTGCTCTCAACTCAAGTCGCGCTCTCTGTCTCTATCGCACACACACACACAACCACCAGTGGGACATATGCATGTGTATGTGTGTATATGTGTAGGCACACACACACACACACACACACACATAGAGACACCGGTATTTCAACATTGCGTTACACACACTCATTCTGTTTGCTCGATTCTCGCTTGCTTTCTTGCCATCCCACTTCATTTTTTTATTGTCTTCAATGCTGCTGCATGATCACACACACATACCCACTCACACAAAGGTATATATGGCTATGTACACAATTGCATATACTACATGCACATATATCTTAAATTTACATAAGTTGGTATATAGGTGTAAGGCATGAAAACCAATTAACTCTTTTGGTTGAACTCACCTGCAAATTCGGCTGCTGAAACCGGCACAAAGTGTTTGCGTGGAGTTTTTTCGTTTTGGTTTTCCCTTTTTCGTTTTATATGTACAACGCAACATACACACTAAAACAGCAATTTACTATAGCTGTTTCTTATTGGCTATAAATGCGTAGAGAATCACACAAAAGTTGAACGAAAAAAAAAATAATAGAATAAAACTGCTTCAGTGGCGCGGCGGGCACAAAAGCACAAAAATTACTTCGCTTTTGGTTGTCGCTAGAGCTGCACCACAATCGATAGTATCGATAGTTTTTGTCACCAGACTGCGCAGCAGAAACACGAATAAAGATAGCAACGGAATTTTGCCGGCGGCTCCTATTGGCGAATTGCTTTTGAGTACTTTTTTGTTTTGTACTTGTTAGCGTTTGTTGGGGACGGCGACTTGTTGCGCCGAATTTACCACAATTTAATTAGTTGTTTTTTCTCTTGAAAATGTTCAGATTGAACGCAATGCGCCTTGACGATCGTTTATATTAGGGATGGTCAAAAAATATCGATAAGCTAAACGCCGCAACAATTGAACTCGATTTGGTTACTGTTTATAGTAGCGATTTATTTCATTAAGTTGACCCATCGAAAATTTAAATAAAATCCTATCGGTATATAGACCGAATTAGAACACAGGTCGGTAACAATAGCTTCTTTTTTTTTTGCTGGCACCATTAAATCGCCTGCCCTCCACAAGGTAACGATTATTTCCTTGGCGCTGGCATTTGAAATATGTCGGCCAAATATAAATTTAGACACGAAAGAAATCAATTTATTTAGCTTCAATCGAGGTGTGAGTATCTGGCATCAAAAATAACTTAAAATGCGCCACATTTCATGTTGGGCTCACTAATTTTGTACTCATCTAGGTCACACATAGAACAAGATAGAAATATGTAGTCGATCCTAAAAGAAAAAATCATAAGATAACAAAATAAAAACAAGAACACTAAAACTAAATTAGGCTAGATCCTTGCGTTCCATGTCGCGAACCAAGCGCTCCCGACTCTCCTGCGGATTAAGCAGCACCTTCACCAAATGCTCCACAGTCGGTCGCTCAGCGGTGCAAAAGACCTTTAGCCCCAGGGATTCGAGGGCTCGCCGCGTGCTCGGCCCAATTGCCACCAGCTTCCACTGATCCGTCGCAATGTTGTGCGCCTTGAAGTACTCATTCGCACAGTTGACACCCGACGGCGAGAAGAAGGCGAGAAACTCAATGTTCTCCGCCTTCAAAGCACGCTCCATGCACTCGGCCAGCTGGGGACTGCATTTCGTCTCGTACACCTCGCAGGCGTCCACACATAATCCGTTCTCCACCAGCTTGGAGAGCAGTGTGTCCGTTGCCAGATTGCCGCACGGCAGCAGCAGCGGCAAATTTCTCGAACCATCGAACGTGTCCACAATGAAATCGCCCAAATTGCGTGCGTTTCCCGTCTGTTTGCCATGGGTGAAGAGCTGTTGCAGTGTGCTCATCGCCAGATTGTGCGTAACCTCGCCAACGGCATAGTTATGCAACAGTTTCCAACCGCCGGGCAGCTCGGCCAGCTGCAGGGACTCGGCCACCGCCTCCACGCAACGGGGACTTGTAAAAATGATGCCAGCATATTTGTCCGGCGTCTGCAGCTTGGAGCTCAGCTGCTCAAGATTCTTGAAACCGAAGCTCAGTGTCGGCACGAACAGTGGCCGAAAATTGTGACCCAGCAAGGTCTCCGCATACACATCTGTACTTTCCGATTCCGATTTGAAAATAATCACCGTCCGCTGCTGGCTGCTCATCGTGCCAAATCGATCGATTTACAGTCCCCTTGTCTCGTCTCTCTCGTCCCGCCTCGCCTCGTCTTGCTGTGTGGTAGGTGATGTTGCTCTATGGTGTATCTATAGAATGCTTGATGACTGCGGACTGTGATCCAACGTTTAGTGCCGCCTTTGGCCAGTGGCCCAAAAGTGTTTTTGTTGCTATCTTTTTTTTTTGCGAACAGCTGTTTTTTTCCGGCCGGTCGCAGCGTTGCCACCTACACTGCGATGCATTGAGCATCTGGCAGCGCTTTCAACGTCTTTTAATATTTTGAATTTCGTTTTTTTTTTATATTTTTATTGTTTGCTGTTTAGATATGCGCAAAAATATAAAATTACAAATGAAATACTTAACAAATTTAATTTTATTTCAAAATATTCAAATCGCAGCAATTAAATGACTGCGTATGATTAAAATGTCACTGGTATATCATGTGTGTTTATGTAGAAATATATCCTTAAATTTCAACTGAACAAATCACTTAGGATTCCAAAACATGCATATAGAAACTCATCTTTCGAGCGATCATTCCTATGACATCTACATCATATTACTGTTTTATATACACTTAGTAAGTTAGAAATTGTTGGGCAAGAATGAAAAGCCGGTTTTTGCATTTTTGCAGAAGTAACTGTTTCGATGATACATGCTTTTAAAAAATGCGGTCAATGAGTGCTAAAATCTCTTGTTCTATCTTTTCTAACAGTTTGCTTGCTTCATGTCGCTAACATCGGCCCTCGTAGGTATGCAGCAGCACGTTTAAATGGACCCGCCATTGGTTACTGGTCAAAAACGGTCTTGCAACAGGCTATTCATTTAGTTATTTCTTTCCTACACGAATAAATAAAACGTAGCGCATTATATATTTGTAGTTTTATAATTAGTAACGAACAAATATGACATAGCAGATATCACCAGCTGGTACGCTGATCATAAGTGATCATAAAAGTGATTTGCAGTTATCGATTTTCGATTGTCGAATACAACCATATTAACGTATACATGCGAATGGCAAGCGCATATCGTGTGTCTTGTTGTTGTATTCGAAAGCTGCTCGCACGTTGCACGTGTTTATACAAATATTGTTGCATTAATTATTAAGCAGAAGCGTCAATTATAAGACAGACAGCCACAAAATGCAGCACGACGATGTAAGTAGAGAATGTAGTACACAATTGTGTACACACCAAATAATGCCAATCTGTCTCTGTCTCAGGTGGTTTGGAGCATCATCAACAAATCCTTCTGTTCGCACAAAGTCAAGTAAATGAAATGGAATAATATAAAAATAAATAAAAATGTATAATTTGTATAAATGCAATTTATTGCAGAACCGATACGCGCACATTTTGCCGCCACGAGTACAATCTGACGGGCATGTGCACGCGCCGCACCTGCCCCCTGGCGAATTCACAGTATGCAACGGTGCGGGAGGAGAAGGGCATCATTTATCTGTTCATGAAGACGGCGGAGCGGGCGCATACGCCCAGCAAATTGTGGGAGCGCATTAAATTGTCCCGCAACTTCGAGAAGGCCATCACGCAAATCAACGAGAATCTTGTATTCTGGCCCAAATATATGATATCGAAGAATAAGCAGCGATTCCTCAAGATTACCCAATATCTGATGCGTATGCGGAAGCTGAAGTTGCGTCGCCAGAAACTGATTGTGCCGCTCTCGACGAAGATCGAGCGGCGTGAGACGCGACGTGAGCAGAAGGCTCTGATTGCTGCTAAAATTGATAATCACATTGAGAAGGAGCTGTTGACGCGCCTGAAAATGGGCACGTACAAGGATATCTATAACTTTTCACAGACGGCCTTCAATAAGGCCTTGGAGGCGGAACAAATCGATGAAGACGAACAGGAGGAGGAGGAGGAGGAGCAGGAGCAAGAGCTGGAAATGGAAGGTGAAGCGTATGAAGATGCACGCGAGGCAGTCGAATTGCGACGCGCTCTCAACGATACCGAGGAGTTTGTTGAAGCCGACACCGATGATGAGCAGGATGATGATGATGATGAGGTTGATTACGACAGCGATTCGGGCCAGCGGGAACAGGTGGAAATGGACAGCGATTTCGCGCAGTCCGATGATGATGATGATAATGCCGATGATATCGAGGTACATATTGATTATATAGCCATATCCACAAATAATATATATATATATATATATATATAGAATTATGTTTCTAGTTTCAATTGTCCGCTTGAATGGAAGAACTTTTAGAAATCTGTTTTATAAATAGATGCACAAAAGTTGCAAATTTATAGTTTAACTAGCTAAAACTAATTCGAGAATATTTCAATATGATATTTACAATTGCACTATCAAATCTGTCAAATGTTATACATTAGCAACAAAGTTGTGCAACATGCAACACGCTACGTTTCCATTGTTATTGGATAGTCTCCAGTTAGTAAGCCGCTAAGGTAGTAATTTTCGAATCGCATAGAAATAATCGCCAATTGTGGTGTATTATTATTCCAGGGGAACAAATCTATATATATATATATATATACATATATGCTTTTTGGCAAGGGTCTTTGCTTGCCTAGGATTTTGATCGTGCTGAAGTGCCCGAGATACATACTCACATATATATATCTATATATATATCGCAAATTGACAATTTGTCTGTGCTGGACTTTATATTGGCATTTGCATGTCATTTGGACTCGTTGCATTTGTTTTATTTATGCAACGTTATTGCACAAAGCTAATTACAATAATTTGCAATGGAAACAAGACAAGTTGAACCCCAGAAAACTCGCTGATCAAAGTAAAGAAAAGACACAACAACAAAAAAAAATAAGCTTAGCTACTTGTTTTTGCCGGCCGGCGTCGCAGCAGCAGCGCTGTTCACGTTGCTGCTGCCGCTGCTGCTGCTGCTGAAGCGTTTTATTCTGAGGCAATTTTTTTTGTTTTATGTTCAGAGCGACAGTCAGCGGAGTCGCGCGCGCGCAGCTTGACTCCAGTTTGTGACGCGTTTTGAGTGACAAATTGCCAAAATTAATAAACCAAAAATTGCAAAACAGTGTTTAACTAATTCTAATCTCATAACTCATTCCACAAAGGATACGCATGTGTCGGCGAAATCCCCAAGGAAGCTGAGCGGCGACAACAGCAAAAAGAAGAAGTCAACAACAACATCGGCAACATCAGCAACATCAGCAACAACAACGGCAACAAACAAACGACGCAAACCCAAACTGCAATTGGAATATGAAATGGAATATGAAACTGAGGCTGCTCCAGCAAGGAAAATGCGTAATTAGTGAGGTAGAAAAGCGGAAAAAAAACGAGATCGCAATTAAAATAATAACTATTTAGAGCCTAAGTAAATTGTAAAGTGAATAAGAACTTTAAAAAAAAAAAATCAACACAAATTCTGTGCAAACCATTTTACTACAAGACGAAATGGAGATAGCAATAATGGCTATATTTCACTGTCCATGGGTGTTCATGTGTGTGTGTGAGGAGGATAAAAAATGGCCTGAACTTGACATTGATAGAGCGACAGTTGTTGTTGTTTAAATGTTTGTTTTCCTTTATGGCTGCAGCTAAAAACTGTAGGTGAAAAACCAGTTCTAAATGCTTACAACAATATCAAATTGCTAAGCTTGCTTAAATTACACAAAGTTCATTGCTAATTAAAGATTGTATGTATGAGTAATAGCCAAGCCATATACGCATATGTATACATATACATATACATATACATATATGTATATATATATTTATATGTATTCAAGTTCAATGCAGCAATGTTGGCGTTGACGCCGACGCAGACGCTAACCAAGGCCGCTGCTGAGGCAGCTTCAACTTTGCATTTGCTGCTGCTGCTGTTTCGATTGCACAATTTGTTTGCAGTGTGGACAGATGGCCGAGATGATCTTACAATCGAATTGATGGCCAAAGGTTCTGTTTAACTCAGGCACACATTCGCTCTGCCAGTGGTTGACAGGAATAATCACTTAACAGATTTTATGGCAAAACTGAAGGTGAAGCAACTCATTTGAAATTTGACAAACGTTTCCATTTATCTTGTCTTTCAAGTTTTCCAAAACAAATTGTCTAGCTTCAAAATATACAGCGTAAAATAAGTAATTGTTATTTGGCATTGTTTGAAATTAAAAAAGTTGTGCTACATAAGTAAAAAAAAAAAGAAAAGATTTAAAAATATTTGCTCACAAAATTTGAATAGGAATGTTGTTAAAATAAATGAAATAATATATATATATATATTAATATATTAGAAGTGAGCAGCTTGTGTAAAAAGTAAATGATTGAAAGAATTGGGCTGAAAATATAATTTGTAGAAAAGTTGCAAGCGAGGTAAAAATTTAAACTAGTCAACGAACCAGTTTTCCATATTTTCGAAATCGAATATTAAGCAAAAAGCACCGATTCGATATTGAAATTTGAAAAAAAATCCATCAATTGTTGATTAACTTTTAAATATATATCAAGTGAATCCATAGTGACCACGGTACAGTTGGTTCGGATATATCACAAATGGATATCTTTTAAAATATCCAGGTTATTTTTGGGACCCCACCAGTAAATGCAATAAACACGCTGCAGTTATCTGTATATATATACATACATTATTATTATCGTTAAATACAAAAAAATTATGTTTTCATTTATCGTTTTGTGGGTCATTCGATTGCCTACAAAACAAATACAGTCGCTTTTTCCATAAGAAAAACTAATGCAAAAGTAAAAAAAAAAACCACATACTTAATGCCTTTCGAGTTAGATGATCCTTAGCTGATTTGCTAGAGTGTGGCAGCAGCAAGCTTAATTAATTTGTACAAAAATTAATTAATGACCGCTTGCCATTTTCTCTCTCCCTCTCTCTCTCTCTTTCGTTAGTATTAGTAACAATTATTTTGGGTTTTGTTTTGTTGCTGCTGCTTCTGCCTTTGTTGTTGTTGTTCTTGTTGTTGATATTTGGTTAGGGTTTTAATAATGGGATTTTCTAGGCATTTGGACTGAAGGCCGCCTGGCGCAGTAGAACATAAATCTTCTCCTTGATCCACTCCTTGTTGTAGGGCGCATATG
This sequence comes from Drosophila anomalipes, assembly GCA_035041615.1. Classification (NCBI taxonomy): domain Eukaryota; kingdom Metazoa; phylum Arthropoda; class Insecta; order Diptera; family Drosophilidae; genus Drosophila; species Drosophila anomalipes. The sequence continues at coordinate 6,501,560 of JAWNKZ010000254.1, forward strand.
TGTTGGTGCTCTTCTGATAGACCAAGCAGCTAATATCGATGAGCGTATCGATGAAATCAAACAGCTGACTGATATCATACGTGATCGTTGGCGTGTTCGGATTGCGCCTCTTCAGGTGCTCCTCGTATATCTTGCACACGCCCTCCATGCACTCGTTGACGCTCTCGTAATCGCAATATGTTCGCGTCTCCGGACGAGCGCCCGGCTGAACTAACAGAATCGTATGCGACATATCTCAGCTAGCTCTCTCTCTCTCTCTCTGTCGCTCTCTCGCTGTAAAATCTGGCAAGGAGAAGCACAGTTATGTTTAGAATTATGCATGCTGTGCTTGCTTTGATAAATGCACTCACCAGAAATGTTATTGGTCGTTGTGCTGCAGCTGCTCCTGCTGTTGTTGTTGCTGTTTTCGCTGTTGTTTCCGAGACTGAGCCAAGTGTTTTGGATTCGCTGCTGCGACTGTGGCACGAATGCTGCAGATTTGTACATGCAATGCATACATAATTAATTAAATAATTAGGAAAATTGAACGCAAGAAATTCGGCATAATTTTCAATTTTCATCAAGCTATTTTAATTCTCTCTCTCTTTTCGTCTCTTTCTGTCTCTCTCTGTCTCGTTTGATGCTGCCATTGTTTTTGCCGCCAGGCAGCAAAAAAAAAACACACACACACGCATACACAAATATGTGTGTAAATGAAGCGGACGCTTAGCGACAGCAGTGCATTTTGCTTAGATAAACGCAACACTGCCGCAATTAACTGAACACTTACCTATTTAGTTGTAACATAAAAACTTTTACTTAAAATTTGTATGCTTTCAAATGTTATAAACACATTTTCTGTGGCTTGGTTGGTCTCTGCTGCTTCTTCTTTGCACATATGCAGTGTTGTCAAGTGGCCGGTGCGACAGTGTCGTCTAATGCCGCCAATTGCGCAATCTGGCAGCACTGCCAGATGTTGCGTTAGGCGTTGCCACATCAGCGCTTGAACAGCCAGTTAGACAGCTGATTCGCACTGATCGTACCGAAATGGACCAATGCAAGCGGCAGCGCTATCAGTTGCTTAGCGTACGGGGGGCTCTGTGTGCGGCGAGCGTCACATAAGAAAATTGGATTGCTGTGTTTGTGTGTGTGATTTATTGTTGTTTTCGCTGATGCTGCTGCTGCTGGCTGGCTGACTGGCTGTCGCAATGCTGTTGCCGCATTGGGCATTGGGCAAGTGAAATGCAAAGTGAAGGCGCAGACGCAGCCCACTGATTTTTTCACGTGCCACACAAATAATTTAATTAAGTGACAAAAACGGAAAAAAAAAAATAATGAAAAATAAAAAAATGAATTAAACAATACAAGAAGACGACGTAAGCACAACTTAATTGTGTTTTTGTTTTGTTTCTCCTTCTTTTACTCGCTGCTGGCGCCGCTGCTAGCCACCAAAAATCAACGTACGCACGCGTGTTGAAGTGTTTTGTTTTTTATTTTTTTTCTTCTTCTCGTTTTTAATTTGCTCTTCTTTTATTTTTGTTGTTGTTCCTCTTGTTATTGTTGTTGTAATTGTTGTGCTGTGGTGTGTGTGTGTGTGTGTGTGTGTTATATGTTAATATTGCTGTATTTGCTTGTGCATTGCTTTCTGCTCAATGTTCTCCGCGGGCAACGGAAAAATCAAGGTGCTGCCTCTTATCCAATTTCAAATACAATTCCAATTTGAATATTTTTTGCCCTTATTGGAGTTTGCTATTGTTGTTGTTGTTTTTTTTGTTTTTTTGTTTCGTTTGTTTGTTGCAGTTACCGCCACATGATACGGAGGCGGCCGCCTCATCGACGCTGCGCTGCCTCCTGAATGGCCCATTTCGGGATCTGCACTTTAATGTCAACGATCATCGGCTTATTCCCGTCCACGATGTCGTCTTCCTCGACGACGTTGAGCGCAGCGTAAAGCCGCTCATTTACAGGCCAGTCCTCGCCGAGGCGACGCTGACGTCGACGTCGACGTTGACATCATCGCTAATATCAGCTGATGGCAGGTGAGTGTTGATTTTGACCTTAAACTGCTCTCACTCCCTCTCTCTCTCTCTCTCTCTCTCGCTCTTTCTCTCTGTCTCTGTCTCTCTGTTTATTTTGTATACTTTACACACATCAATTCATTCATTTCCTGAATTTGCAGTTGCGCCGCAAAAGCAGCTGACATTTTTTAAGCTTTTTGGTTTATTATGTTATTATTTAAATTCGATTATTATTAATATTATTATTAAGACTACGGCTAGCCTTGGAAATAGTTGCTCGAACATCGCTGTTTATTTTGTTTAACATTTTATTATTTATTTATTATTGCTGGATTAATTTAAAAAAAATTGAGCACATTTCAATTGTTCTTCATTGCGCTGAGGTTCGTTAACTTTAGTACATAAATTAATAGTTCGTTGCACCATAATCGATTATGAATATATATTTATACATAAATTTATTTCTATATATATGCTTCAAATTGTTATCGTATCAGCGAAACCTTTTGTTCCGTTTAAAGTTTGCAATATTTGCATTACCGGTTCAGTCCAGAAATCACAGAATTTACGCTGAAACCCACTGGCCTTGTCACCTGGCACTAATTAGTCATGTTTTACGACTGTTTAAGCGTTGTCTGTCACTCGGCTAGCGATAAGAACGTGGCCGAATAGACAAGCTGCTAGCGTCGCTTATCATCATCGTCATCGTCATCGTCATCATCATCGGCATCATCATCGTCATCATCGTCATCGTCATCATCATCGTCATCATCGTCATCATCATTGTCATGGTGATCATCGTCAGTAATGCGACATCATCACATTTGAGTTACGTATGATTTATGTGTATATTTTTACATCCTCTTTGTCTATTTGTTCTTGTTGCGTGTTGCATGACTGAGCGCAGCGGGGGGCCGAGTCGAGTGCTCCTCTAAATGTGTATTTATAACAACAATGAGCAAGTGTGGCACGTTTGTCTACATATATCAACATATATTTGGATGCATGACTATGCATATTATATATATAATTGAATGCAAATATTTGTAGTCTCCTCTCTCTTTCTCTCTCTCTGTCTCTCTCTCTCTCTCTCATATCACTCTCTCTTTTATATATCTGCTTTATCTGTCTGTCCTATTTCTCTTCTACCCTTCTCCCCTCTTTCAGCTATTTCTCTACCTTATCTCCTTATCGCCTATATCTCTCCGATATAACTGCTTTCTTTCTCAGTCCCCTATCTCTCTCCCCCCTATCGCTTCACCTCTCTTTTCCTACCACCCTCTCAATCCACCTTTATTTTTTCATCCCAATCTCCCCTTTATTGCTACACAACTCTTTTCAAGTCCCACTTGAGTTAGTCTATAATCTATAATCTGTAAAAGAAGGAGAGATCGACTCTGCTAGTGCTGCTGATCGAGAATATATATATCTATATATATATATATATATATTTTTTGGGATCGACGAAGCTTCCTTTTGTACAAATGCATTTTTTTCTTTTTAATGTATAAAAAGGGTTTGCTTGATTTAGCAAAACTAAATGGTAACAATAAGAAAATGTTAATTTTAGGGTGTCAGGGGGGGCATTATCAGATACATAACGATAAAATGATAATACCCTCTGCAAGGCTATAAAATGCAGAAAGAAGAAGAGGCGAAGAAAACAAGCAATTTCAACTGCGCCTTGGCATTGAAATGGCTCATTAAATGTGCGCGCTTTGCCTTTGTGTGTTGGCTCAGCTCATTTGAAATTTTATGGTTCTCTTGGCTTGCCGGCTACCGGAAGCGTTGCCAAAGCGGCTGGCGGTTGGCGGCTGGCGGCTGGTGGCTGGTGGCTGACGGCTGGCGGCTTGTGGCGAACAGCCGACCAGCCAATAATTGTTAATCATATTTTGCTGCTGTTTTTTGCAAAAAAAAAATAGCTGCCTTATAAGCTACCAGCTACGAGCACGCTTCAGCGGCCAGCTTCAAAAAATCAATAAAACAAAATGAGAATGATCCATTCAAGTGTTCCCGACATATCGATGTTTCTCTCAGTATTGCTTATGGTCAACTTAATGTGGTCTTATGCAATAGTTTCAATAACAATAACAAAAACATTAACAAATACAGAACAGATGTTTTCGGCACTCCAAAGATGGCTGATTAGCCTGTTATTAATAAACACAATTATATACAAAAACGAGTCAGGTTTCGATTCCAAAGTTTACAAAATTCTGATAAGGATTCCGGTAAAATGGGTAAAAAATGGTATACTGAAGTTGTGCAATCGCATGTAAAAGGCAGAATAAAGCATATCCGATTTTATAAGGTATAATGTATACCTGATCAGCATCTGTGTGAGCATATAGATCTCAGAGAGACTATAGGAGTTCAGAGTGACTTCAAATTTGGAATATGAGTTTCTCGTACACTCGTTTGAGCATAGATCCATACATATAAATAAGTAATTAAGTAAATAATAAAGTTATGGAATGTTTTGCATTTTAAAAGATTCTTAATTTTGTTGCTGACTTTCAATCAGTTAAAATGCGGTTGCGATTCCTATTCCGATTCTGGAAATAAAACATATGAAATAATATTAATATAATCAGTGATAAATCGCAAATCGCAATAAAATGTTAAAGTGTTAAATGGTAAATCTCACTGTTTGTCTTACAATTGTTGTTGAGAAGCAGCCTTTTTGAGAAATAAATCAAATTAAAATTGGAGAATGAGGAAATGGCATTTTGATATTGAGAACTTCATATTCGAAATGTGTTTTTGTGTGTTAAGCTAGTTGACGGCTTTGGCTAATGTTTTCAAATAACTTTTTGGCAGCAGCTGACACACGCTGGGGCTTCGCAGCAGTTGAGCATTTTCTGCCGCCACTTTCAATGGCCGCGAAACAGTGTCGCCCCCAAAAATCGCTGACCCCATTTAAATGTGTGTGGCACTAATTGAATTAGCTGCTGTTGCTGCTGCTGTTGCTGTTGCTGCTGCTGCTGCTGTTGCAAAAAAACAATAAAATAAAATCACCTGGCGGCCTTTTTGAAGCCCCACCAAGTTAAGCGGCCACTTTGGTCGCTTGCTGCCAACTGGCGACGCACTCGCAGCGACAATTGCAGTTTTGGATGCGTTCGGTGCAAGTCTTCGGTGTCGTGTTCAATTTGAATTTAGACTGGATTTTGTTTGGTTTGGTTGCGTTCTTGGTCGGTCGAGTCGCTAAACGATAAACGCTATTTTTTTTTTTTGGTTTCTGTGAACGATCAAGTGTCTCCAGCTCTATTCTGTTCTGGTTTGTGTGTGTGTGTGCGTGTATTGTTAGACATATAGTTAACTATGCCGGAGCGCAGCATTAGCCAACGTGATCTCGACGAGATTGAGATCGAAACTGACGAGGAAGATGACGAGCTGGAGCAGGGTGTCGGCCTTCAAGTGCGCCGCGGCGGCGGCGGCGGTGGCGGTGGCGGTTCACCCGACAACAATAGGAGACGCCGCATTGGTAATGCCAATGCTGGCCATGGTCGGAGCAGCAGCAACAGCAATGACCACAGCAGTCGCGACCATAGTCGCGAACGGGAACGGGAACGTTTCGGTAGTGGCAATGCCGCCCAGGAGGCCAGATACTATGATGATGACGATGAGCGGCGGGAAAGAGGCGACTACGATGACAGCGACGATGAAGATGACATTGAAATGTTAGATTAGTAAGTGGCCTGAGCTATGTTTTTTTTTTTTAATTTAATTAGCCCCACCATGTGGCTTATGTTTATGTCTGTGTTTCTTTCTTTCTTTCTTTCCTTCTTCCAAATTTTGTATATTGTGCGCAAAATGTACACAGGACATTTCTTAATTTATATAAATATATAAATATATATATATATATATATATATATGTATTCCATGCAGTTTTCTAAAATATATTCATTTATGAGAAGCGTTAAACAAAATTTGATTCTTGATTGCCTTATCTACTTTTGCATGTTTTGCTGGTCTTTCAGTCTCTGCCTCACCAGCCCCACCCCAACCACCTCGTCTACCACTCTCGTTGCCATTGGCCTTCTGTGCGGCATTTTCTATAATTTTTTTTTTTTTTTTTTTTTTTTTGGGTCTGTGCCGCGCGCGCATTTCAATTAAAAATGTTCTTAAATGGATTTTGTTAATTCCAGCAGTGCAAAGGTAGTTTTTTTTTTTTTTTTTTATGTATACATCTTATTCATAGCGTTCTGTTTAAGGTTTTAAATTGCAAACGCAAAGATTAGTTGGATTAGCCATTTTCCTTTTCACGATTTTCGCGTTTTATTTCTTTTAATGCTAGACCAAAAATTAATTTCAATTAACATGAATAGTTTAATAAATTTAACACCGAGGCTGTTCAAAACTCATCAATCAAAAATGTACCGTTGTCGTTGTAATTTATTTAGATATTTAATAAAGGTAATCTTAAAATAATGTAAATTTCTCGAAACACAGTTCATGAATTTTAATCAGTTTTCAGTGGAATTGTTCGCTTAGCCGCTATTTGTGATTAAGTTGAAGACTTTACAGTAGCTGGTTTAATTAACTCAACTCTTTACTAATTACGTAGTTTTCAATCGATGCGGAATCTTTTTAAGAATTCATTTAATCTTTTTAATCATCATTCGGGGTAAGGATCAAAGGGTGAGGCAGGCGTCCCTCTGTAGCCATGCTAATTGGTCTCATAGCTTTGCGGCCAGTAGAAAACTAATGACACTCTAACTTATTATTTATGTGTTCATGTGTTCATGTGTTAGATGTTTAGCTGTTGCATACAAAAAAACCCAGCCGACACCAAACAACTAACCGTTAACGCAAAGATGCTAAAATAGCCATAAACACCCATTCCATAAACTCCCATTTTCCATGACAGCTTTTAGCATTCCGAGCTGTAGAAATTCTCAAAACTTCCACCGTTCTATGCCCCAATTGAAATAACTTGCGGTTGAGCCAAAAAGTTTGATCTACTTAGAACATAGAACATATTTATGTTGATGGTAATGCTTAGCTCGAAATGAGCACGCATGAAATTTGTGTGACATTGGCTAAAACCAAATACCAGCTCGGTTTTTCAATTAAAAGATGGAGAGGGACAGAGCGAGAAAGAGAGAGAGAGCGAGAGAGAGAGAGCGAGAGAGAGCGAGAGTAAACGAGAATAAGCGACAGAGACAAAAATATATAATTTATTATTCCTTAAGAAATCGCAAGGTTAGCCAAGAAATGCCAGCTGCAAAATGGCGAATGTGAAAAAGCAAAAAGTCAACGACTAATTTGTCACTTTCGCTGGCAGGCAGCTTAAAAAATGTTTGCCTACTTTAAGGCGCAACCAGAGATGCGCTCGTGTTTGCAACAAAATTTCAATATTCCCTTTTCGTCACAACTAAATGCAAAACGAACAACAATGAATCGATTGCATTTTTTATAACACTAAACTGACATATGAAATACAAGAACGTTAAAGCTGGCCTCGTCCGAGCGCAGCTTACCAATCTTTGAAGAAGGTTTCTTTTAATCGACCTTCCAGTTTGGTAATTTTCGATCTTAAATCGTAGGAGATTTCCTAGAATAAAAAGGGAACCGAGCGTGGGGATGTAGTGTTCCAATCACCGTCTGAGTATTTAATCCTATTGTACCATTTTCAGCTTCATAGATCCTATGGTCAAAGAATATTTCTTAAATATATTCATTATTCAGAATAATTATTAGATTTCATTAAATTTTTATTGCCTTTATTGCTTTTGTTTTATTTTACTTATTTTTTTTTTTAACTGTGCACATTTTTCCTATTTTTTAAGTTATGATTAGCATTAGCATTTTGATGAAATATTCATGTTCAGTTCTTAATTCAATAATCATTGTTTATGCTGGGTTTCATTTAAATAATAATTATTTTCGTCTATTGCTTCATTTAGTATATGAATGTTGCTCAGATCTCAGATCACGTGGTACATCTCTATGCGATGAGCAGGATGTGAAATACCTTATGGCATCTTGCCAGGCGCCAAGGGTACAAATGGTGTATTTTATGGCCTACCTCACATTTCGGGGCTCACTTTTTTGTCATGCTGTGGGCGCTTAATTAAAATTAATGAAGTACGTTGACTTTTTATCCTTTTGGCAGACCGAGAGTAGCTACACTCGAACCCATTGCATTACACCCTCCCCTCCCCCCCGCCGCCACCTGTCCTGTTTCATCAGGCAAGCTGGTAAATACCAGATGTTGGAGCGGTTTCCCTGACTCTGTGAATATCTGCGTCTGACTTTATTTCACGTCTGTTAATTGAGCGGCAAAAGTCGCGTAGGTCTCGTTATGTACATACATATATATATATGTGTGTGTGGGTGTCGTGTGTGTGTGTCGAGTGTGTGTTGGTTGCGTATGCACGTTCGACAATTTACATAGTACTAGTTGTTCTCAGAACAGGCTAGCTTAATGAAGATTGAGCATGGCGACAACATGCCAAATGTTTGACTGACTGACTGACTGACTTGTAGATGGACTAACTGGCAAATGTTCAGTGCATGCCGTTGTAAATATAATTAGTAGGTACTGCATTTATATACCCTGAGTCGCATTCAAAACGGGTATGTCATGCAAAGGTATGGAAAAACAGGCAGGATGCCGTAAGGTATATATCTTCTTGATCATCAGCATCAGCAGTCGAGTTGATTAAGCCAAGTCCGTCTGTCTGTCTGTGTGCTCAAAGGATATTTAAATTTAGGAATATAAGTTTATCGATTACCTCCCCGGTTTCGCGCATATCGATACATATCGATGAGCGATAGCAATAGAAGCAGCCATATTATCGATCAATTGATAATTTGATTAAGATTGGATAAGAAATACAGAAAGCTATAGCTCATATCATATTCTCAGACGACAGAAAGCAGAAGAAAGCATATATGCATATATATATATTCCAGACCAGCATCAGTAGAGACACGCGGATCTCAGAGGCCATGAGAACTAGAAAAACACGCTTCCTTTTTTGTGGCCAGGCTCAATTTTACTTTGCTCAATTAATCGTCATTTCTAATTTTCCATTTTTTTTTCTCACTATTCTTACTGCAGTTTTGCTGCAGCTTCTTTGTGCTTGATAATTGAGTTTTATTTGCCCGAAAAAAAAACCCAAAAGCGACCCACAAAACGATTTAATATGCACACACGTGTTCTTTGTGTATGTGTGTGTGTGTGTGTGTGTGTGTCTGTGTGTGTGTGTCTGTGTGTGTGTGTGTGTGTGTGTGTGTGTGTCTGTGTGTGTGTGTGTTGTCTCTTATCTCTACGTCGGAGTGAGCGCATTGGCCAAGTGAATAGCAGAGTGGTATTCAAAAAACGTAATTTACTTAAATTTACCAAAATTAATCAATTCTGAACAAAGTTGATGGAATATCTTACATAATATAAGTACGCTTACATAGTTAAGTATAGAAAAAGTAATACAAATGAAGCAGGGAAATGGGGATTCTAAATCAGGAAATGGCTTATTGTTTTTGATTTTTAATTGCTTCATTATTTTAGTTGATTATTGAGGTGCACGAGAGACAATTATGATAGAATAGTGCATCTTTATCTTAGTAATGAGGAGACTTAGACCGCTATGGATTGAGAATCAGCAGCAATTATGTGTGTGTTTTTTTTAAGAGGAGATTGTGTGTTATGCACACTCTGATCTAATCAAGTGGAAGATCGGTTAGCAGCTATCGCATTTGTGCGATCCTCAGCAATCTGGGGGAAAGCAATTCCAAACTGTTGCTAAGCAAGTAGAAGGCATTAACATGTGCCATGTGCTGTTCCTTTCTATTCCTTTCTTCTAATTATTGATATAATAAACTGCTTTGTCTAGAATCGAATCGCATTTGGGTTGCGATTCCGTTTTTGAACTTCGATCGGTTAATTTTCAGTTAATTTTCCGGCTTAAAAGCCAAATGTATTTTTCTCCGTTAATCCAAACTGAATATTAAAACATTTCTTAACCGAAATTTGTGCAACGAGCTCATTTAATATGTTAAATGCATCTGCTGCAGCTACATACCGTTATCCGTATCCCAAGGTATGAACTAAATGCCATAAGCAGCAACAAAAACTTTAAATAACTGGGCCAACAATGTCAAGTAAATATGCGCTTAGAAATTGTTATCAAACAAAGGCAAATACTTTGCAATGTCTTTCCCTGGCGCATATATGTATTTGTATGTGTATGTGTGTGTGTGTGTGTGTATGTGTGTGTGTATGTGTGTGTGTGTGTGTGTGTGTGTGTGCTCCTACGGACCTGCCTGTACATAGCCCTCGCGAATTTAAAATATTTAAAGCCCGCACAGGCAACAGGAGTGACAGCGTTGGGCCACAACGTGTTAGCATTCAGCATCAGCAAGTTTAAATTTGTGCTTTTTTTCCCAAAGGTATCATAAAGTTGTGCAAATGCATTTGTTGTTCCATTAGCAATCTTCCAGGTTTGAGTTAAGTGTCTCTAGTTTTAAAATTTATTGCCCGCTTGGCGGTAAGATATACGGCTCCATCGACTTACGCAATTGGGTATACAAAACTTCAAAATTTGCGCAAAAACTGTGAAAGACATAAATATAAACATTTCCCATAATATCATCATCTGAAATCTATCATTTATATTATATCGATTTCACTGCACAAAACCGTATACATATTTTTTTTTAGTTTATCTATTGAACTCAATATTGTATTATGATTTTTAACTTACTTAAAAATTAAAAAAAAAACAGTTTGAAATTTAGTATTTTTTTGATTACAATTAATCAAGTTTGTTGGCATTGGATTGAATGTTATATTTATAAATCTGTAAAACAATTTTGATAAATAATTAAATATTTCTGTTCTTTGTTTCGTTTTAGCGATACGTGAGTACTACTACTACTACAAACATTTTGTTGCAACACATCATTTGGCTCATCATTATACAAGTCGGTAAATTGAACTTTTGACTTAATATTTGAAATATATTTGAACTGACATTTCTGGGTGCTTTTGTACACCCAACACCGAACAGGAAGTGTAATAATTACAATTGTATTTAATTAGGTATTGTGCAAATTGAAACTTCAAACATTTAATCCGAAGTAATTCTAAACTCGAACTGCGGATGACAACTAGAAACCGAATATATATAAATAATAATAATACGAGTATATTATTCAAGTGTGCCAAGTCGAAGCTTAAATACTCTGACAGATATATAATTTATATATACGTATGTATTTATGGCTTACTTTTTTGATTGTTCAGTTGTAAAAATCAATTATTTAACTTTGATGGCTTATCCATTTTGCAATAGAAGTGTGCAATATTTGTAACATTAAGCAATCACCAATGTTTGTCTATAGATATATATATATATATATATATATATATATGTGTATATGTGGTATACATGTGTGGTGTATATGTTGAATGTATATTGGAGCAGAGACAAGGCAACATTTGCGCCAACCTTCCCACCTGGCACGGCATTGTGTCTACCATTGTAATCATATTTCCCTCTTCACAAAATAACAATAACAACTCATAATACGAAAGCGAAAAAGGCAGCTGGGATTGTAAGCAGAAAAATGTCGGATTAAGGGAACCAAAATGGGGTTAGGTATGTGGGCGAGAGGTGGCGAGGCGGCGAGGAGTCGGTGGGGGGGGATTGAGCGCCCTATGCGCCTTATAAAATTCTATACAAATTCAAAGGCAAATCGTTTGATTATTTTCTTTTCTTCGCCTACGGCTCACACAAACGGGTATTTTAGCTATGCGATGTTCTTCACAAGAGTATATACACATATATATATATATATATATATATATATTTAATTAATTTTATAATTATTATAATTAATTGATAAATACACTGAAGAAAAAAACTCTTTGTATTTAAACGTCTTCTCTACTTTTCACAATGCTGGCTTTGAGAATATATTTTTTCATGAATTGCATTGGTCAATAATTGATCAACAAATGTGTTTTTAATAAAGTTGATTTCATTAACATATTCATTTATTATATAGTGTAGAGAAAAGTTTGCTACTCTCAGCTCTGGCATTTTGGCTAGCTTCGAATTACGCATTCGCCGTGTTGTCGATGCGACTGTTTTGTTTTTTTTTTTGGTTTTTTTTTTTTTTTTTTTTTTCTGTTATTTTTATTTGGCTGACGACGACGTTGAGAATGCAAAGAACGCGCCGGTTGCCTCAAGACGTCTTAAAGCCGGTAAAAATTTGTGTTACAGCCAATATCAATAAATTGTGTAGGCCAAGGACGTGCAGCAGATATTTGGGAAATTGATATTATTGCATAATCGTTGATTTTCATTTCGGTGACTCACAAACGGTTGGAAATGGCAAAAAGCGTAACTAACATTAAAACATGAGTGTTTATTTTATGAGCAGCAAACATGATACTACCAAATTGAATACCAGCTCACACTTTACACACACACACACACAAATTTGAGTGTAAGCCCACATAGAAATAGCAAAATATATATTTATATACATATAGCTATACGTATGCAGATTTTATGCTTAAAGTGTGAAAGAAGTGTTCGGTTTTGTTGTGTGTCTCTCGCAAGTTGGCCAATTTTTCGTAGCTCATATTCTCGACAAAAGCTGTTTGTTATTGTTGTCCATTGGATTTAAATTGCACACGCAACATAACCAGCTCACTGTCGAAAGGTAATCAAAATATATACATACATTTGCTGCCGGATACTCATTGCCGGATTGGTATTGCTGCTCTGTGTGCTGACAGTATTTTGCTATTTTCAGCACATTTGATTAGTTGCAATAGTTTGTTATACTCTGATATCGCGTCTCTCATGCCACAAAGATCTATGTAAGTTTATAAGTTGCCGCGCCACGACTATCACAATTTTTATGGTATTTTGCCAGTATTAGAGTATTTTGTAGTCGTTTCTACTCGATTGTAACGTTCTCACTTGGTTTATTACGGTTGTTGTATCTCGGATTTTATTTTTGTCTGACAACCAGTAGTTGCAATGCTTCTAAATTAGTGACAACCAAGCCATTTGCACATTGTGCAGCATTTTGATTTTCCACAAACACTAATAAGCTTTTACACTATCTGCCACCGAATGTGATTGAAGAGAACTCGTGCAACGCCATATCTGGTTATGATGCACGTTGTCAAGGGAGTACAATTATAAAGCAGATACATACATTATGCATTCAGAAAAGTAATTTCAGTCATTTGATCAAATTAGTTTAACGTATTTCCGCAGTTATCGGATGCTTCAATAATAATTGAATTATACTTATCAAAGTGCACTCAGCAGAAATAACTTAAGAATATTCAGAATAATCAGGTACAATATAGTTAGCCAGTTGATTGCCATTTCTGGTTATGATGCACGTTGTCAAGGGAGTACAATTATAGAGCATTAAATGCATTCAGAAAAGTAATTTCAGTCATTTGATCAAATTAGTTTAACGTATTTCCGCAGTTATCGGATGCTTCAATAATAATTGAATTATACTTATCAAAGTGCACTCAGCAGAAATAACTTAAGAATATTCAGAATAATCAGGTACAATATAGTTAGCCAGTTGATTGCATAGAATAAGCTCAAGTCCATCTTGACTTGACTAAATCAACTAATTAAGACTATGTGATGTGATTTGTGGGTATGGATTTGAAGTTATAACTGATTTATTAATTTCTAAAATGACACTAATAATCGTGTATCGATTTCACGGGCACATTTATCATGTTCCACTTGGTGTGCACTGCCCGCATTTGCTATCAAAGGTCTTTGACAAATACCGGGATGGGTTTCAATCCAATCAGCCCCATGCCAACTTTGGCATTAAAAATGTAAGCGCATTAAATATTTAATAAACGCGTATAAGACATGTTTGCGTCAGTTCTGTGCGCTGCGCTGCTGACATTTAAATGAGTTTTCAATAATTTTCATCTTCCTTCTCTGCCATTTTATTTACGTTTTTTTCTCTTTTTTTTTTCTTTTCTTAGGGTGGTTGTGGTAGAGTCGGCGATAGAGTTGGCCTTTGAGCACTTAGCGCGTTACAGGCGACAAGGCAACAAGGCAGAGAGGACGGACGGAAACGTTTGAATAGTCAAGTCCTGGGCTCTCGTCCGCTAGCCCTGCAAAATACCATTTGTGTAAATCTAATAAATAACAAAACCGCATTAAATTTGACAACAACAATACCGGCATCAGCAGCTCCAAAATCAGCGCCAAAGGCGGGGGAGGCGGGGGGAGGGGGGTTGATACGGCAGCACGCACGTGTCAATGTGACTGGGTCACAAATTTCATTATGGCAACAACCACAAAAAGAAGAAAAAAAAAGAAGCAAAAAAGGAATTGAAGACACAATAACAACACCGGCAACAAAAAGAAAGTACGTGAAGCGGTGGCATATTGAAATCCAGCGCTAACTGACGAACATGTAACACTTTATGCCAAAAAGTTTTACGAAAGGGTATCTTGAAGCTGTGCAAAATGTATGTAACAAGCAGCGGGATGCATCTGTGACCTCAAAAAGCATATATATATATATATATATATATACATATATTATTGATCAGCAATCGTTTGTCTCAGGGACTACAAGATATTCAAGCAACATCACATTTGCACTAAGAGTTTTCGTCCAGCATACGCAGATCGAGGTTATCGATAACTTACACCGTTTTTCTAATATCGATAAATATCGATCGATATCGATTACCGATAGCACTGGCATATCGGCATATCGTGAATAATGGGTATCAATTTTATGAAAGTTGTTTCCAAGTCAACGCCAGAAGATACACCAAAAAGTGTATTATTGCCTGGATACAGACTTCGTTCCAGGGCATCGGCTAGTCGATCTTTTCACAGCTAAAGCATTCTTGACGTTGTTTTTTGTATCTTCAATTTTTTTTTTTTGCGTTAGGGGATTTCTACTGGCAAAGGTCGCAGCATGCACCGCTGTGTAGTTTAGGCCAAATTAACATATCACTCAAGCCGCAGTCGCTGTCGAAATCATTGCTTGGGCCAATCCTTATGGCATGTCCTTGCTTGGGCCGACGCTCCGGCTTTAGCTCTGCTTGACTTGTCACTTTGAGGCAACTGACTCCAAGGCAATCGTATATACACACATACACATGCATAAAGTAGGCCTAGGCTTACTTTCAACTGCTGCTGGTGCTGCTGGTGCTGCTGATGCTGGGCCATTGACTGGGCCAGCACACCTACACGACCAACCCCCTCCCTATCCCCTATCTCATTGCCGCATTCAGCGCTCGGCAACGTCACGGCTCATGGCTCATGGCTCATATCACATGTTTGCTTCTTGCTTCTGACTGCTTGGCTGTCTGCTGTTATTTTATGCCAAGGAATGCCTTATGAATCTGCGGGGAATGGCAGCCAAAATGCTTCTTAACGTCAAGTGCTATTAGGGCAAAGTATCTGTGTATTTAATTTTGCATACGCCGATTTTGTGTCGCTGCCTCCACAACGAACCACTTAAAAACGTGTGGCAGATACGTACTTATTTTAATAGGTTCTCTATGATTGCAACGTTTTTGTTTTTGTTTTTTTTTTTATTTATCCAGTCTCTCTGGTGCCAGCAAATGTAAGTGTAGAATCGGAAATAAACAGAAACCATAGGAAACTTTCAGACTTTCTAGATTATAATGAATGAAAGGAGGTTGAGCTTAACGCTGGGTACACCCTTGCCAAACCGATTTTGAAAAGTCAATAATACAATATAATTAAGCCCAATAAAACTGCAAATAGTTTTGTACTTGATTGAATAACTGAACTAGTTTGAACTTCTATCGAACATGCTTTCAGTTCATAAAAACAAATAAAAAAAACTTAATGCCATTTCAAGCATTTAAAGATAATCGTGATCAAAGAACTGGAAGATGATAATTCTTCGAAATGACTTCTATGCAAAGCTATGCAAAGAAATCGTTTGATAGCAGCAGGACGACCGATAGTTTAAAAAAAAATCTTGTTTATCTTTGTTAAATCGTTTCATCTCTATGCGAAGTTTTTTTTATACCCTGGGTCCATTAACAACGTGTAAAAGGGGTATAATGGTTTCGTGCAAATGTATGTAATAGGCGGAAAGGAGCGTATCCGACTCTAAAAAGTATATATATTCTTGATCAACATCGATAGTCTGGTCGATATAGCCGTGCCCGTCAGTCCGAACGTCTGTCCGAGTGAATACGCCGTTGTCAGAGACTAAACGAACTGAAATTTAAGTTCTCGTATACCCCGTGCAGATCAAGTTTATTTCATGCTATCGATAAGCGGCTCCGTTTCGCAAATATCGATTCATTTCGATTGCCGATAGCAATACAAGGCAGTGGTATCTAATTAGTAAATATTATACAATTACAAGTTTTTGATCAAGATCGGATAGAAAAACAAATAAGTTACAGTAGAATATATATTGTCATATATATATATATATATATATATATATAATAAGCCTCTGTGCCGACCATAAGAATTGGGAGCAATTTTAAAATTAAATTTGACAATAAAACTAGAATGTGTTTAACTGTTGGTCTCAGCATATTTCGTAGTCGGGCTCAGCATTTTTACTTGTTTTTTTATCAATTGTTTTTCTACGCTTTTTTTCCCACTTCTCTTTGTGCATATTCCACGTATAGCAATGCATTGCTAATTCTCATATTCTCTGTTCCCCTCCCCCTCCCCCTCCTCGCTCTGACTCTGACTCTAGCTAACAACATCAATCGCTTTTTGGTTGTCCATCGTTTTATGGGCCACACTTGCACACACGCACACTTGCACACTCGCACACACTTGCACACTCACACACATGCACACACGCACACATGCACACACACATTGCCTTTGGAAAGTTGCCGATAAGCGCACAACATTTCTGCATTGTTTGTTCTCAGCTGTTACCCGCCTCGTTCCGCCTTCTTTTGGCACAAAACGCTGCTGATAGTTGATAGTTTTTTTCTCTTTATGTGTGTGTGCGAGCGAGTGTTGGTTGGTCAGTGAGTGTGTGTGTGTGATTGTGCGTCTATTTCTCTGTGTGCCTTTTAACCAAGCAGCTTAATGAAAATTGAAATCGCCTTTATCGTTTGTTAGTCAAACACATTGAAACCCTGCATTTCGCAGACTTTCTCTTGTCAAATGTCGCGCAGTTTTATTGAAATTCCTTTTGTGCAACGCCACATCCACATCCACATCCACATCCGCATCCGCATCCCCCATTCCTACTCGGAACCCTCAGCTTTTTATGTCCTTTTTCATTCAATGCCCACACATAATATTTAAGACAAAGAGCAAAATGATTCATTGTGTTCTATGAATGCAGGTAATATTTTTTCTATTTCCCTTCTATCTATCTCTCTCTCTCTCTCTATGCACATATATAATGGATATATGTATTTTTAGAACTTGGCCCTTTATTCTTGTTCGTTCTGCTTTTTGTTTCAAGTTGATTTGCTTGCTTTTTATTGTTTTTATTATTATTATCATGATTGTTGTTGCTCTTGTTGCCGCTGTTGCTGTTGCGACTGTTGCTGCTATTGCTACTGTTGCTGTTGGTTTGTTATGGGCAGATAATAAAAAGCATTTCATTTGAATAATGTGAAAACATTTTGTTAGACAACACCGTTGCCTCCTTTGCCGCCCTTTTATAGCCACATTTTTAAACTACTCAACTGACACGCTCAACGAAAACCCTATCTCTCACACACACACACACACACACACACACACTCTCCGTATCTGCTTTCACACTCTCTATCTGTTGCTCGATGTTGTTGCCTCAGCCACGCATTGATTGCCTATTGATAGCAGTTTGACAAATAGACAATCAGACAGACAGTCAGTCATTCAGTCAGTCATTCAGTCAGTCAGTCAGTCAATCAGGCAATTCTATATGCATGACTTGGTCATTGTGCCATTAGCCCCAAATAGCCTTGTGAGCGCTAGCATTTAAGGGGCCTATGACGAAAGTAGGTCAATTTAACATCAATAAAGGACTTTAAATAATAAATTTTGTTTATCCATCATTTGTTAGCTGTTGAATTCTTAAACCTATAAATATAAGTTCCTGGAAAATGTCAAAAATTTTGTTGCACGAATTCCATTAAGGCGTCAAATCAGTTGTGTTTGATCAAATATTTATTAGTGAATGAATTCTATTCAAATATTCTGCCACAAGCGATATGAAATGTTTTTTCTTTTCGACTGTAGTGTATGTCTGAGTCGGTGATAATGCATTTTGAGTCTATTTCTTGCTGGCAATTTTTTAGTTGCTCGCAGCCCCTCAAAGTATGCCACAATTGATGTATGTAAGTATGTATGTACATATTTAAGAATGTGTGTATGTATGTGTGTGTGTGTGTGTGTGTGTGCTTAATTGAATTGTCGTTTATCAAATGGGAGCACATATAAATCTTTTGTACCCGTTAGGACAGCATAACACGGTTGCGCAGCTGTTAACCCAAAACATATAATTACTTTATGGCAAATAATGAATGTGGGCAACCCAATTGTACATATCTGACGTTTTAGACAATTGCAATCGTTTGAAAAGCAATTTGAAAGCTTATTTTTTATTCCCACAACTCCGGTTGGAAAAAAAGGTCAATTGCATTTAACGGTAATTTGGTAATCGATGTTAAACGCACAGAATTACAGCTCAACGGAAGTGCACTTAAAATAAATAATTGAATGCTAAAGCTCTACTATTCTATTTATGCTCCATTTCAATACCCATTACAGCTGATGTTGTGGCAAAATGCTTAACAACCTTTCAACAATTTTTCTACGGTGCAAATTTGTTAAGCGAATGTGATAACAGAGTATCGCTTCACAAAACCAAATTTATCTCTCGATGTCTCTCGATATTCTGAATGGATGACCTTAAAGTATTCAACAAAAAAACTCATCTAGAATAGTGCAGTCGAATTTAACCAAAAGCGGGTAGAGCTGAGACAGTTGGGGATCAGGCAGGTGTCAGTCATTGAAAAGTGTTGTCAGTAATCTACCTTTGTTTAACCTTTGATTTCAGAGTATACTAATACTTAGATACGTGTATATCAACAATAAAAACTGGCACTGAATCAGTTTGGCAATAAAGCACTCAGTTAGATTGACTCAAGCATTTGACACTCATCATGTGTAAAAATACTTTATACAAATCTCATTGACAATGCTTTGATTTACGTCGTCGATCATTTGCTTAAACAGCAGCTGACGATGCACGGTTACACGCCACACGATGCTGCACGATGTGTGGATCGCTGATGCGTGCCCGCTGCTATGTGCAGCAGGAGCTGGCCGAGTTCAAGTCACAGTTGGAGCATTGCATGAGCAGTTGCCGATTGCCGATGGCGATGACAATGCATGTGGCACTGCTCGCTGAACTGTGTGTTTACAAATGTGGCGCTGTTGCCGGAACTGTTGAGCACGATGCGTATGACACTGGCGAGGGGCCCGCCCATAAGGAAACGTGTATTGTTAATTAAAATAGTTGCAAATAATTAGTGCTTATCTGAAGGCATATGCATATGGGTCGACTGCTAGATTGTCGTGACTTCGACTATAAGTAGCAGCGACTTTGACTTGAACGGCACAGAATAGTACGGAATAGTTTGTGGAATGCATTACCAACTATTGTTGCTGCTGTTGTCCTCTTGTTGCGCCCTGCTCGTGGCCAACCCGATCGCTGCACAACCCGATAGCTTCGAATATGACAGCGAGGATGAAGAGTTGTTGTCGGGTAGCTCTGAGGAGCAGCAGATGGCTGATGAGCGAGTGGGATGGCCGACCAAAAAGCCGAACGCGCCTGCCAACCCAAACAGAGAGTTTGAACGTAAGGTGCGTCGTGTGTTGCAACGCAATGGATTGCTCCGAAAGATGCTGGCGAAGACAGTGGTGAATGTGCTCTCGCGGAGTCCCGTTCAGCTGCGTCGCCTGGATGAACTGCTACACGAGGAGGCGCTTAAGGGAGCCAAATAAAAAATGTAGGCTACTTTTTTATTTTCTTCTTTGTGTGCGTAAATGATTCTGCAATAAATGAGTTTGCCATAAAGTTTATGGCAAAACAGCAATCAGCAACAACAAGTAGCAGTCAGCCTAATGTGCCAACTGTTGAGTTTCCTACCGCGCCTAGCGCTCTCTCTTTCTCTCTCTCTCTCTCTCTCTCTTGTCCTCTCTCTCTCTCACTCTCACTCTCACTCTTTCTCTTTCTTAAAAAGAAATATTCAGCTGTGCCGGCATCATTGTTTCAATGGATGCCGCCAAAGCGCCGAATGCCGAACGCCGAATGCGCCGACGAGTGCTTACAGGTGTTTGCTGTGCTTCGTGTGCTCTGCTGCGACTCTGGCGTGCTGTCGTCGTGTGGGCTTGTTGGTAGCCATAGCCCCCATACATGTGTTGCGCTCACTCGTTCGCCTCGTGCGTTCGCTCGCTTCTCGCTTGCGCTCTCTCTCTGTTTCTGTGTGCCGTTTTTATAGCGCTCGATGCCTTTTTATATTCCTGACGCTGATGTGCTATCGCATCAGTTTCATTTGAACGCTCGACGGGGCGTGTTGTACAGCAGCTGAGTAAAACCAGAGCCAGAATCAGACCAAAACATCCAAAGTGTGTTGAATCAAAACGCTCAACATTCAAAACTCTCACTCTCAACTCTTCAAAATTCATAACATTTTTAAAAACGCTCATGTTGCACACGAACATCATCAACGACAACCAGAAGAAACTCGCTATCAGTATTTATTTTTATTTTTTGCTTGTGCAAGTGCAGTGCTGAAAAATTCTAACTTCTATCAAAAAAAAAAAAACAAAAATCTAAATTCTGAATTTGGAAAATATAATAAACTTTTGACATATTTGGCGATAAAGTAAAAGCATTATTTGGCGTTACTTTTTGTTTGCACAACATTCTGTGTTTTTCTTGTGTTCTATTATTATTTATTTTTCGGTGTAAAAATTTTTTGATTGTTTACGCACAAAATGTGCACAAAATTCTCATTGGACTCGAACGACTGAAAAGTGCGTCGTTCTCAGAACACTTTTGCAAAGGTAAGTCCTAAACCATTTGCATTATTTTTTTATTGTAATTATAAACTAAATATTTCTTTGATGGATGGGGCAAACAAATTTCGGAAGCATTTATTTTTTTTTTTCGAAAAATATTTTGATAGTGCAAGTGTGTATGTGTGTGCAGAGTTTTCGATTTGCTTCCCTTTTCATATAACTTGAAGCTCAGGTTTCGAATGTTCCCTAAATTTATGCTTTATAGCTTGAAGCATATTTGCTGTACATTTTTGATAATTGTTTTTAATTGTCTTCTGACACATGCTCAATTTCAATGAAAAAAAAAAGGACTTTGTTTTAGGCCTTGAGCTATCTTTTGTTTCATTTTGCACTTCGGCTTGATCAAAACATGTCCCAAGACTTGAATTCTGAATCTGTCTGCTATATTTGCAAATTTTAATTACAATTTATGGTAACTATTTTGAAATATGATTCTGCCCTGCTGGAAGCACCTTTCCACAAGTTGGCAAACATCTAATCGCCGCATGTGGCTGCAACAACAACAACGTCACAAGAATACCGTTGACAACATAAGCGTTCATTGGCAGGCAAACGATACTTAATAGGGCAGTTTAAAGGCGATTTGTGTCAAATTTTATTTTATAGAAACTTTCAAAAAAATTTTTAAATTCTTAATCATGGTTTGAGGACATATAAAATGTTATTATTGAGGTTCAAAATGTCAGTAAAAGCCAAACGTTTTTATTGAACAACTGAACTTTTCACCGATCATTCCGATTGCAGCAATACTATATAATCCGGAAAATGAAAAAGTATTTGCTGCATGCAGCAAATCGGGTTATTCAGTATTTTTCTTCAAAACGCAAACAAAAATCTATAATTAATGCATATTTGCCTAAACTACACAAATAGCAGCAATAAGCTACACAGTATCCTTGATAAGCAATTTGGCAACAGAGAAACTGTTTGCAGAGCCCTCGTTAAGACGCCGGCGGGCATTAGCCCGGCTAGCAGCTTTTGCAGTCCTGGTTTGCCTTGCTAACCGAAGTGCGCGCGTGTCTTTATCTAGGTAGAATGGCTGTGCATGTGTGTGTGTGTGTGTGTGTGTGTGTGTGTGTCTGCGTGTGTGTGTCTATGTAAGGAGTGTGCATTTTGTACGTGTCTTTCTGTTAATCGCAGCGTTTAAACTGCTTCACCAAAAATATTCAGCGTCGCTTTTTGGAGCAGGGCTACCGAAACTCACGTAAATCAAGTGAGAAAGGTGCAAAGTGAGAGAAAGAACAAGGAGAAGGCGATCTTTGATTTGACATTTAGACGCAGAAATATGTTGCAGCGTATGTGTTTCTGTTTGTATGTGTGTATGTAATATATACGTGGCAGTTGCCGCAATTTGAGACAAAAAGTTTTTAAATATTTTATTGCGTGCATCCTGCACGTGCCATTTTGTTAATCGCAGCCATTGAAGTGTTGCACTCAGATAAAATCACGTAAGAAACTTCTAAGTAAGTAAAACAGAGAAAGAGAAATTGATCTTCGCGTATGTCTTTCTCCCAAAAAAAAAACACACTAAATGCCTTAACTTAATTGCACAACAAATTTGCTCGACAAACTAACATTTTATGAAAAGTTAATATCAACAACAATTAGTTGCAAAATTTGACAAGCACTCAAGTTGAAGGGAGTTGGGCTGGCAAAGTATTTCAGTTTGAAATTTAAATTGATTAGCCAACGAAGCTGAAAGTCACCAAACAGAGTTAGCTAGATTTTGTATTTAGTTATAAATATAATAAATACATATATATACGTATATTATGTAAAATGTTGTTATTTAGAGTGTTAAACAGATTATGGATATGTGCGAGTGCAAAGTACTCGCTTGTTTCTTGATTGAAATTGTCAAGCTTAGCTCGTTGCTGAAAATTTGCCTGTGGCATTTACGTGTGGCACAGCGGGCAGCTGCCCATCCAATTTAAATGACACACAGAGTTAGACCACTGTCTATCAAATTATCAATATTATGAACATGTGTGCTTAATAGCTTGAACGCGTTTCCTTCAAATGCTAACTAATAACAGCTGCTTCCAATTGAATCTCGAGCCTCGCATTGAATCACAGTTTGGTTCAACTATTTTCCATCCTGTTCACCGTCTAGCATTGTGCGGCTGCAATTCCATCAATTTCATGTGGTTTTTGAGCGGATTGCGTGTTTGTTATCGGCCAACAATAAGCGACCAGACTCTGGACAGCTTGACCATTAAATACAGCTATACAGAATCAAATCAGTCGGCACTTCACCTGCTCTTAACGACGTCTGACCATATTATACAACAAATTTCGATCTGGGCATCTGGGCAATGACTAAGAGTAATTATAAGCCAAATGTATCTAAATGTTATATACACAAGATCTCTAGCTGCCACAAACGTTGTCAGATATTAAAAGTTTCGATTGTCACTATATATTTTATTACTATCACAAGTCAAAAATATATAATGAATGTAAAATTTTGCACACCGAAAGGAAATAAAGCAACAAACAACTTTGAACTTTTATAGAGTAAAAAAATAAGAGCAATATGTACCAATAGGAATAGACTAAGCAATATTCCTTCAAGCTAAGCATACCCGGTCTGCAGCATTTCGCTGTGGGTATTCAACGCATAAATCCGTTCGCAACGATTGCATTCGGATTGTGGATACTTAAGCAACCCTCGGGCAGCTCTGTTTACCGCAATACCATCTAAAGCTTAACATAGCTTATCACGTATTATAGCCTCTGAAATATACACATACAAATATATATATATTTCTCTTTTTATACTCTAAGTCCAATAGTCTGTTTGTCCGTCTATCCTTCGGCATGTTTTTTCGAATGTTTCGATTTGAGAATTTGAAAATATACTTGGCTGGCAAGGCTGGTAGTTCAATAACACCCCGTGCTGTGTAAATGGAAATTGACAAATAAATAAATAAAAATTAAATTTCTATATGTTTTTATCTATTCGCATTTAGACACCAGATAATATGAGTTCTTTGCTAAAAATTCACATTAAATATTCAATTTCCATTTTTTACGTTCACTCTTAACAATATAAGAATAAAATCCAATAAAAGTACACACACACACACAAGCACACACACACACACACAAGCACACACACACACACACACACACACAGACAAGCACACAGTGAAAGAATATTCGAAAACAAAACACAAATTTTGGCTTGTTGCGTCCTGCTGGCGACCGCCCCTAAGCGCTGCCATGACAATGGAGCTGAGGAGTTGTAAGGTTAGCGGGCGGGGCAGGGGCGTGTGATTGGCTGGGAGCGAGGTGCAGTCGAAATATGTATATATTTGTAAGGTGCGTGGCGAGGCGTATAAACACATGCAGTGTATTTGATTGCAAATTGTGTTCCGCTTAATCTACACATATATATATATATATATATATATATATATATATAGAAAATTTATATATAGCAAGTGAAAGGGAAGCAAACATTTGGCTTCTATTTCAATCACAATCTGTCGCATTCGAATGTCCATGGCCAGGGCAGGCAGGATGAATCCATATGATCAGGTTGTGGTGCTCTGCTGCGGCCCATTGCACTCGTAGCACAGATCCGTTGGCATCTTTGAGTGCTCGTTTGGCCTGTTGCGCGATCCGCATGCGTGCAACAATTAAAAGCCGAAAATGTTCAAGTGCCTGCTGCGCAGTGAAGCGAGTCCACCGACTCTGCACACCCTAACCGAATGCGATACACTGCACTGAGGCTGCACTGGCGCTGCCATCTGTGATTAACTTTCAGAGCTCTCGTTATTCAATTAGAATATTTTGACTTGATTTTGATTTGTTTTAATAAATAAAATCAAACTCTAGATTTGAATTGTAGAAAAACAAGTAGAATACCTAAGCTATTTATTTTCAAAGAGTTGCCTACGTTTGAGCTGTGCACTAAAAATACAATTTCTAGAAAAATAATTAAGTAAATAACAAATAACAAATAACAAATAACAAAGAACAAAGAACAAAGAACATAGAACATTTCATGTTCGTGCACACAAAACGGAATCATTTAATAGAAATGGAAAAACAACCTGAAAATGCAGCACGCAATTTCATAGATAATACATAATACGGTATTTGTAACAGTGCACTAATATTCCGTTATTGTTATTTTTTTTTCCATTGTTGTTTATTTGTATTGCCTGAATGCATCAATCAAAATATGTGGCACCGATAAATACCGTTGTTCTCACTTCATCTAAATCAATATATTAGAGGCAAAACATATTTTCATATACAAATATACATATATATATATATATATATGTTTATATGTATACAACTTCAATACGTATCGGAAGCCGAGCGCATAGATCGGTCAGTCCTCTGTCAGTTTAAGTGGAAAGCAATGTTGTTTTTGGATAGCACATAGATTGTGGTCATTGATAGTGCTAATGTTATTAGAACGACTCAACAACAACAATTCCCAACCGAAAAAAATCGAATCTTTCGATTTACAGGCACGCAAATCAATTAAAACTAACCGATATAACGAAAGCGTACTTCGACTATGAATTCATATTGCATAATGCATTCATTACCTTCTGCGCAATACAATTAATTAAATTCATTTATGCGTGAAAGTTTTCAGTTGGCTTATTCTTAAATAAGTTCTGATACTATTCATTTAATATGTTTTCTTCATTATCATTATATATATACTAAATTAGAGCCAACTTTTGCTAACTCTGCACAACAAACAGGACATCTGTCAACAGTTCGGTTTTTGTACGTTTCTTACAGTGACAAAGTACAGCAAAATGAATTGAAAGTAGTGCCCTTTGAGGGTGTTCAATGAAATGTAATATTGTCGGACCAATTTGATTCACAATTTCCATTGCTTCCGCTTAAAGATAAACACAAAAAATAATTTCAAGCATATGTTTGATCTGAGAATCAGGATATGAGATATCAAGCCTTATTGGCAAACAACTTCACAATATTTCAGTTGAATTTCCATTTGGGTTTATTATAAATACTCAATAAATGTCGCCTATCAACAGATAAATTAAAACCAAGCCGTGACCAGTCCTAATATTTTCTAATACTTTATTTTAGATATATATTTTTTTGTTCATGTTGAAAATACTTAGGTATTTAGTTGTTACTTTCTGTTCGAGCTGAGAAGTAAAGTTCGAAAACTATTGTAAGTATCCTGGCATAAATTGGCTGACAAAACTTTGTGTAAAAACTTTTCTACAGCTGTACCGACACAAATAATATTAGCTTTATCTGTTCAACTATATATCGATTGTTCATTCAGTTAGCTTCTAGTTGATCAGCTTGGGCTTCTAGTTGCGTGTTCTTCTTGTTTATTGACTTGTGGCTATCTACTCGGAAGTTTTAAGCCAAAAGCAGATGGCCGAGTTGCAAGCAGAGAGTAACAATTTGAAGTCAGTAACACATTCAAGAAAAAAAAAATGTCCGACTACATAAAATATTTCTTTATTGCGCCGTATTTATAGTTCCTTTATGAAAACGTTTTTTGTTTACCAAGTTCTTGGCATTTATGTTCGTAACAAATATAAACATCGAACCACTATATTGGCATATAGTTGAAAGAGGAGCAACAATTATCAACATATATCAGAGGACGTCTACGTCGTTGCCAAGCTAGCTCTGCTTCTATTATTATTTTGATTTTTTATTTTGCTGGTATTGTTGCTTTTTTTTATATGTGTATTTGTTGTTATATTTGAGTTGAGTTTTGTTGGCCGGGCAAGTTAACTGATTGCTGTTAGTTAGTTGGCGTTGTTACGCTTTCTGTGTTGGCATTGTATTTGCCATTGTGTGAAGCCCCAAAAAAATGTTTAGTAAATATTTTTGGCAGCCAATCCGCAGCCATATTCCCCCAATAGACGCTAACAATAATGTGGTACAACGTTGTCGTGGCGGTCTTTTCGACTAACACTTGCAACCATTTTAGGCGACACCCAAACTAAACAACATATTCACATGGGTTATTCATGCCCAAGTGGCGTATGTGCCTTGTGTGCTCAACATTAAAGCAACAACAGCAGATGCATAAGCAGAAGTAGAACCAGTTATGAGTCTTTAACAGCCCATAGCTACTGCCAGTGTATCCAAGTGCCGTTCACCCCTCCCCCCCCCCCTTTGTAGCACCGGCTGGTCGTAATAACTAACGTAGATGCCCAACCAATTTGCGGCTTTTGCGCGCGTCGTTTGCGGCATGACTCCAGGACACCCATCCGGCGTCCCTAGTCCACACATTGCTTACTGGCTTAATTTGAAACCGACTGTGGTCCAATCCTTTGATATGCATCGATGTACAATTTGCAATCAATGCCGAATCGTCATTCAGTAAGCAAGTTTATTAGTTTCCAATAAATAACTTTTGATATCATCGAACTATTACTGCTAAATGGAGAGCCATTCGAAAGCTTTTGTTAATGCTTTAACTAACACTATACTATTATATAGTAATATATATTTTTAATGGAGCAACTTTATAAGCAACTCTCGCTGAACATAGATAGATTGCCAATTGTATGTGTACAGTACCTGCAAATTTTAGGAAATATGCTTTATCGTTGTTCGAGGAAATATGCTTTGACCCTCGCTTGAAATAGCATTTCAAAATTGTGGCTATTGAAATGTGTAGGTAATATGGTAATATGGTCTGGAAGATAACCTCAAATCACAATTACTTAGAGCTAATTAATATCCAATTAGTTATTCAAGTGTTAATTATGGTGAGCCTACTTTGAGGAAAAGTGAATGTGGTCTAAGCTCTGCTGCGCACTGTCCGGCTGTCAATTGTCACATAAATGTCACAGGGAACTGCAGGCAGAACGCTGCAGTATATGCCACATGTGCCTAACTGCAGCTTATGACACAGAGTGAGTGTGAATGAGATTCGGAAGGAGGTACAGTATGGTTGCAGGTAGTGAATCATTGACGTTTGGATCTATTTGCATGTGAATGCGTTGGAACCGATGATGTTACTGTTGATTAAATGCCAAGGGGTCGACAGTATAACACAAATATTAAGCATACGCCGCACATCACAGTTTCAAAGCATTCGAGAGTTGCTGTTGTGTTGTGGCCACTGATTGAATATACCTGATTCGCTGGGTAAATCAATTTTAGAGTGGACAAGTTTCATAACTGCTCATCGGTAATCGTTAATCGAATGCTTTGCGCTCGCATTTGGCCGTTTTTTGCCTTTGTCAAATACAGAAAATGCGTTGATTTAATAAACATAAAGCCAAAGTCGATGGCAAATAGAAACAAACAAAAAAAAAGAAGAAAATTTAAGTGAAGAGTGGAGGATAACAAATGTGCACACAGATGTTGTGTCAGTGCTCTTTGAGTGTGTGCTTTTGACAACAAGAGCTACGAATTAAATAAATCTGTGGAGAATCCGATCCATGGCCTTTTGTTATATTCATTGTTATAGCTGTGACCAACGCCACACGCCTGGCGGGTAACCAAAAAATTATTAATTTTTTCTTACCCTCCGCCCAGAAATAGCAGCCAGAACTTGGTCTGTATATTCCTATCGATGTCGGGGGGGCTACAACCTATTTGATAATTGGCGTCTTGTCTTGACTTGACTTCATATAAATTTATTTCAAATTTTCGACTAAAATTTCAAACGCAAACGTTTTTCATTGATGGGAAGATAACCAGCGAGATGCTTGTCAGTGCTTGTTATTTTAGTTGACGTCACTGTCTGAAAGTAATCGAAAAGTTTTAGTTAGCAAACAATCAATGTTAGCTATACGATTTTAAACTTATGACTTAAGACTTGGTACAGCAATTGTAAGAAACTTTTGGTAGTCTTACGAACCCAAAAATGTCTTGAAAATATTGTTTTTTCTACTAATTCATAATTCATCTTGCGTCTGACTTAAAGTAAATGCAATCTTCAACTTTTATGTGCACATTATTCTGGCAGCGCTGTTTTCTTTATTCAACTTTAGTAAAACTACCAAAAATCACAGCGTTAATTTTTGTAAATAGTTTCGTATTCAAATATTCAGTTTATATTAATCGGGGTATTATTTTCAGGATATTGTTTTTGAGCTAAAATGAATCACTTGTTTTACAAACGTGTTTTTATTGTTAATATCCATATTTTATTCCGCCTTAGCTTTGCTAATTGTCAAACTATACAGAACTTTGCCCTGTCTGTTAAACTGGATGCTGTCGGCATTCAAGGTCATGCCGACTACTGTCATGTCTGCTACCCATTCAAAATGTATAAAAGGGGTATTATGAAATTGTGCAAATGTATGAAACAGGCAGATGATTCCTTCATTTGATCTACTTGCTTAAATTTAAGTGTGTGTAAGTAGTACCTGTGCTTTAATCGATTAAATATAGTGTAAAAAATGCGTACACAGTAACTATTAGTCGATATATTTTGAATATAGAATTTTTTACAAAACTTTTTCTTGTTTTTATGTTTTTTAGACAGCCAATATGCAAATTTGATGAGCTTGTGTGCTAACATTGCGATGTCTCGTCTCCTGTTTAAGCCAAGGTTTTATGAGTGAGGCAGACACACATACATGCATACATATGTATACACGCAGACAGACACACAGACACACAGAGCCAAAGTGAAATGTAAAAACTCTGATAGTGTGATAAATGGCCTCGGTCTTTTTTTTAGGCATTACATGCTCCTAAACACTGTTACTTCAATTATTTATGCGACAGCTGGGTTGTAGGCGAAAGGTCAAGTGTGTGTGTATAAAAATGTATTTGTATGTGTATGTATATGTATAGGTATAGGTATGTGTGCGTGTGTGAAACTATGCAATTAGGGAATAGTGCAAGTGGCATAGCCACTGCTGAGCAGGAGTGAGAGCCAGAGCTGGATATAGAGACGGAGATAAAAATAAAGATAGGGATGAAGACATAAGGAGAGACATGTGCATATAAATTGCTTTAATGAAGATATGCAAAAATTCGACATGGACATGTGTACATGTTAGTTGTTAACAGGCTGACACCAAATGCTTGACAGGATTTCGATACACACAAACACACACACACACACACACACAAAGCACACATAGATGCATACATATAATATGTATACACAAGTACCCATAAGCAATCCATCATTAATATCTGTCGTTTCATTGGCTTCACAACCCCACACACATGCAGACACCCTGAAAATAACTTGATTTTTCTGATCCAGCT
This sequence comes from Drosophila anomalipes, assembly GCA_035041615.1. Taxonomy (NCBI): domain Eukaryota; kingdom Metazoa; phylum Arthropoda; class Insecta; order Diptera; family Drosophilidae; genus Drosophila; species Drosophila anomalipes. The sequence goes on from JAWNKZ010000254.1 coordinate 6,531,843, forward strand.
TAACACTCATACGTGTGCCATACATATAGGTTTATTAGCCCACTGCAGTCTCCAATTTATTTAATTGCCTTAATATCGCACTTTTACTTTTATCAATTAGTTTATTGTTAGGCCAAGTTGTAAACAGAAATGGGGAAGGCATTTATCAATGCCTGTCATCAGCAATTTAACAATTTTTTCCCCCATGCTTGTGGTTAGCGCTTTTTATTTATACAGTATTAAATTTCTAAACCTTTAACACTGCTCAATGATGATATACATAATGAAAAAGTTGAACAAAATAGCCAACATTCAGCTCAATTTTGAAATTTATTGTTTGCAAATTTTACTTAATCTAAAATGCCATTAAATTCGCTTACAATATTTATTGATGATTTGGCCACATATAGAAATTTTAAAGTTTTCTTTTTTTTCGTGATTTCCTCGTGCATTTTACCCAGTTGAAGGTTTTCTTTTCATTTTTTTTTTCTGATTTTGATTTTCATTGCATTTCGGTAAATTGTTTGCTGCAGTTCGCTTCAGTGTCTGATAAAAGCTGCTGAATTCAATTTAGCCATCGCTTCTGTTGTTAACGTTGTTATAGTTGTTATCGTTGTTGTTTTGGCCCACTTGAGTGAACTGCCACTGCTGGCTGGCTTAGCCAACAAAATTTTCGGCCAAGTGGTCCACAGCTAAAGTGGCTGCAAGTAGAACGGCTTGGCCATGCACAACGCTCAAAACTCTATTCAAGATAAAAGCATATTTTCCTATGGCATGAACACAATTTTGAATGCATGTTCCACATAAAGCATATGCTTGACAAGTGCTTAACTAACTCGTGCTTGAAGCCATATGACAATAATCAGGTTTAGATAGTACCTTTGTCATATCTATATCTTAAGGGTTAACTCAACTTTCTACACCCTTACGGAAGTTATTTTTTAAATATCTATTTTAAAAACGATTGAGATTTTTGTAGCTATACGTATATATGTAATATGTACTTTAGATTATTTTTATTTATATAAGTCGGAGCTCGATTTTTATACCATACCATTTCATAGAAATTATCAATATTTTTGGAATGTTCTAACTTGTTCTACATGAGCACATTTAGTGCTTGTGTTTGTTTTGATGTATTTGTTTTATTTGACAGTATTTGATGGCTGGCCGGCATTTAAATATAATCGTAGACCCGAAAGGAGCATTGAACTGTGCGAGCGGGATAGCATATCGTTTTAGGTATTTTGTCTTCTCTTTGTGGAGTCATTGCATGACTAAAAAATTAACTTAAATGCAATTTATCAAAGTTAGAACAAGACGAATAAATAAAAAACAGCAGAAAACACAAACAAAAAATCAAAAAAAAATCATAGAAACGTGGAAAAAAAAAAACTCAAGGCACGGCGAGACTTTTAGATATCTCGCAATCTTTTTAGGTCAGTGATTAATATTTATTATTTATTATTTGTAATTATCGGCGTCTGCAATTCTCTGTTAATGCTGCGTTTTTTAAGCCGATTTATGTCCTTTACAGATATTCTACCCAATAATCACATACACTCTACTAGAATATCGATTTGATTTTAAGGTCTGTTTGCCACAGTCGCGCATACCCCTGTTAACTTTTGGCTGACTCTTTATAGGCATAACGAATGTCTGACAATGCCTGGCGGGAGTTGTTTTGCTGCCGGCTGTCGGCCGCAATGGGTTCAGCAAAAAAGCAAAGCAAAGCAAAGCACAGCAAAGAATAGAAAAGTGCTGCCAAGTTTTGCCTTAATAGTTTTTGTTGTTGTTGTTGTTGCTGATTTTATGGTTATAGTTGGATGTAGCCGGCAGGCAGCTTTTAGCTGGCGTCACAAACATGTCCAGGCCATTGATTGTCAGTGTCATCTGTAAAAAAAAAAAACAACAACAATAACAACAAAATATCCAACAGGCGACAGAAATTGCTACGCATCATGACAAATGTGTTTTTTATTTAAATGCGTGTAACTTTTGGCAGCGCCGTCAGCTTCGAAACTCATCATTCTCATCATTCTCATCATCATCATCACCAGTTACCATTATCATTATGATCAGAGTGCATTGACCACATTGGCATAAAGAATTGCCAACAAGAGAGACCGAAAGGCGCCAAGAGTTGTTTTGTTAAGATATTACGCATACGACACATGTTGCAGCCAACCAAAAAAGTGATGCGAATAATTTTACTGATTTGCCATAAAAGTCAGCTAAAGAAAAATTTAAATATTTCGATTTTTACATCCTAAACTCGAAACTCAAGCAAGACAACCATTTGTGCAGGAAATGAAGTCGATGAAGAGAAGAAGTTGAATAAATGTATTTTCAATGAACGTTCTGTCAATATTCTTTGACATTGATGTTGACATTTTCAACGCTTATTATATTTGTCAATTTTGAGTACAGTTCTGAGCTGTGCTGCCAAATAAATACGAGACATTTATGACCACTTGTGTTTTGCCGCATAGCTTTGCAGCCATTAAAGCTACGATTTTTCTTTTTGTTGCTATTATTCAAATGAAGCCAATGTGCACGTAACCTTAACATCAATAAGAAATGCAATCTTATTGAAACACTTTGTCAACCTTTGCTTCGTATTTCGGGCAGCCAATTACTGCTGGCGTGGGCAATAGCGCCCTCGAACTTCGAACTAGCGGCTGACCTTAAGATACCCTGGTGGGATCACTTTCCTATATGTTATTATATTAAAAAGTATATGTTTGTTACTTCTTTTCAATTTTTTACTTTCTTTTAAATTTTGAATTTCTGATTCCAGAATGTATGTAAGACCAGATTAGGCATTGAATCCAAGTCTTTTTTTTTTTTTTTTGTAACTAGATCAATAATATATTTTTATAATCGCATTTAAGTGAGACGAAATGAAATGAATTTAAAAACTTTGTATTCATATGGTCAATAGAGCTGCTCGTGAAATGGTTGCTCTCTCTACTTGTGGTGCCCCCTGTCTCTGCCTCTGTCTTTGCCTCTGTCTCTGCCTGTGTCTCTGCCTATGTCTCTGTCTGTGTCTCTGTCTCTATCTCTGTCTCTATCTCTGTCTCTGTGTCTCTGTCTATGCATATTGACGCTCTTTGGTACGCTTCAGTGACAAATAAAATGAGAAATGTTTGCAAAGTAAAATTCTTTCTTAACATTTCCAATATTCAATTGAATTATATATGCACATTCCTTGCAGTATATATATTACACGTACATATGTGTTTGCATGTATGTTACGATATTTGTATATTTTTCGCAATATTTTTGCAACACTTTGTTCAAACCAAATATTTTCAATTTCATTTGAACAATCTAAAAATAGCCAATAAACTGCTGCTGCTGACGACAAAATGCCAAAAGAAACTCAACCAAACAAAAATGCCTCAAACATGAATTTAATAAGTCCGAACAATAGGAGTTCAAAAAGTAAATATGTATATAAATCAGCTTTGAATTGAATGTGAAACAATGTGAGAATAAAAACGAAACAAAAATGGAGCAGTGGTCGCCAAAAATGCCGCCAGGTGTTGAAATCATGACGTGATTAGATTCAGGTGGAACACATAACGCAGCAGCCGGTGGCAAGTTTGCTAAATGGCAGCTAGATAAACACACTCGCCCATAAGTACACACATGCACACACACACACACACAGACACACACACACACAGACACACACACACAGACACACACACACACATATGCGTTAAATGCGAAACATGCCATCGATTGGGACGGTTGTGCTTCGATTGTTTCCACAGCTCTTGAAGATCGCTCGGGGTGCTTTATTTATAGTCAAAACAATGCAGACAGATCTGTCGAACTGCGGCTAGGATGATGGCCGCAAAACTCTGAGGGACTGACAATGCAAACTGTGGCATGGTCTGTGGCATGGACTCTGTTTGCGTACAGGCCTTGAAAATTGCAAGCTGATTGCTTGGGGTTCTTGTACGTGTACGTGTTTCGTGTCCGTGTCTGTGTCCGTGTCCGTGTCAGTGTCCGTGTGCGTGTGCAATCGCTTGTGTATGGATTTGTTTGAGGGGAAAAGTGGAGTGGAAGGAGGGGCTATAAGTTGATTGAGGGCGATACACACACGTGACGTCTTATTGGGCGGCATTAATTGCCCATTTCGTGCTATAATTAAACAGCAAATTCTCATTTTCGTTTTGGGGGGGTGGGCCCCAAAAGACACAACCACAATGTAATTCATTCACACTGCTATTGCCTTGAGTTGTGCAATTCGATTATATTGCGATTACATTGTAAACTCAGCCAAATGAATTATTAATAGTGTGCAAAGCACTTAGTTAGCGTCTTACATAGACTTAACTCTAATAGTATTTACTAAATATTTTAGTACGTGTGGTATTCACATTATTTGCTGATGGATGGATCTCTTTAGCTGCTGTCAGTTTCTGTAGCGACCAGATAGGAGGACGACGGACACTCAATTTGATAGAATCAACAACTGTTATAAACGGATTCGAGCTAACATTCAATTAGCTTGCAGTACTTAAGGGTGTTGTCTTTAAACCTTTGGTTTTGCGGTTGGTTGACTATTGCCTGCCATCTGAGTGTCCTTGGTAAATAACGGCTTCTTGGCTTTTGCAAATGCGCAGTAGCCGTATAAATAAAAACAAAAACCAAAACAACAACAACAACAACAAAAACACTGCTAAAGAAAGTTGATGTTATTGTTGCCGTCGTCGTCAATGTTATTACTGCTGTCTTAGCGCCAGACGACTGCATCGAAACCGAAAGCTTATTGTTAATCACAAAACACCAGACGATGAACAAATCAAAATCCAATAACTAAAATACCTTAACACATCAGATGCGAACACAACGAGTAGTCGATTGAGGCAGAGATTCTCTCTCTCTCTCTCTCTCTCTCTCTCTCTCTCTCTCTCTGAAGTGCATTTTAATGTGCACTTTGCTCAAATGCTAAATGGCTACAGGAATTTCACTACTGTATCAAATAATTGCGACATCAGCGTATCAGCACCATTGCCAGCGATGGGTAATACACACAGCTCGAGAATGCAACTTAGGCGATAAACGGGACAATAACAAGGACAATGAATGCTAAAAATAGCAAAGTGCTGCATTTGAGCCACAAATATGATTGCCACCAGCTGAGATGAGCGACAACGGGCTGTGGGCCGGGTATCGGTTACTTTGGGACAAGGGACTAGGGAAAAGGCACAAGGGACAAGGGATCAGGGACAAGGAACGATAAACGGCTCTGGATAAATTGAACGACGAGTGCCGCATTTAAGTTGACGTTGACGAATGTTGATGCAACGTTGACAACTTGAACGGTTGCGTCACATTGCGTCACATTGCGTCGCCTCATGCCTGGCACAGTGGCAGCCACTCCTCTTATGGCTGTTGGTGTTGCATTTTAACTAACACATGCAGCTTATCATTTTTATTTATATTGGTTTTTTTTTATGTTGTCGCCAGCGTAAACAGTGTTTTTTTTTTTTTCTTTTCTAAATGTTGTCAAGTCTGTCAAGTCTTGTGTTCATCATTAATTTAATTAAACATTTATGATGCTTGGACATAAAAGGTGACATCAGACATGGTTTATTTTGTTATTCTTGATATGCAAATTTTAGGGTTTTGCGGTTTAATATAAATTAAATTCAATTATAATTTGATTAACATCGCAGCAAGTTTGGTCGGAATATATATTTATATTTGTTTGTATGTCCAGTTATAAAAATCAATAATTAAAATCAATATTGATGGTGATTGAGGTGAGTTGAGTTCTTGTTACCATGTCTCAAGCTAAGAATTCAACACTTAAGGTGCTTCTCAGGCATTGAATGGCCATTGTTCGGATCTTACGGCACTTGCCTGGTTGGTTACCCATTTGTAGCTGAAATGTATTTATGTGTAGAGTATTTAATTTGTGAGTTGATTACAAAAACGAAAAATGTGTTGATGCCCGTCAATGTTCTTCTTTCTCTGCTGTTTCTCCATGCGTTCATCCATGTTTCTCTCTCCCACCCCTCTCTGGGCTTATGCTAGCCATGCCTTTTGGCTGTCCGGCTGTCAGTATGTTTTTTTTTTGTTTTTTTTTTTTTTTTCAGCTGATGTTGCCGTCGTTGCACGTCCTCTGCTGCCGTCAACTTGAGGGACTTATTTGCTTAAGGATGCAATTGCTTCAAGGCTTCCTTCTACTTTCGGCTCTGGGTCAGCGTTTAGTTGCGTCTTTCGAGGGATGAGCAGAAGCGTGACTGAGGCGGGTAGCCAAGTGGTGCGGGGGCGGGGGCGGGGGCGGTTGCCTCTTAGTTGGCAATGTTGCACATCATTAAGAGTTGTTGTTGGCTGACGCTGCGCGAAACGTGCCAGCTAATTAAGAGACCGGCGAGTGTTCAACAAAAATGAAATGCTTGCAACTTGCACACAACCAGGCGTGATCAAGCCAGCTGCTTTCTGAGGTTTTTCATTTTAATATTTTTGTTTTCGCACGTTAATTATTTAAAAAAAAATATATTAAATGGAAACAGGATGTGTGTTGATTAAATGGCAATTGCCACGCCCACACGACTCGGCCAGTGTAGCCCCGCAGTTCTGAATATCAAATTAAAAGGACATTAAAACAGCGCGCGACTCGAGCGTTAATTAATTTTTAATGCAAATATATTGAAAAGGCATTAAATGATTGTGGCAAGAGGATTGACGGTTCATAGCCAGTATCGTTGACTGTCGAATAATTTTGCAATGATAATAATTTATATTTTATTTTAGCTTAATAAAGTTTTGTACAATTCGAGTATAAAGCCCATTCAAAGACTGATTTTTTTTCACCAGAATGGACAATCTTGGATTTGGATATCAAGTTTGTGGTTTTATTTTGAATTATCATTCTGATTTTATGAACACATATTTGACTTCAGTTTGTCAAGCCGAATTTGACGTTGCGGGTTTTTATTCGAGAATGTGAAATACCTGAATCATGATTCGAATTTTTGCTTTTACTGTTTTGTTTTTTTACTGTTTACTGTTTACTTGTTTTTCTATGCATTTTGTTGCATTTGCAAATGGGAATCCTTCGCATAACAAACAAGAAACACCGCGCCGCTTTTGCTTTGTCCTCTTTTAAGCTATGTCAAACTAAAAGTGGCGCAGCTTTAAAACATTTTTTTTTTTTTTTTTGTTTCACAAGCAACAACGCTCAGAGTCTGTTGCACTTGAGTGTGCTGCCTGAGGGTGTGTTACAGCAGAGATGGGAGTGGGGGGGGGGGGGGGGGGGGGGGGGGGGCAAAAGTACTTAAAGCATCGCCTGAATAGCTGCTACAAGCCCTGTAAAAATGCTGTAAAAGAAAAAAAATAAAAATGCGCAGCCCAGAGACAAGTATGGGAACAATTTGGTTGCTATAATCGCTTAAATAACATTAAGTGCCTTTAAGTTAGATTATTTAGAAATATTACATACACATTATATCTTATGTACATCTGGAGAACACTTGATAATTGGTTTCAAACAGTTCAACAAAGTTTTACATCGTTAATTTCCAGTAATTTTAATGTTTTTGAATATGTTTCAGGTTAAGCATTAGCATTGTTTAGTTCAGTTCGCAGAATCCTAGGGCATTAAATATTCGGCATATGTTTCAATTTTACCCTCAATTTTAGTGTTATTATTTTCTTCGTTTTTCGTTTTTCGTTTTTCGTTTTTCTGCTAACATCATCACGACATTGTTGTTGCCATTTTGTTTGCCTCACTGTTGGCTTTGTTTGTCTTTGCTGCTGTGTTTGTTTTTCGCGCTTGGCTACCGCTAACGCTGCTTGTTGTTGTCCTTATGGCAACTATAGTTGTTCTTCATGTTGTTCTTGTTGCTTCTTTTGCCTTATTTGCCCCATCTGCGTGCATTTCAACCCAGCTTATCTCAGCTCAGTTCCGTTCAGCTCGCCCCACAATTCTGCCCACATTTGCAAGTCAAATGAAATTATTTATTTTGTGTTTTAGCATGTGTGTGTGTGTGTGTGTATCCATATGACTTGTTCAAAATTTGACTAGATGTGTACCGGGCATATTATAAATAAGCAATGTTCTGGCATATACTTAAATACGAAAACAGACGAGCCAAGTCACATGTCTGACATGCAGGGAAAGTAGCCGGTTCAAAGTAAGGACGATTGCAAATGCAAATTGTACGGCTAATTAGAGAGGGCACTGACCACAGTACTCTAATGCAAATGCATTAGTTAGCCAAGCAGAGAAGTCTCCGTTTTATAGCTCTTATCATAAGCAGCGCTCAGTTAAAATCATCAGCTAAAGAGTCAGCAAAAATGCAGTCAAACGGTACTCGGACCATTCGCAAAAGGGGATTGGGGATGTTGGCTTTGAGGACTTGGGGCACAATACCCAGGGGGTTCTTAATGTACACTTGCTGCATTACATTTTATGATGGCTGTTTGGCATTTCCGTTTTAAGTTTTCCATTTCCGTTGCAGAACAGCACAGATTTAATTAATGTATATACACACACACACACACAGCCCTTAAGCTGGTACCCCGCTTGCCACCTACTCCATCCCCTTTGCATATGCAATGGTAATAACCAAAATGCATTAACTGTGGGGTGTAGTGCAAATGAGAATTGAAAATATCAATTTGCATGCGATTACAATCAGCCATTACGAGACTTTTTTTTTTTTTTTTGTGGAAACCAACAAAAAAACACGAGCAGATTTTTTAACAAAAAATAAATATATATATTGGAAACAAAATAGATTTGCTGAGTTGTGCAAAGCATTCGCTCTTATATTTAGCTATAGCATGATACTGAATACGAGAGATAGAGAGAGAGGGAGAGAGAGAGGGAGAGAGAGAGGGAGAGAGAGAGGGAGAGATAGAGAAATGGAGGATGAGTTCGAGAAAGGGAGAAAAGCAGTGTGACTGCTGAGTTTCGAGCGGTTAACTTGTGAAACAGAAACCTTTTTCATACAAGAACGCCATTTTCGACGATCGGTCTTATGGCAGCCATATGATATAGTGATCCGATCCAGCCGGCTCAGACATATGTACAGCTTGCAGCAAAAACATACCTTCCAATATGAGAGACTGGTTTTTATCGGGGGATGTTTAGTGATGCTGATCAAGAATATGTATACTATATGGGATCGGAGATGTCTTCAATGTGTTACAAACTGCACAATAAAATTAATTTACGCTTTAAAAAGGAAGCGAAAAAATGATAGACAAATTAAAGTTGAAATTGAGTTAAGCAGTCGGGCAAAGAGCAATATCCGTATCAAAAATCAGGCAGAAAGAGAGAGAAGGATGGAAAAAGACAAGGAGTGCATGATAGTGCAAAAGACATGTTTATAAATAATCCCAGTCATTAATTAAACATTTTATTTATATGGAAATTTTAAATTACTCACGTTGAGTTCGAATTAAATTCCACAAACTGTTCTTATAATGAAGCCAAATTGTATTTTAAACTTATTTGCTGCTTTTCATTTACAGTTACACACAGTTAACACACACACACACACACACACACACACCCACACCCACACTCAAGCCCATGGAGGACACCCACGTTAAGTTGTTCAACGTTCAAAGAGTCAGCCCCAAAAACTGCCCCAAGCGGCACATGCCAAAGACTTTTGGGCCTCTTTTCTTTAGCAGTAACAAATATGTAATAATAAAAAAAAAAACTACTCCAAATATTCAGAAGCTGACAACGGTTGAAGTATGAAACTCGTTATGTTTATTTGAAATAATAAAAAATATATATATATATATGCTTGACAAATACATATTTAATACATCGAAATTCGTAGAAGCTAAAAATTAAAAAAACGAGCATTTTATGTACATAACTGTTATAAACAGATCCGTGTACAGGGTATCACCCAGTCAAGCTCTCAATTGACGATAGCATTTTAACTTGCGTTTTCTGTTTGGATAAAATTGCCTGCTTGATTATAATGTTTATGTATATTACGCATACGCCGCATGTGAAATCGCTGGAATTGGTAGCATTATGTTGACAATGATGAGTGGCACTCAAGTCAAAATTTTGCTAATTAAGTGTTAAATCATGCCAAAAATCTGTCCATTCAGCGTTGGGCGCTCAATTTAAAAAACACACGCACACACACGCACACACACAGAGAGAGTAAAATATAGAGTATACCTAGAGATGTGCGAACGGGCTGTGCACGAGTACTCAGTCATATGAAAACGAGTGCTCGCCTAACTGCCTGACAGGCTGACTCAGAGGCAGCCCTTAAGCCACGCCCAAGTAGCACGCACTTTATGCCTAAATGAACACGCATTCACACTCATTCGCACACACACACACACACACACGCACACACACGTTCACACTCACTCGCACATACAGTCAACAGCAGGAACTCATTTATGAATATGCTGCCTCATGTCATGTGTGCACAGTAATTTCCTTCTTTTTTTTTTTTTTTTTTGTTTTTGGTTTTTGTTTATTTATTATATATTTTTTGTTGGTTTTGAGGGAATTGACGGCAAGAAAAGGGTATCGAAAAAATAACGCTCATAATCACCATGTTTGCCAATAAACTCGGTTTTGGAACAATTTCTTCAAAGTTTGTCTTCAATTTGTATATTGCAGTTGAAATATTAGAGGGGAAAAATTAATGCTCATAATCAGCATGTTTCTTCGAAACAATTTCCCAGAAGTTTGTCTTCAATTTTTGTAGTGCAGTTGAAATATTAGATCTTTGTAAACAACTACGTAACTTGCAAACACGAGCAAACAACCTAATTGAATTTGTTGGCAAAAAAAAAAAAGAAAATAGTTTTTTATAAAATATGTAAAAATTCTTAAATATTAATATAAATATTAAATAAGTTTTGGATTTCGGTAGCTTTTGTCATTCAAACATAATCTATTCAATTAAATTACACAATTTAATAGTTATAATCAATGTTTCTGGGTAGGTTATATACATTTTTCGCTATGTGCCTCTAAGTTGTCATTGGCCAGCTGGAGCTAGAGCATTTAATGTTCGTTGTGGAGGCAACAGCCTTATGAGTAACGACTTTGTCTTCTAAAGTTATCGCTGTTGCTGTTGTTGCTGTTGCTGGTGTTGTTGTCATTGCTGTTGTTGTCATTGCTGTTGCTCTAGTTGCTTGCCGTTTGTTGCCTGCTATGCTTTTATGGCCAATTTGAAGCTCATTTTATTATTCGTCTTCAGCAGCACCAGCAGCAGCAGCAGCGCAATACACAAACACCAAGCGAGAAACCATGTTTCTTACATATTTGGGCAAACATTTGCCAGCGCATTTTCTCTTTGTCTCTCTGAGCTTATGAGTCTGTGTTTATTTGTATTTGTGTGTGTGTGTGTGTGTGTGTGTGTGTGTGTGTGTGCGTGTGTGTGTATTTGTATATTTAGCAAAACGTCATTAACATTTGGCCTTAGCAGCGCCTTTGTGCTCTTTCTTCGTATGCACTGCCTAAGTGAAATCTTCTTAATGCGTTGTTAACAACTCATATGGGGATTAGGCTCTTCAGCAAATTTCTGCTTTACCTTTTGTTTTTGTGCCCTGTCATAAGCGGCCCTGGCAAAAACTATAGCGAAAATATTCATCTTAAATATTTACCACTTTTTCGCCTGTCACTTCTGGCTTACCAGCGTAAATTATTTATAGAGCATTTCAAATACCCACAGCCTGATGCAAAAAAAAAAAGCAAAAAAAAAAAAAAAAAAAAAAAAAAAAAATTTTGCCTGCTGTGTCAAGTGGCAAATCTGCGTGGTAATGTGCATATATAATTTTTCATATGCATACACATACATTTTTGCCCATTTATTATAGATTTTGTTTTTTTTTTGTGTTTAAGCTTGAATGAACTCTATGTAAGCAATTCTCTTTTGTGGCAAAGAGTACTTTAGACAGTTTTCGTATTTAAGAACAAGTATTAAAGGTTATCGCAAATTGAAAGTAATTTTGATTTAATGATTGTGGTGCTCATTCTCTATATAAGATTATGTATTTATTTTATACGATTAAGTTGTTGAAGGCGGTCAATTGATCTTTCGGATGAAATACGGTTTGAATTTAGAAAGAACATATGGAAAATACATTCAAAGACTGCCAACTATTTGCAATTCATTTTTTATTTAAATTATAAATATTGTAATGTAAATGTTACTATTGTTATTATTTTGATGCTGGTATATCATAAATAAAAATATAATATTGAGATACCACTAGCTATAGTACATAAGTGCTATTTGCGTTTTGTAGTGCATTTAATTTTGCACACTGGAAAATCCGTATTTTTGAGGGCATTTTGCTGGCGCCTTAAACTATGCAACGGCAACAGAAACGAAAATGGTCGACAGACAGCAAACAACGACTTGCTTAGCTATATGGATGCCTTAAAGATGTGTGTGTGTGTGTGTGTGTGTGTGTATGTATATACAAATATATATGTATGTATATGCAAATATGTGTAGAGATATGACTTGTGTTGAAGTGTTTGCCGTCTGATGTCTTTATTAAAATTAATTAAAAACCCAGCCAAAATATTAGCTCCCTTTTTAGACGGCTTTGATTTGATATTAAAGCAAATAAGTCTCAGCAACAGCGATAGAAGCAGCGGGATATCCACTGCTGAATTTTTAATGTGGCAACCAACATAAATTTACTGCCTACTGGCACCAAATGTCGAAAACTCATCATCATCAAAAGCAGAAGCAGAAGAAGCAGCAGCAGCAGCAGCAGCAGAAGCCGCATCATTAAATACTGGAACTGAAGCTGTGTGGCTGGTTTTTGATTTAAGGTTGGGCTACGAAGGCAGCGCTTAGCGCAGCTTATTGTATTTAATCATTAATGATTGAATTGGATTTCAGCAACCGGAAATGTAGCACACGTTTTAATCATTGAGCATACGAAGCGTTATACAACCCAACCCCCAATCAAACCCCAAGCAATACGTGCCAAGTGCTGCTCAGAGCATTCGCTCTACGTGTGTACCGCGTAGTAGGTCAAATAGCGCTTTCACCCGGTTATAAAGGCTTAAGGGCAACACACAGCAGCAAGGCTTGCGGCGCGGCGCGGCGCATACCCAGTAACTTGTCACTCCAGCTGCCTTGAGTGTGCTGCACTGAAAACTGAAAGTTGTGTCACTCTTGAAATACTTTCAATTATTTGTTAGACAACATATTTTTGCCGACGGCAATTAGCAGTGTCTTCAATTATTTCTGTCCCGCAGTCAATTAAGAAAAGTTGTGTGCAACATCATTTTATCCTGGCTGCTGCAATTGTGTCGCACACTCATAAATTGACCCAAATTGTATGTGTGTGTGTGTGTGTGTGTGCGTGTGTAGTGAGTTCTGAGTTTTGCATTAACATGCCTCTGAATCAAATTGTCTTCTATCTCTCCCTCTCTCTCTCTCTCTCTCTCTCTCTCTCTCTCTCTCTCTCTTACTCTTACTGCATGCCCACAACTCGTACACTGATATAGCATGTGTTCTGAATACTCCTTCCTCGTGCTGTTGCCTCCTGTGAAATTGTGTCAGGTGAAAGTTTACCTCACCTCTTCATTGCATCAGGTTGTCAATCAATTGATCCCATTGCTCATCGTGTCTGAATTGTGTCTATTGAGCCAACAGCTCCCTGCGCGAATCCCCTACAGAAGGCTGGACTCTGTTGATGGGAAGCAAAAGAGCTGCCTTTGCTGTAATAATTTACTGGACACCGATGATGTCAATATCGGTGCAATTGAGGCTACAAATCTTGTGAGAAGTATCTGCTTCATTCTGGCTTAGGTCGAAGCTCGCATTAGGGCTGCTCTTTGACTGACATACGATACGCCTATTGACTCTATCGTTATTAACTTGCACTTCCATAACGCAGTTATGGCCAGCCAGCTAGCTGCAGACTGTGTGTGTGTGTGTGTATGTGATCCACGCCTCGTTAAGTCACGTATTTGGCTCGACCACTTACGATATGCGCACATGCATGTGTATGACATGATAATCGCCACTTCTTAGGTGTGACTTTAAAGGTGCTCTACTCTGCGGCCATAGAATGAATATTTCATGTTGATGCATGCTTGCCATTACATACACACACACACACACACACATGATGTGTGTGTCTCCATATTTTTGTGTCCTTCATCAATTGCACTGAAATAGACGTAAAAGTGGTATGTCTTAGCGCCTTGCTCATCACACAGATTGTCGTCCCGTATATAAGTGTGAGTGCGTACGTGTGTGTGTGTGTGTGTGTGCGTACGTGTGTTTGTGTGCGTACGTGTGTCTGCCAGCGCGTGTGTGTATGTTTGTGTGCGAGATTGTATTAAAATGGCATTGTAGCAATACCAATCTATAAAATATTTTTTTTTTTTCTTTTTTTTGGTTTTCATGCGGTCAAACAACTCCATATTTCTATATATTTATGTGAGTTCATTTCATATTTTAGTCTGGTTAGTTAAGTGCTGGTGGCATACAATTTTTACGTACAGAATTAAATAGCGAAAATCAAATATAAAGTCGCCTTAGGCAGATACATTTGGCAGTCGAAAATTGAGTTCTTAGACTCTTGCAAGAGGACTGCATCTTGATCCTAATTTCATTTTATTATCCTCCGGTTGTATTAATGGGAGTGTCCACATGCATTTGGTCAAGAATGGCACAAAGACAAAGGTTTCGCTGTATAGTTTTGCAGGCGAATCAAAGAAAAATGTGCAAAGCGAGAAAGAAACGCTTAAATTCAACTGGTGCTGTTGTAGTTCGGGCAATCTATTTCTATCTATTCGATATGTGTTTGTATTATCTGTCTAACCTTATCTAAAGAAGTATATGAAGTTACAGAATTCACTGTTTGCTTTTAAATATGACACTTTGTTGTTTGCGCTGCTGAATGGTTTATGCTGCGAGTCGTATGTCAGCCCCGATGCTAAAACCCTTTGCTAATACTGTACAAACAACAATAGCAGTTGCACCAGCAGTCTTTGTGTGTGTGTGTGTGGCATATAAATGGTGCTACTTTGTCTTGTTTTGCAATTTAGGAGTCATTCACTTTGGGCCCTTCACCAAATGAGCAACGAACTCTCAACTCAACTAGACAAACAGCAACAGCAACAGCAACAACAACAACAACAACAATAATCAATGTCAGAACAAGGAACACTCATCCACAGCCAGCAGCTGGCGCGGTGTTTGAGGATTTTTGTGTATGTGTCCACAGTTCGTTGTCTATTTTATTGTATTTTAATTTTTGTTATTTACGCCAAGCAGAGTCAGTGTACTTTTGCCGCTCGCCTCGCTATATCGTTCACTTGCAAGCTCTGTCTTATTTTACCTCGCTCTGTCTCTGTCTCTCTCTCTCTCAATCTCGCTCTCTCTCTCTCTCTCTCTCTCAGTCGGTGTGTGTGTGTGTGCGTGTGTCTGGTCTGGCGTCGTCACAGCTGCGGTTAGTGTCACCCAAAGGGATTTGTACTTTAATTTCTTTGCTAATGCCAAAGACCGCCCACAGCAGACTCAGTGTCTCAACTGTGGTAGCGGGTCTTGAATCCGCTCCTGGCGTTTACTCAAGCTCCTCGACTAACGACTTAGCGCCCCATTCTCTTGTTGCCCCATTGTGCTCGTGTCGCCGTCAAGTGTTGCGCCATAAATAAAGCTCGTTAACTGCCTGTAAATTGGGCGTTGCGGCGCATTTTAATGTAAATACTTTGGGGCCGAAAAAGGTTTCACACTTTTCAGGCCACTTTCGAAAACTTGGCTCTATGCATCAAAGCCTGAGGTAGCTTAATAAACACTGTCATTGAATATTGCCTGGTATCTTTAGTATTTTAGTTGCCTAGCTCTGAAGTATTCTTAAAAAAAAAGTGTCATTAATTAGTTAAATCCAGCAAGAAGCTGTCGGTTTGCATTAAATTTGTAATTTTGTTGATTTTTGTGGAAAATTTTTGCTCAAATCTCGTTGGTTTTTGACAACATGATGTAAGAGCTCAAGTGCAGAATATTAATTTGAATGAAAACTTAAGTATAGCTTATAAGAGCTTAAATACAATCAATTGTTTGGATAAAACATAAAGATTACCTTAAAAATGACAAAATTTGCAAATTTCCGTACTTCGATTTAAGCCACACACAAATAGAAATAGATAAATGCAATCAAGTGTTAAGTTACAAAGTGAATATTATTCAATATAATATCTAACATAAAGTTTGTTGCACAACTGATGAAATTAAAAGGATTGCATGAAGCGTCTCAATTTGTATAACTTGCAACCTGAAGCTTCACCACGAATATTGCATACATTTTAACGCTTTTCTGTGAAAATAATTCTTGTTTTGGTTCTATCACTGAAATCAGTTCTTTAACATTTGTTTAGGTGCTCCTCGAATCTGTTTACAAGCTTCTTAAGCTGCAGCTTAAGGTACACACCTCAACTGGCTATTGGTGTAGAATGTGTTCCAAAAATAGTTTCACAGCTTTTTGATTATTTTTTTTTGTTTGTGTGTGCTTTACTTTTTTTTCCTGTTAAGTTTAATTTGGTATAGTCACTGGCAGAGTGGAGCGTTTGTGGTACATTTGCTATTATAAGATTTTCTCATTTCCATATCAAAGAGAATGCCTTCAGGATTTGAAAGCAGCTTCCGCCTCATGCCCCTAGGTCCCAGCAGTGTCACTCAGCAGCGCTCAGTTTTAATGTACTGAGTCGTCCATTTAGCTGCCGCTTGTTTGTCTGGCTGCATATAAAAATTGTGTCAAAGTCCCAAGTCCAAGCAAGTCGCCACGATTAGTGGCGAATAACATTTAATATTAAATTGAAAATTTCATCACCGCAATTTCATCAATTTCGATGCTATAATGCCAGCTTGTGCGATAGCTTGTGAGCTCGATCACTCCACTAATTATTGCTTACTCAAGCAGCTTCCGACAGTTTGTCGGAATTTTAAATAAAATGGCAGCACTCATAAATCATTTGAGTTGCTTGAAAAAATTGCAGCATCTTCGAGCTTGGCCCCAAAACTAATTTAAAAATGCAAATGTTTTCACTCAACTCTGCTCTCACTAGCGCAGAGCTCTTTCCTTCTCACTCTCCCTCTCTCACTCTTCCTTTCTCTCCCACTCTCACTCTCACTCTCTCATTCTCTCTCTCTCTCTCTCTTTGTCTACTTGCGCTGTTTCCTTCACTTTTTGGCATTTTACGGATTTGTCAGCATGTTCAAATGGCATTTGAAAACACCTTTTGACTTCTGTCAGACTTTTTAATAACTTTCAACAGTCGCATAGCTCGACGCGCTCTGCGCATTGCACTGCGGAACAAAGCGGAAACAAGGGGAGCGGGGCGTGAACGAGGGCGGGCCAAAATAAATTGCATTGCAAATTTGTGACCCCAACTTTAAAGTGTGTTGTTGGAAATGCTGGCTCTGAAGTTGGTCATACGAATTTTCACGATTTTCACTTGAAGTCGGTTCGTCAATAATGCAAGTTGGCTTTAAGAGCGGCAACAAGAAGAACCAGAACAAACACGAAAGAAACAAAGAAAAAACAAAATAACAGCGACTGCGACAAAAGTCAACGCAACAAGCGGCAAAAAGTTTTTAAATTAGAAATATGTAACAGCCCCAGAAAAAGAGAGCAAAGCAACAGCACAAAATGAACGGTAAATAACAGCAGCCAAAAAGTAAAAATAAATCGCTAAAGATGTGTGCAGCACGATCTTTTGAGTACACTATACATAAAAAAAAAAATAACCTAAATAATTAAAAAAAAACTAATAACTTAAAAAAAGGGTGTCATAAATAAAAAACTTATGCAACTAATTTTATATAAGCATTTACTTAAACTATAAGACTAAATATAAGAAAATAAAAGGAGATGTAAACAAAATAACAAGCAAAAAAATTGAACATAAAACGTAGTCAATCTAAAAAATATCCGAGCAAACCTTAACTAATTTGTATCTCAGTATTTATTATGTTTTGTGTATTGCGTGTTACAAGACACAAATTTTCAATTCTCATAATGGAAAGTTTACATTGATTGTTTAACCTTAACTGTTAGTTAAGCCTTGTACAAACTTTAACTGGATTTTACAAAGCTGTCATAAAGTTTAGTTAGATGAGTGTGAACTGTGTTATCCATGTCTTGAAACAAACTTTGACTGGATTTTATTAAGGTTTACTCTTTGTTTAGAGTATTAGAAAGTTGACAACTTGTGTGACTTTTGTCATACGTGCAAAAAGCCAAAAATGCCTGCGAGCATAACAACAATCAAAACAACAACCATAACAACAACAACAACCATTAAAGTTTGGTTCCAGCCAATGTTTACCGCCTCGCCGGGGCTTACCTGGCTGGGGCCAGCTCGTGCCCTCTTTCAATTAACATTCGGTTAGTTTGTTGTGTGTGTGTCTGTGGGCGTCGCGGGACAAGGATCTGTGGGGATTTGGAGTTTAATATTTTTTTTTTTTTTTTTTTTTGTGCTGGTTGGGCCTACCACAAGTAGACTACTCAACGCCCTCATGCACAGCACGCCCACAAACAGCAGCACCCCAAGCGACACAAAAACACAGACAGAGACAGAGACAGAGACAGGGACAGGGACAGAGTGAGTGGAGTGATTGGGATACAGATACAGATGCGCTGTCGGCCAAAAAGGCCACTAATTTGGTCATTATGGGAACATTTGTCGTACTCATTTTCCTTGTTGCTGTTGTTGACAAAGGCAAGGCGTGGTCCTCGCACCTGTTGCGGTCCATTTAACTTTTAACTTGATTTTTCATGTACGTGTTCGGTGTTGTCCCGACTGGTGTTGCGGAAATGATGCAATTTAGCTTGTTGTTGTCTGTTTGTTTTTATTATTCTACCCTGTATCCATTAAAATGTGAAAGAAAGCTAATTTTAATGTTGTGCAGCCGAACAAGTGATATATATGTACATATATGTACATTTTTTTGGTGACCCTTCAATACCTCGGCCAGGCATACAAACTTCACAACTGTGTACGTTTATGTGGCAATAAGACAGTCTTTTAATCAATTTATTATATTTAACAGCATTCTACAGCACATCTCTTAGTCGTTACTCATGTTGGGCGTTATGCTTGGAGGCGTGTGTGGACATCGTATTCGTGTTGAGCATATTAAAAGTGTAAGCTGCAAAGTATGTTATCAAATTTTGTGCGCGTCCACATAATGTATAAATTATGCATAAAACTTGCGCTTTGCGAAAATGATGTCCACGCCAGCAAGAGTTGGTGATATGGCAGCGCAACATTTTCGATGCCACCACATGAGTGACCCTAAATATATCTAATGGATTGGGTCGATCTATTAACTATGATATATATATATATATATATATGTATAAATAAATTTTTTTTAAATTGTGAAATTCCACATCATTAAAAAACACACCACATTAGTGATCCTAAATATATCTAATGGATTGGGTCGATCTATTAACTATGATATATATATATACATATATATAAATACATTTTTTTTTAAATTGTGAAATTCCACATCATTAAAAAAACACACAAAAAAATTCAAATTAGTTTTTTAATGCAATTTTTCATTCATATATTTCTCAGAAATAATTTTTGGTACTAACGAAATCGTAAACAATTATATATTTTGAATGGAAATTATAATAATTATAAATAAATTGTTTTTTTTTTGACTGTTATATGAGCCGGTTCATGGGTACAAACCTTATTCTTCTCTCACTCTATCGAATAGTATATATATTTGTTGTTTTAATGATTTGGAAACGCGTCGAAACCACATCAACCGACAGCGCAAGAAACTTCGCTTTGTGCGAAATTTAAATGAATTAAATGTCAGCATGGTGCACAAATTGAAAGCAGAGAGGGTGAGAGAGAGAGAGAGAGAGAGAGAGAGAGAGAGAGAGAGCGGGAAAAAACACTGGCAGCTTGTTCATTGAATCGAAAGTATGAGTCAAAAAACCTCAAAGTAAAAAAAAAAAAAAAAAAAATGGTTTTTATATCTACGTGTATATTTCAGTGAAGCAGCAACCAAGACCATTCCAGTGGTCGTCGAGTGCTGGGCGCTCACACTGAGAATCATCAATGAAAGATACTGACGCTTTGTAGTGGTTTCGCCGGTTTTCCTCTCCGGCAATTTAATTTCCGCTGCTTTTTAATATGCAAGGCAAACGCTTTATTTTAATTGCCCATAACGTACACTTGACTTGCACACATGCCTAGAGCGAAATATATAGATAAAATGAGAGTGGGATATTTTTTTTTATTTTTTAAAGTGTTGCACAAAGTATGCCCACTTTACGTATATTTATCAATGCAGGCTCTTCGATTCCCACACATGTATGTATGATGTATATATACATATATTAATCATGACTACTCGTATACACTGTTCATACATACATAGTTTTGATGCTGGTGTGAGAAATCGGTTCTGCCTAATAATTTTAAATGACTCCAGTCTAATGGCAATTAGACCATTCACTTATATTTAACTAACTGAACATCAAGGTGCAAACAGCAACTTATTTATTCTACATTGCCAGCAATGCTAACAAAATATCAACATTGTTGTTTTGTACATTTCTGAGTCAATCAAGCATACTCAATTTAAAGATACTTTGAAACATTTTTGAGACATTTAAAGCTTGTAATTAAGAAAATGGATTTAAGGAACAAAAACCGAGGGGTGCATCGAATTTCATTGTGTGTGTGTGTGCTCCACAATGTATAATATGCGACACGAGATGATTAAGTCTAAGTCAACTATGTCAAATAAGGAAAAGTTTGCGATTGGCTGCCACAAGTGATAAACACACAAAAATTCCATTTGGTCTATTTGAGCTCCCTGCCAGTTGGGGGCTATGTAATTAATTTCAACGCCTTGTAATAATAAATTCGCTGATGTGCGCCAATAAATAATGACAAAATTTCAAAGCTTTGCGCATTTCAACAAATTACATTTATATTTTCAATTAATTTGTTTCTATTGTGGTTGCTGCTGTGGGGCAATCTGGTGTTTCTGCAATATTATTAAAAGATAATATAATAAAAGATAATAAATAAAGTGTAACGGAAATTGCACAAACCCAATATACTCTTCTAAAATCGGTATCAAAGTGTTTTGAACCAATATTAATACAAACAAATTTTGAAATTTCCACAAAAATAATAATCCAAGTTTAAAAGTCGTGATAATCCATGAAAATCCAATAAATATGCAGCATTTTTTCGACGACATCCGATAGATTTTGTTGGTTTTTGATAATTATCTTTAATGCAACACATTATAGCATAAACGATTAATGTAATCGCGCCCCATGCAATTGGGGATCGATAAATGTAATGAACGTGATTCTAACATGAATGTGAAATAAAACTATTGGGAGTGTGAACCTTAAATAAGACACGTATGAGCTTAAATATCATTGTGAAACATCAAAAGAAATGGAATGTTATATTATTAATTAAATGAACTGTCGGCCAATTGTATGTTATTTGCTAAGGTTATTAGGTCTTTTAATGACGTATGATTTATTCATTATGATTGTGTTCGATGTCCGATTGCCATTAAAATTGTGTTGAGCGTAAATTTAGAAGTTCAGTCCTCCCAATCTGCCACTCAACAACTTTCACAATTGCCCAACTTATCAACACTAGTGCCAGTGTCAATGGTGCTCATGGGAGAGTGAGAATTGAATGCGGAATGAGACTAGAACATTAAGTGTTTGGACTGTTTATAATGGGTATAGAGGGTGCAAGGAGTGGTTGTTGTAGTAGCTTCATAACTGGCACGCAATCGTCTAGAAAATCTACGCCAACAAAACCGCAGCTATGCGGGAAATAGGGGAAATAGTCATTGAAAAAATGCCGTTTTATACTGTTGCCTCATTGCGTGTCAGTGAACTTTTGCTGTGGCGACATTTAAGTGGGTTGCCGCATTCCGATTGGCCATATCACTGTAGCGATGAAAATTACAATCGAATTATATAGGTTGTTTATTACAATTTTAATTGAAAATTTGCTCAAAAATCAATTTGAATTGCAATGCACATCAATTTTCATAATTAGATCAATTTCATTAATTGTACGAGAATGATGAAAATCGGAAGGGGCAGAGAGAGAGAGAGAGAGAGAGAGGGAGAGTATATAAGCTGAGTAAGCGCAAAGTTCACAGCGCTTCCGACTCGATTATAGCTCCAGCTCTCTCATCTGCACTAGGTACAGAGGCTTATTTTCAAATGAATAATGAAATCAACTGCTTGAAGCAAACTGGCAACAAGGCAGAAAAAACTGAAAAAGAAAAACAGCAGCCCCCTCAATAATTCCTTTTACCCTTTCAAGCTAGGCCACATTTTTGTTATTTTATAATTGCCGCTGTGTGTGTGTGTCTGGGATTGTGTGTGTGTGTGTGTTTGTGTGTGTGTTGTGTATTGTTATTATTGTAGCTGTTGCCACTGGCTGCTGCTCATTTCACTGTTTGCTCTTTGTAAGTCCTTCGCCATTTGTTTAACTAGACCAGACCACATCATACCATACACACCAGAGGCTGCCAGACTGGACCAAATCCAAGCAAGCCCAACACAATTCAACCAAACCCGACCACACCAGAGTAGTCCAAACACCATCAACAATCCAACATTATGTGCAGGGCTGGGAAGTTCACAGTTACACTGCTGCCGGTGAAGGGGGAAATTATACAATAAAAGCAAGACAAAAAGAATAAAATTTACCTACCAGATTTAAAACAGATTGTGACCAAACAAAATTGCACACTGACAGATACCCAATATAAGTATAATCGAAAGTAAATAGAAATATAAAATCACTTTGTACAATGTTGGTTTAACACACTTATAAATAATACTTGTTTGGTAAAATTATTAAAATTGTCAAAAACTAAAGTGATGTGCTTATCATGTATATCCCATGAGCACAATATTACAGGGTATACAAAGAGCCCAACTCCTCAACAATCGCATTAATATTTAATGAAATATAAATAATACATTGAAAAGGGAAAATGAGTCAGAGGGAATCGGCAGCAGCAGCAGTGTGAGCATTGGGAGGTGGGCAAAAGCAAGGGACCACATCCTAAGCAGCAGCTCATGTGCAAGAGAGATTGTTGTCGTTGGCCATTTGCTTTATTTTGCCGTGAAACATACACAAAACGAAATTTAATTTAAGTATAATATTGATTTGTTGTAAGCCAAACGAGCGGTATTTACATTTATTGATGTTCGGTAGATATGAGAAAAACAACCACAAAATTTAAACGATGTCATAAAATATTTAGGAACCAACGCTGAAAAAAAAATCAACTTATCAACTTTCTACTTATGTTTGTATAAATTATTTAAAAGACAAAAATATTAAGATGGCATTCGTTTCTTATGTTCTTTTGTTTATCAAACAAACTCATCTTAAACATAGCTATATAATAACAGTGAATATTGGTCAAATAGACAAACTTTATGTTAATAACGCTTAAACATGTCTAAAATATTAACTGGTTTAGTTCGTGAGTCTGTTGTCTTAATGTCTGTGAACAGTTTTCGGGTAGTGATACTTAAAAATGCACAGCACCTTGATAAGCACAATCACTGCGTTACTACAAAGGCAGCATTTCAGAAGTTAAATAGAATGAGCGGCCTCTCGAGAGGGTGAGGAGCAGATTCGTAGTAGGGACTCTTTGCATCTGTCGAGCGTCAAGCGGACACATTAAACATAACTTTGACTAAGATCTGACACTTTTGCTTAACCACAAATTTGAATTTCCGTCTATGTTGGCTGGATTTTTGATTTTTGTATTATTTAACAACTGTGGCCTGTGTAGCGTAGTAGATGTATTCGAGATTTTAAAGCAATGGAAGAGTGACAAATAGTTAGTAGGGTGGTAACTAGAAAAATTAAATTAAATTATATTAAAAGAAAACCATTAACATTAAAGTCAGCTCAAAAAGTAAAAGAAAAAGTCTCATTAACGAAAGGAGTAATATTATTTGATATTATTATAAAAGTAACATAAATAGAAACAGTCACGGCAAATTTACTTTCTGCACCGGGTTATCGGGTTCAAATACCCACAAAAGTATGCTATACAAATCATATGTCCTTTCATGGTCATTTGTTTGTGTGCATGGACTTTCTGAGTGCTTTGATATAATTTAGATTGATCTTAGCTTGTTTACTTGTGAAATTTACGTTTGTCCACTCGACGATTGCAACCAATTCAATTCAATATCAACCAATTAGTCAAAGTGGTTTTCATGAAAAAATAAAAATAAATTAAATGCAAGACTTCGAGTGACATTTGTTAAAGATTGGCTATCTTAGATATGTCGAAAAATAACATACGCTTGCAGACCGGAGTTTATATTTTAATTTTATTTCAAATTTCAGAAATCGACGGATATACATTTATAGGATATGATCTGGTAATCCAATGTAAATGAGTGAGCTTGGTTCGCATATTGATATCGATTTGTCCTATGATAGCTGTATGATATAGTGATTCAACTCTGCTGGCTCAACAAATTCATACCTTATCGGGTCGGAGACATCTCTTTCAATATACAAATTTGATCAAAATGTTTACATGACTTGGCAATATACAAACAGAAATTCACTTGGATTCTTTTCATACAGATTAATCATTTTATAATTTCTCGCACATATATGTGTTTCGATATATGTATGTACTTTGATGGTATTAAATTATGTTTACTTCTATGAAACTAGTTAAAGCTTAAGCATAATGAGTCAACGAAAACCAAATTAAATTAAATTCATTAGTTTTACCTGACTGCTACCACAATTTCAACGTTTCGCTAACAGACGTCAGATGATTGAAATTTGAGTAGAATTCACCTTTTTGCAATTAACATAAACTTTGACAGCCGAATTCAAAAGCGAACCTTATAACTTTAAATTGATCTCAAACACTCGGCACCCCCAAGCCATATAAAAAGTTTCTAAAAGTGCCATCAAGTCAAATGACGAGCAATAAAAATATTCAATACTTATAATGGGGAAATTCCTGACACTCTCGCCGGCGTTGACAGAAGGAAATCATCATCAGTAGAGTGAGTTTCTTATGCATTGCGATAAGAAAACAGTTCGACCAGTTAACAAAACTGTTCTCTTGACGAGCTGTTCAATTGATTTTTCCCTCTCTGACAATTATACAATCAGTGAGACACGAGATGCGGTTGCCTGACGCTTAAGATGAATTATTAAACGGTGTTGACTACACCCACACTTTTCTGAATGTAAATGAATGATTGCCCGTAATTTGAATTGTAAAATGTGCATTCGATTCGGTGATTCGAGCGATAGAAAATCGTTATACTTATCGCGTGGGAAATGGCACGTCTCCAGCCACAAAAAAATAAAATAAAAATATATATATAAAAATAAATGAATATAGAAATAAAAACCAGCAAGAAGTGGAGAAAGTAATAACTAGAGCATAGTCGGGACTGTCCGACCGGCAGATCAAATGAAAAATTATTTATTTATTAATATTAACTTTAACACATTTCATGAAAAATCTAGCTTTTCAAATTCTGAGATATTTATGCTCACACAGACTTAAGACTCTGCCTGTTTCACACATTTGAGGAGCTTCATTAAACCCTTTATACACATTTTTTTTTTGTGTACAGGGTATAGAAAAAAATGAAGACCATTAGCCGGCTGATGTCCACAAATATGCGACATGAGCCTGCGGCACTGATGTTTTCGATTTGCTCTGATTTCATTTCATGTTTTTTTTTTTTTTTTTTCTTTTTGATTTGCTTGATTTGCCTTATTGGCTGCCCAGAGATTCGCAGAAAAAATAATTTTATTTGTTTTCTTTTTATATTTTCTTTTTGCGTATTTTCTTTGCACCATTTTGTTGCTGTACTTTTGTTTGCACGTAATTGTTCCTGTTTGTGTTTTGCTCTGCATTGCTTCAGTTGCTGATGCTGATGATGATTCTGATTCTGACAACAGGTCCCCGGGCATACACACAGTGTCCAAAAGAGACACTGTGGTCTGAGAGGGTTTGGGGTATGGCACTTCGAATGCCTTTGCGTCGCTCGTGCATGATTGCCAGACACTCAACAACTTTTTGGAACGTTGGTCATACGACGCGAGTTCATTTTTGTTGTTCTTTTCTTTTCTTCGTCTTGTTGTCCTGCGACTAAAGTCAAATAAGAAAACTAATTCTAACGAAGGCAGCTGCAGGTGGCCAATAGTCTCAATGGCCCCGCCTATTAAATAGCCCCTGTTTTTGATTTATAGCTGCCAATGAACTTAGACGCTTCTGCTCTTTTCCCTTTTGTATGGTTTACGTTTTCACATTGGCCAATTTATAAGTTTATTTGCTTATGCGGGTGAACAGTTCGGAAATTTTCTTATGCCCTGGACATTTAACCCAGCCACCGCAGCAAAAGCAACAGTAAACAATATCCATTGAAAACTAATGATGTGGAAAGTAGAAAAATTGCCTGCAGTTAGCTGCCTAGCTAGAAGGTCCCAGCATCAGCAACGGCCCCGAGGGGTGGAGCTCTGTCGCGCTGAAATTAAGAGCGACTAAGAAGTATTCACTTTATTATTTAGTGGCATATTTTCTTACAGTTTCAATAGAAGTATTGAAAATGTACATATTGTACATTTATGCACTGATCTATATGCTCAATATGAACAGACAAGTCGATCTAGCCATGTCTTTGAGCGACCTTAAGATCTATCATATATGACAGGTAAAGATTTGTGTGCAGAGTATCTCCCCATCGAGCACTCTTTACTAGAGCACTCTAACTTGTTTTTTTGCTTATTTTTTTTGGTAACTTGGGCGGATAATTTTTGAAATGGACTCTGCGTTTTTATAAAGCCTTTATAAACATGCTACATAATTTATTACAATTAAAGTAAGTGAGTTTATAATACATTACTCAGGGAAAACTTCGTTAAACATTTTTCAATAACAATAATGTCCATACAACAAGTTTAAAGAACAAGCCTGACAATCGATTTATGTTCACAGAGTAAATGACAGCCAAATATCAAAATATGTCATAAAATCAATAATTAATTTGAAGCTTAAGTGGGATGGAATTTCGGACATTTTGACATTTAAAGTTCACAAGCCTCTAAACTTAACCGACTTTCATGCCCGATGCCGCATTTAGCAATGAGTCATTATAATTACAAATATGATCTATGTAAACAATATTTAAAAGCTTGTAATTATTTTATGTTCGTTAAATGTATATACATTTCCTATGAATATTTAATTATATTTATTTTAAAATACATATCGAAACTATCTACCAGCCTCTGGTATGTCCTAGGTTACTTATAAATACATATATAAATATATATGTGTATATTCGTATATATATATATTTTTTTAAATTGAGCTATGTATTCAAAAGATAGCATTGAAGTGAAATTTAGCATTCTCAAGTGTAAGTAGTGCCCCATTGAAAAAATCGTATTGGCAATTTGGCACTTGTTGTTCCGCCCATTAGGCACAAAAGTGTTTCACCGTGTCGAAAAAAAAAAAAAAAAATAATATAAAAAAAACCGGCAGCTGGGAAATGAACAAATAAACAAAACTTCAGTCAATGTGCCCTACCGAATCTGTTGAGCTGATTGATTTTTAAATGTGCGCAATCAATAAAACAAAACACAAAATAAAAAAAAAATTGAATATAACAACAGCTCTGAATCAGATCCGGGGCACCATAAACCGTATAAGGCCAATCCAAACATCAGTGACGTCAAATGAAATGAACATTTTAAAAAGATAATATACGCAAATTTCGAAGTCTCCTCAAAAATATTTTCGAAAATATATTCACAGCACACACATACAAACACACACTCACATACGCTCACAAACATATTAATGTTTATCTTTGTTGTGTAGTACTTAAGCTAATTTCTGTCTAGTGGGGCATAAGTAGTTTTCCAGCTTGTGGCTTGACTGACCGACTGACCAATGCTTCGGTTCTGGCCTAGCTGAGCGGACAATTCTGAAGTGTACATTTGCCAATATACATACAAACACATATATGTATATATATGTACACAGTTTTTTCTTTCGTTACCATTTATCTCGTTATAAAATCAATTTTTATTCAATTCATATGCAATTTCTTTGACTGTCAATTCGAATCTTGAAATGACATTGATAAATTCGTGCAGTTAATATTTCTGCCAGAGTCTTATATGCGATTCGCTTGCGAATTGAATTCAGTTTCGATTTACAATTTTGCAATGAGTGTTTTACTATTAATTTATAGATTTTTCTTCAGCTAATGTTCTCTATAATTACTTTGCTGGCCTTAAATAAATGGAATTAGTTGTAGATTTAAATGATTTAGATTAGTAGTCGTAGTATTTCGCTTTCACTTATCAGAGTGTCATCATTCGGCAATAATTTAATTTAGATATAATAAACCGTGCATATGGATTTACCTGATTAATTTACTCAACACTCATCAATCTTACCTATCTCCTATATAATGACGTAAGTATCACTCAAAACAATGCATATTTCCAAAAGTTTATCTTATCTATTGTTTATTATAATAATATAGACTGACTTTATTATCTATCAATTAGCCCCGATTGGTTGACGGAGCTGAGATTTATTTTTAGATAGGTTTGAAAATCCTCTTTATTATACGCATTCGAAACTTACATATACATATATTATTTTGCTCCCGCCCTTAGCTATGTTATTAATTTTTAACGCGTTTTGAGAAACACATTTTCGTAATTGAAATAAAATTTTGTTGTTTTCAGTCAGGTTTGGAAAGAATCTGGTCTTGTTTCTTCGTTCCTCTTTGTTATGATTGACAGCTGCTGTAATTGGCATTTTAAATAATAATACGAGTACAACAATAACTCAGTGCACAACTCAGAGCAATACGTTCAGTCAGGGATTCACAATTAGCTGGTTTTGAGTACTCCCTGCTGGCCGGTGGCACAAACTTTTGCACTTTTGCAACTTTATAGACAGTCCAATTACGTCATCTCCCCATTCGAAATTAAGAACTTCATAACAAGTTTGCACTGCTGCAACTTTATATAATTCCTTTTATTTGATGCAGGAACATTTGCGTTTACTTTTCTTTGTTTTTAAATGCCCTGTAGTCAAAAAAAAAATAAATGTGATTTCAAAAAGGGTAAGCTGAAGTTGTGAAAGCAGCCGTCCTATAATATAAATATTGTTTATGACGTAATTACTTAATGGGTCAAACTCCCACAACTCGGAACAAGATAACACAGATAAAAGTACATATGTATTTGCATATATTTGTGAACCAGGAACTCCATAATATATATATATATATAATATCATGTGCATATCACGTTCTGTTCAATTTTCTAAGCATTCATACCCTCGAAATCTATAAATAGGTTTTCCATTTTCTAAGTCGATTCATCTCATTGCTATCGAGCGTTGGTTTCCTGAAAAACTTGTGTTCCAGTTTTGTGTATTCATTGAAATTAATGCAACTCTCACCTTTTGAGGTCAACCTTAATTGATGAAAAGAGTATTTGAGGAATGTATTTAAAAGGAAGGTGTGGAAAGAAGAGAAGCAATCAAAAAACGCAGAGCTTAAGCCCAACAAAAAAAAAATGATGTGACATGCACTCGTACAAGCAAGGTATCAGGGGCCAGGCCACCTTTCACTTTCCTTACCAGCCCAATAATTGCATAAAAAGCTGCTGTTGCTGGCTCTGTGTGAACGTGGCATTGAGAGGTTCTCGACAAAACTTGAAAGTTCGTTGGCTTGTGTCGAAAGCCAACACAGTAGCGTTTTCTCCTCTTTTTCTGCTCGCCGCTTATGTTTTCCGGTTTTTGCTTTCATATTCTGCTGTATTTTTTTTTTTTTTTGGCTGTTTGCGTGAGCCGGGCCGGGTAGGGAAGCTCGTTCTTATGCACGTGATGCCTGCTGCTGACAGCTTCAATGCACCTCAATAGCTTGCTGCGTTTTTCGATTTAACGAGCTGCTTCAGAGATGAGGTGGCGTGCTGGCGTGCTGGCTTATGTGTAATGTTGATTACATTTGTGCACAATGCGGCGTATACGCACTTTTAATAATAGTGCGCAAGACAAGCGAGTGCACAATATCGAAAGTCATCTTGATAATGATGAAGCAATGCTTTCTTTGTGAAACAAACTGTATTGCATATATTAATGCATATTTTTTCCTATAACTGCAGGAATTGCGCAAAAGCAAACAAAAAGTATAACAGCGAACGGAATGCGCCAAACTGCAGCAGCAACAGCAGCAGCCGCAGCAGCCACAGCAACAGCAACAAAAGTCGACCCCTTAATAATAGCATTGCAAAATTTATTATATAAAAGATGACGACATTGTCTGGCTGACTGCAGGCGCCGCACAGTTGCGGAAACGGAAGCTCAGTCGTTAGGCAACAACACCTGCTGCGTTTTCTTTCGCTTTCTGCTTTTCCGCCATCTCTCTCCATTTACACCTCCAACATTTTTATCTGAGCTTGTGTGTGCGTGTGGCAACCTGCTGTTTCAGTAGCTGCTGGCCAACAACAGTGCGTTGATATGATTGCATTGAAATGGCTTCTGGTTAGGAAAGACATTTAAATATGACAGCTCAAATGGAAGCGGTTAACTTAACATTATCCTAAGCACAATGAGATTTTTGTCTTTAGTTCAATTTTCAACCTTTTCCCAAATATTCAATTTGCATTGTTTTGCACAGCGATAGTTTTATTGTGTCGATGCCATTGTGATCTACACTAATCCAATTTATTTCCTTTCGTAACAGCTCAATTTACAGACATATGTTTCACTTTTGTTTCACTTCTATTGTTTTATTGTAATTCTCGCATATTGACTACTGCCCTTATATTTGTTTAATATTCGACTGCGCAGCTTACGCCATACCCGGCTGTCCGTCCGTCTCGGTGACTTGAAGAGCTATATACTTTAAGTTTTGAATATTTGTTGTCGCGTACCATCCTTAGATAAGTTTATTTCATTTTATCCATAATATCGATCAAAATAGATTAACTTAAAACAAGCTGGCTCATGCGTTTTTGCATATTTAATGCCTACTCAAAATCATGCCTTTTACTGGGCATAAATTATCTCTAAAACAGTTCATGCATACAAAAAACAACATTTGCTCGTATTTTGTACAACTCTTACACATTAACATCTTTTACTAAAACGCTTTACCCTTCTGAGAACAGACTAATATGGGCACTAGCCAAAAAGTTATTGGGGCCCTTATAAACTTCACCATTGGTGTGCTAAAAACTTTGTTTTTGCACTGAAAAAAACTTTCATGTTCTATTTGCTTGGGTTTGTAAATGTGTGTTTCGCCCACTTAGCTTGTGATACAGTTAAGATTTTAATGAAATCAACCATTGATTGTGATTGTGATTAACATAAAATTTGTTAAATATCTGTTCATTCTAATGAAATTGTAAATTAATGCACTTCTCGCGCCAATGCTGTTGATTGAACGCCCTGCGGGAAGGTCTGCACGGAACAAGCCATAAATGTCGCTTCATCAGAATATTACATTCATCATCAAATATATGAATTATCCACTCGTGTTACACGTCAAGCAAGATTAAAAAGCAAATTTCACTTGAATTAGCTCGGACAGTCTTATTTATTTTTATTGATACTGAAAGTAGGCGGGAATATTGGATTCGTGTAGTGTTCATCATCTCGTCTTTCCCTTCATCTGTCAGTCAGTCCGCCCATTTAAACGCATTCGAAGATAAATTCTGGCAACTTGAAATACATTCTTTTTCCTGTAATGGTGTTGTGTGAATAACAATTTCGTTAAACAAAGTGACTTGTTACGAGTGTTATTTTAGTCCTAATATTTGGACATATTGTACTTTTTTAAACAGATTTCATAGAATTTCTTGTTACATATAAAACAAAATCAATTAATTAGAACTTAAATAATCAGGACAAACAAACTGTACTGTCAATTTGACCCCTTGTCAAGATTTTTTTCAAAGAATATTCCACATATTTCAACTGCATTTAGGGTTTGTATGTGTACAATTTTTGTAATACTTTGTCTTAATATCGTCTGCAAATAGTCAATTTTAAATTGCTTCATTAGATTTTATACTTGAATACTGATGCCAAGATGGAATCTTCTCTGCTTTCCTTCCTCAAACTTTGCCACTTAAATTTGTATTGTATAAAAACAAAAAAACACAGTTCTGATTGCCAAAGAAAAACCCATTTCGCCATGTCAATAATTTTCAAGGCAAATGGAGTGGAATAATTTGAATATTTGTTTATGGTACTCTTTGCCTGCATTCAAATGTGCCGAATTTGAAAGCTGCGCATCCGAAAATTCCCATATCTAATCAAAAAAGTGCACATTTGAAAATTGAATCCACTACGGAAATCTACCAAATCTAGTGCCAGTTGCTGTCGTATAGTGTGCCACTGCGCATTCGGTTGGTGACTAAATTGTGTGGCAGCAAAAGCAAAAAGAGAGCTACCCCAAAAACTGATGTTTCTTATGCAACATTTGTATACGGCAAACGACCTGCTCAAGTTTTTCATAAAGGCTTAAAGAAGTGAGCCAGAAGTGAACCAGTTGGCTAATGTTTAATTTTCGATATCATATACTGACCTTTATTATTGCACACATTTGAATGAATCTTAATGCAATGCGGTTTCATTAGTTTTCCTTTTTATCTTAAGTCTACAGTTAATTTTATGCTTTCAATCAAATTTGTTACTTGTGTCACTTGATTTCTATAGTGGGTGAAACATTTTTGTGGACACTCTGTCAACAGTTTATTTTAAGCCTAAAAGCAGTCAGATTTGTAGAGTAGGTCTACAATAAGCTTTACTGCACACGCTTTGTATTCCATTATCAATCTTAAGCAATTGTAAGCTCAGTTTTTAGTTGTCATCATGTGCAAATGTGTTTAGAACGAGCTTATATGTATAAGTATTTATATATATATATATATATATTCAATTTCTGGATAGCCTGTTAAGATATTCGGTGCTTCTAGTGCTTACAAAAAAATTAAATTTTCATTTATTGTTTATTTATACATCAATATTTTCCCTGTTTTACTTGGCAATGCGTAGCTTACTTGCCCTACGGTTGCTTACTGCTTGTTCCATACATTGTGGCTATTTGAAATGGGGTTCGCGACATTCGAGGTATGTTTGGGTAGATTATGCAATGTTGCTGTACGTTACTTAGATGTCAATAACAGGAAGCGTAGCCGTAGCAACAAAGGCCGGCATTATGGGCAGCCAACGTAAGTGAAATGCTTTGTTGCTCGCAACTTTGCTGACCAGTAGCTTGTTCGTTCGGCTGTTGAAACCGTTGAAAAAAATACAAATGCAATCACACACATAATGGACCAACATTCTGGACACAACTTTGTGCTGCTTGACCACAGGAATACGGGCCATGTGCCAAATACAAGCCAAGTGCACTACTCTACTGTATTTTATGTCAAAGACTAGCAGCGCATTTTCTAAACACAAAAAAAAAAAATAAAATGAAATAAAATAAAATAGCAGAATGAATGCTTTAGACGAGAGTACATGATTCAGAAATATCTTGCTGTACTCTGCCCTTAAATATTTATTAAATCTTTTAAGACATTGGCTTTAGTTTTACTATCAAATTTCCATTAAAATTGAATAACATGGATTTCTATTGATAGTTGTGATGTTAAAATATTTGCATTTCTGTTTTTTTTTTTTTTTTGTATATGTTTAAGTAGACATATTTTTACCTCACGTTTGAAATTAGGATCAGTTCATGTAATTTCCTTTCATTTTCATGTAGTTTATCTTACTGAAACTTGGAAAAGTGCTGAAGAGAAATTGACTTTCTTCTTTACTGTAATTTTAATTTATTGAGAATTTTGCAAAAGATTCTTTTCGTACATGCCAAACTTTTAGTCAGGGCACTCAGCTCTGTGCCAACTTCTTAAATGTAAATGGATGATCATTAGTTAATAAGCCAAAAGTATGCATACAAATTACCATTATTTTGGAGACATGATTGGGCGGCAATGCACAAAGCTTTAGTGCCTGCTTCCGACATATAAGGAAATGTTTGCCCAGAGCCAGTGCAATCTGCCCCCATGTGTTGCAATTTTGGTTTTGCTTTTGGGTTGTCAAATGCGAGGAGTGGCAAGGGTGTAGTAATGGGTGGCACTGTTGTCAAAAGTTTGTCCTATATGACATTTGTTATAAATTTAATTAAAACAAAATGCCTGAGAAGTGAAGTGCAAAGCTGCGGCTGACAAAAGTTGTCTAACTGGATGCCACAGGCAGACAGGGAGACAGGAAGAAATGAGGAGAAACAGACAGACAGACAGGCAGCTGCCTCATCTGCTTAAAAAACAAAGCAGCTGCCAAGTTGTAAGCAGACTCTTTCTCTCCCCCACAGCACACTCACAATTTTCGATAAGGGTTACCGACGTGGGTCCTGCGCACACTAGAGTAGAAAAGAGACTGCCTCGACAGCTTTCCACTGTCAGTTAAAGGTTTTTTTTTTTTTGTTATAAAAAAGTTTGCGTTTTCCACTGAGTCGCTGTACGGGCGAAAAACATTTTACAATTCGTCGGAAATCCAAAAAGTTGGTTTTACTGTCTTGCCAATTTACATGTTTATATGGGCCAATAATATCCTGACCAGTGCTTAAAATGACAATGTGTCGAAAGTATATTAAGTTTGATAAAATATAGTTAAATACAATGATATCGATTGATTATGTGCAGAGGTAAATAATGCGCTATAATAATATTGATCATTAAGCGATTTATTTATTTATTGGAAAATGTTTAACCAAATCATGCCCGATAGCCGTAAGAACTTGCTTAATAGTTCTGCAGACAGCTTGTTGTAAAAATTAACATGTGTGCTTAACGAGTCAGTTACATAACAGTAGGTCAAACCAATTGAAATACCACCACCTTTGTGGGCCCAATAGCAGTTACACAGTCAGTTATTACTTTATAAAACAGAATTATTTATTTAGCCGTTGTTCTTGCACTGGAACGGGCGATAATAACAGCGCCCATAATCATTACAATTATAATAAAAACGAAATGAAGCCCAAACAACAGAAAAATACAGACCATATAGACAGAAAGACAGAAAGACAGAGAGAGAGAGAGAGAGAGAGAGAGAGAGATAGAGATAGAGACAGATAGATAGAGTGAGAGAGAGAGAAAGGTAAATAGATAGAGTGAGAGAGAAAACGAGAGAGGGAAAGTGTCGTTGCGCTGATTTGATTGTTATTAGGTGTTGATAAAATCGCTTGAACAACCCTAATGCCAGCAACAAACATCGACACTAGCAACAACTGCAAACACGTGCGAATTTCACATCGGTTATCAGTACCATTCTCCAACTGCACGAAGCGTTATCTCCTGCACTTGGGCGTGCGGCGGGGTAGAGAGGGCATAGATTACTGCTTGAGCTACATCGTTTGCCTGTAAGATAACATCGCCCAGCTGTGCTTTTGTCTCGTCGGGCACTATCTCAGTAGATACCCAGCCAGGGTTGATGCTCTGAAAAAAAAAAACAAAAAAAAAAAAAAATTAAATAAAAATTAATTGAATTATTTGTTGATTATGTGATTGTTATCTCAATCTTGAGCATTTTCAGATTTTGTATATGTTTGGGGTTTTGCTTGCACTAGGTATGTATATTATGCAATATACTTTCAAATACGTTTATCTCGATTTTAAACAAACACAAGACGTATAAATGTTTACTAGATCTTTACTAGATAAGAATATTCGATAATTCCCTCGCATACTTCATAGATTTCCAATTTGATAAGGTAACCGCTAAATATATATACTTTACCGCTTCAGGTTATTGTTGTATTAAACTTGTATAATGTATTTCATCGCAGACTCAACGGTAATTATTAGATCACTTAACTTAATTAGAATTCTGCTCAATTCCTCATATATCTTTTAATTTGAAATACTCTTAGTTTTCTTCTGGGCATCTATTGATTAGTAGCAATTACCCATGTATTGTGTCTATTGAATCTCTCTTTGTGTCCACAAGGTGCCTTTGTCTTGTTTGGTGCTGACTTTGCACAATAGAACAATTGTATTGTCTCTGCTAAAACTCACCGTTGTCTTGATCTTTTGTTTCTGTGTGATTAGCTCCTGTCGGCAAATCTCGTGCACGGCGGTCAATGCAAACTTGCTGGGCGTGTACACATTTAAGCTGGGATCAACCGGTCCTGGATTGTAACCGGCAAGGCCAGCGGTGCTGTTGATGAAGAACAAATGCCCGGCCATTTGGCGGCGGCGCATACTGTTTGCCGCCAGTTTGGTGCAGTAGATGCTGCCCATTAGGTTGGTTTGCAGCACATCGCTGATGTCCTTGACAGGCATGTCCAGTAGGTGGCCGTCCCGTACGATGCCCGCATTGTTAATCAGGACATCGATGCCGCCCAGCTTCTGTTCGATCCACTCAAAGGCGCTGTTTACCTGCGCTTCCGCGGATACATCGCAGGCGTGCTGATGGAAACGCTTCTGCTGATCAGCGGGCAGTGATTGCCGCAGTTGCTCGAGGCGGTCGGTGCGTCGGGCGAGGCCAACAACTTGTAGACCGGCGGCAACCAGTAGTTTGGCGCAAGCAGCACCAATGCCCGAACTTGCTCCAGTTACGACAGCAACACGATTCTGCCAGCGCTCCATCATTGAATGAGTGAACGAATCAGTTGTTGCCGGTGCTGAACATTCTATTTATACAGCCGCTGGCGCTGGCGCTGTTTATCAATTGTACAAGTCGCTCTCTCAGCAGCTCTTTCGCCTCATGACGCCACTATCTCTATCTCTACCTCTTTCTCTCATTCGCTCTTTCTTTCTCTTCCTCATTCGCTGCGCTGTGACATGACGTGTCGCTCGCCCACTGCTCTGTGCTGTGGAACAGGCCACCCCAAAGCAACAACAGCTGTTCGCGCGCTTTTCAGGTTCACTGTGCTGATCTGAACCGGCTCTTGAGGGCTTGATTATATTTTGTTTTTTGGTTTTAATATTTTTTTAGTTTGTTGCTCTTATCTGCTCGTTCTTGCCCGGCTAGTGATAATAGCCTATGGGCTAAGGGTCCCACAAATTGTAGCTTACTTCTTTTCGCAACTCAGACCAACTTTTGCCAGTTAAAATTGAATTTTCTTTTTTTTTTTTCACATGTAAAACCGAAGTATTTTTTTTACTTGAGCTTTATTTAAAACACTGTGAGTCTCATGCAATGTTTTATGCTTGGATTTTATTGATTTGAATTGGGCTTGTCTTGTCTTATTCATATCCGAAAATATATTGACATTTGACACATCTAATCTGTAATAACTTTTTTTTTTCTTAAGTTTTAAATTTTTAAATATTTTCAATAAATTGAAAATGTAGTTCGCAGTAGCTGGCAAATTGAAATATTTGTATATAAAAATCCACATTGAAGAACAATTTTAATGAAGTGTATGAAATATCTCATAGTTTTTTTTCTTTTTTAACGAAATACATACATACGTATAAGCTTTTAATAGTATTTTAAAGCCGTAAAAAAAGCGAAACTAATCCATTGCCATGCCATTAAAAAAGTTGTGCACATATCAGTAAATCTGTGAGGTTGACTTTTACGCGCAAATTAGCTGGTTGGCAAATGGGTTAATAAGGCTGCCGGCTATATAACGAACAGCCAACAAATAAAAAAAAAGCCAACTCTGTATGAGTTGGCATATAAGCCATATATTTGAAAATACATGTACATATGCTATATGTGCATACATATATGGGCCATTAAAAAAGCCAACATGCATTGCAGTTAAACGGCGCCTCAAGTTATGCCTTACCCAACAGCCGATATACATACAGACATATGTATGTACATACGTAAATACAGAGCTAAGCACACCTACAACAACAGTGGAACGAATACATCCTCTTGCCACCACTTCAGATGGTATATGGCAGCCATATGTTGTAGAAGGATCTGCTTGGGTCTTTCTGCTTTATCACCGTTTTCGTTGTTTTTTTTTTTTTTTCTCCTTTTTTTTTTTATGGAGCGCTCGTAACATTCAAGAGATGCTTAAATGGGAAACAATAAAAGCTCGATGAGTGGAGTGTGGAAGTGTGTTATAGTATGGGTGTGGGTGGAGGGGAACGGGGAGAAGTACTTGGTTTGGCTTTAGACCAAATTGGAACAGCTTCACACGGGGTTTTAACGAGCAAGCCTTTTTTTTAGTCTTATTCTCTCTCCCCCTTTCTCTCTCTCTCTCTACCTCTCTCTCTTTTGTAGTCTTTCTGTCTTTGAATTTTTTTTTTTTTTTGTGTGTAACTGTATTATGTGTTGCAGTATCCTGAAAGTGTGTGCCCGTATTCATCAAATCACGACCGTCACTTTGCAGCACTTTATTATGCAATTACAAGTGCGAAACGTTCACAGGCAGCACTTAAATAAAAACTCGTCATATATAATACAACAGCAAAAGCAACAGTGTCGCGCCTCATGCCTCATGCCACATGCCTCATGTATCACTATGTACAGATATTAGTATGCATTCTATCAATCATGTCCTACCATCTGATTAACACTTGGCATTTTCCAAGCATTCTATTGTTGTTACTGCTGCATTACGCTCAGGATAAGGGAGACAAAATGTCGCCAGCTAAGCTGCGCTCATCAATAATTTGTCGGCAATTTCTCGCATCTCATATTGATGCATGACAATTTGTATGGATTTTCCAGCTGTTCAACCTGACGGCAAACGCATCGCTATTGTCGCCCACGAGTCGAACTATGTCACTTTTCCACCTCATGCTCCTCTCCTCTCCTCTCCACTCCACTCCACTCCTCTCGTCTCTCGGCCCTCTTGTAGAGCGCCTTTATATATGTCATGCCCTGGGCGACTTAAGTTGTTGTTTTTATCTTTTCTTATATTTTTTTGCTTTAATGGTTTCTCGTTTGCGTCGCTAAACGTGTCAACAGACCTTTGTTTAGGTGCTCGTTTTGCGCATTTTTTCCATCACCACTTTGCATTTTTGCAAAAATTTTTACTATCGCAATGACGAAAGGCAAGCGACAAAACAACATGTTTTAAATAGGAATTGAATTATTTGGTCATTCTTCTGTTTTTATATAGCTAAGTGAATTGAATTGAGCTGTTTGAGCAGTTTGAGCTGTGCTGAATGCCAAAGTAAAACAGAATTTAGCCTTTTAATATAAAATAATTGAGATTTTGCCCTAACCACTTAAATTCCCATATCTCAAAGGGTTATCACCTAAGAACAATGGGCTTTATAAAACATGTTAGAATGCTCTTGTCGAGACAGCTCGACTAGGAGTTTGTTCAATATGAAAATACGTTTGATTTACCCAAATCTGATTATCTTATCCGATCCTAATGAAGTTGTTACAGTTTATCAATAATACAGGAAAGGGTAGATATATTTTTACAATTCTCTTTAAACGTTATAGGAATTATTATGGTATACGAGAAAATATGTACCAAATTTGATGTCTGTAGCTCTTATAGTCACTGACACCGGCTGGTTCATGCAGGCGGACATACATGTCTAAATCGACTCTGCTGTTGTTGCTAATCAAGAATATAAATACTTTATGGGGTCGAACAGGCTTGCTACATACCTTTTCACAACTTCATTATACCCTTTTTCCCACATTGAAGGGATCAGTGTATAATTATAATTGGAAAGTAAAATTCTTTCCGCAATCCAGTTATGTGGTCAACCCAATGTTGTCTTCTTTTTTTTTTTTTTTTGGGTTAAAAGCATTTTTGAATGAAATCCACATAAATTATTTTGGGTACAGATACCAGACCCGCGCTGTCAGTATTTTCTGTAAATTTAATTTAAAAACTGTTCTACAAATGATGAACAACCAGCAGCAGTAGCAGTAGCAGTAGCAGTAGCAATGAGTGTGGCAACGACAGTGGCAACAATACGCTGCAAAATGCGAGGCTCACATAAGTGTAAGTACTCTTGAGGCTTAGCCTGTATGATGTGTGTAGTCATTATCAATGCAGATGCTTGTGTGTGTGTATGTGTGTGTGTGTGCGTGTGTGTGTGTGTGCGGGTGTGAATGTGTGTAATTGGCGGCTTACAACTGTTTATCAACAGGCAAAGCAAGCACAGTTAATTTCACTTGTCTGTCTGATTTCGCTCTCACGTTCTCTTTTTGGCGCTCGTTCATTAAGTTTCCCTTGAATTTCAAATATTTTGCAACATTTTGCGCATTTTCCTTCTTTTTTTTTTCTTCCAATATAAGTTGACAATCACAGTGTAGAAACTCCGGCTCCGGTTGCAGCCAAACTGTCGCCTCGTTTGACTGCTCAAATTGCCATTAACAACGATTTGCTTTTTCTTAGCCCTCGCCCATTGGCTGCCATCATCAAAGTCCTTAGCTCCCCGCCATTCACATTATATTATGTGTGTGTATGTGCGTACATATATTTTCCACTGAATGCGTATTAGGATGGTGTCATGGCTTTAATCCAGCCAAGAGCAGACAGTGTGCTTGGAAAGAATATAGTTAAATTAAGTTTGTCCATTAAATGCAAAAGAAAAATTTATTTGATGTTCTTGAGGCTACTTATTTTTTTAAGTCACATTTCATAACATTAAAATCCAGTTGTAATTACATTTAAATATATAAAATCATAAGCCAATTTGAAATAAATTAATAATCACAACTAAGCAAAAAACATTGTCCAAATATATATATTTTAAAATAAATTCTGATTTCAGAACTTTTAGCTAACCCATCTCGTAAACAATTGAATTTTTCTATAACTACAGTTTCCATTTTACTTATACGAAAACTGAAAGACTAAAACCTTCACGCTGCTTCACTTTTTTTTGGCTTCTTTTGAAGTAAGCAAAGTTTTCACTAGCAGTTCTTAGGAGCACATTGTTCAAATGGGTTGTTCGAATAGTAAAAAGGGAAGGAAATATTTAAAGGAAAACCAACCGCCGGCAGGTGAAATAGAAATAAGAACAACAGCAGTGAAGACAAGCAGCAAAAAGGGCCGAGTAGCGGTAACAAATTTTTTAAAGCGAATCGCGTAGCATTTTTTATTTTTCTACCGTTCGTTTGCCTGAATGCCTCTCTTTCCTTTCTCATTCTATCTCCTTACAATACAATGTGGCAGCTTGAGGGATTGATGGGCATAATGGTTAGGAACGGTGGGCAGGGAGCCGAGCTTAAAATAGCGAGTGTGTGGGCGTGGTGTGTGCACTTTTTTTTTATTGTTGTTCTTGGCTGTTTGCCATTTGTTACGCATACAAAACGGCCATCAGTTGGTGCTTTAGTTTACAATATCTATAAAATTATCACAAATGAGCCAAACCGCGGCAACAATGTAAGCGGTCAGTGCAAAACCTCCCGTTTTGTCCATCTGACCCCGCGTCCTGATCTGCAACAAAGTAAATGAAGCCAACAAAAAAGGGAAAATCGCTTTTATCGGATGAGACCATAAAAATGATTTTTTTTTTCCATCGTTGTTGTTGTTTCTGCCCGTTGTTGTTTGTCATTTAAGAGGTCTCGTTATGTAAACAAACATCGTTCATTATTTCATTAAAGCCGAGTGAGTAAATTATGAGAAGACAACAAAAGCTCTGATTTCAGTTCTCATAAGTTTCATGTTGAGTGTAGAAGAATTGTCAGTATAAAAATGGTTTTAAATTGCAAAGAAAATTAACTATAAATACACACAAATCAAGTTTCAGTTTTAATGCTTTAATATTTGTCATGTTATTAACAACAACTGGAAGTTAAATAGTACTCACTTAATCAGTTAATGTACGTTAAGCATTGATTACGAACTTAAATCGTACATAAACCTGACCAATATGCTTTATGTTCATGAAAGTCTCTTGGCAAATAATTGGATATTAAGTTTTTATTATGAGTGCGGTGTCCGCTAAAAGTACTCTCAAAGTAGTCAAGTTTAATTATGATGAGTAACTTATGTGAACGCAAGTATAATTGCATACATTTTTACAAATTCTCATTGAGGAATCGTAATTCGTAAAACAACTTTCCTTTGTTGATATGCTGGTGCTGCTCGTAAATATTAGTTGGCAGGCCCATTAACTGTTTGATATTTATGCGCAATTGAATGTGCCTCGAAGTGCTACAAAAACAATGTTGGCTCAGCTAATGAATTTGTGGCCAGAACATTGTAGACCAACTAACTGACTGGCAATCAGTGTGCGCACCGCTAAAACGTATATCACTGCCAGCTAAAAAGCTAATCAGCTATTAGTGGTCTCCACAAAATATTACACATACGCCCCCAAGGCACGCCGTCCGAAGACAAAACACGTGAACATTTTGCCTTCGCTGTTTCACTTCGAACCTGGGCTTGGCACTTTTTACACCAAACTCAATTTGCTGTACCGCATAAAGTACAGGAAGACCAGCGGTTTGTGGCCAGTGGGCAGCTTTGCCTGGCCAGTTTGGCAACTGTATGTGGAGCGAAATGGCAAGGGACCTGCTACCGGGAATCTAAAGGTATAGAAAATTATTGCTCAACGGAAAACAATTATTTCGTGCCGGTTTCTGGCATACGATTAAAGTAAGACCAGGCCTGTTGGGGCGCATTCAATGGGGCCCACAGGAGTCGATTCGTTCTCTGTGTATACTGGGCAACATGTCGTGTAATTTGAGTGTTGCTGAGACTCGTTGCACTGCTCGCTGCTAGCTATTAAATTGCATTTGCCTCGGCCATCTATTTGGGTTATGGACACCACTCGCCGAGAACTCACGGGAAAATAAACTTTATACATACTTAGAGCATAAAGCATAGCATTAGATATGTGCTGTATTCAACTTGTGACTGGGCTGCTTGAATGACTGAATAGTATATGTACACTATTCAGTCATTCATGTAGATATATTTAAATTTAAAGTTTTCAATTCGAACGATTTTCGCAAAGTGTTACTTAAATTTTTAGTTTAACTCTCTAATTATTTTAATAAGGAATCACAATGCATTTTTAATGTCAATCTTTATGTACACGCACGCACTATGCAATTTGTAGAAAGCATCTGAAGATATATGGTTTTATATTCAAATATTTAATTTAATATATAGATGGATAAGAAACGATATTGAAGCGAAAAATCAGGGTACTTTTAAGAGACTAATGTTGGATTCAAATGCATAATATATGTCTGTGAAAATGTACAATCTTTGACATACGCGCTTGTCGTTCCATTTTGTGCTTTTTATTGTTATTAAGCTCAGTTGGGATTTTGTTTGCTGTGAAGCCGGTAGCCATGTGCGATATTTGGAAATTGCCTGTAATTACGCAGCTCGTTTCTGTTCCTGCTACATGTTGTTCTCTCGTGTGTTTTTGTTGGTGTTGTGTTTGTTGTTGCTGCCGTTGTTGTTGCTAACGCCTGCGAGCGACTTCCGCTTGTTGTTTGGCTGTGAAACATAAAACTCTAATTACCAGAAAAAGGGGCTAACCAAAAAAAAAAAAAAAAAAAAAAACCGCACACACAAAACAAAAAAAATAGTTACATCAAGTGAGAACATTGCAGTCGGACTTAACTGACTGCTTAATACTCTGATACCAGGGCATTATCAGCTGCTTGCTCTAGTCGATAGATATCCGCTTATCATGCTGCACAACGGAGATTACACGAAATTGATATACCCCTTTATGGTATCAGAGTATACAAATAATATGTAGTATATATATATATATATATATATTAATGCTTTGTTGTATAACAGGTCGCACACACCTGTCCAGGATTTCAGGAGGACATACACATGTTCTCACACGATTGTGAAGGGTGTGAAAAGAAGAAGAAGATGGTAATAAGCAACTGGTCAGCAGTTGAGCAGTTGAGTAGGAACAGAAGTATTTGCAGCAGGAGAAAAAAAAAAGAAGTGGGCTAGAAAAGGAAGGCGTAGAGTGTTCAATTATGCGGCCACATTTGGTTGTCATTATATTTTTTGCCTAACATCCGGTCTACAAAAACCCACGGGAATCTGAGTAAGAATCGTAGAGCTTTCGTTTTACTTATATCATTAAGAGAAAATATAATTTAGCCACATTCAGCTTCGACTTTGAATGTATGCGCAATAATGCTCGTAAATGTTTAATGTGCATTTAATTTTACACACGGCCTAATGACAGCCAACCTGTGTGTGTGTGTGTGTGTGTGTGTGTGTGTGTGTGTGTGTATATATATATATGAGTAACTGTTGTGGACAGCGGTAAAATTATAGCAAAAGGGTTAAGAAACAGCTGCCTGATATAAAATATGCCACTGGGAAATTAAATGGTATACCAGCCTTTTGGGCGTAATTGCCATTAGCATAGTACTTGCCCTACCACTTAGACTTTTCCAGTAAATTATAAGCGTGAGATATTATCATTAGTTAACTTCTAATGTCGTCTGTTGCACATTATT
Organism: Drosophila anomalipes; assembly: GCA_035041615.1. NCBI lineage: Eukaryota > Metazoa > Arthropoda > Insecta > Diptera > Drosophilidae > Drosophila > Drosophila anomalipes. The sequence continues at coordinate 6,576,308 of JAWNKZ010000254.1, forward strand.
CACAAGCCAGTTGGCCATTTCCCATATTGAAACTGATCAAAACATTAAGTCACCAACAGCTGTGCATTATTAATTTGTTTTTCTTGTTTTTTATTCATACGAATCGGATTAAGACAGAGAAACACATATAGAAAGCTGAGAAAATACCAATGATAGTTGACAAATGCAGTCTGCAACGCAACTGCTTTTGGCGAGGTCTTGTGTAAAGCAGAATGTTGGTCCCCAACTTTGAGCCATTTATTTTCTGATGTGGACACATAGATGTAAAACGGAAAGTAAACAATTTGAAGTCGTCTAATTGTTGGAGTCGTAGTCATTTATTTAAAGCTCCACAGACACTGTGAATCTCTCCCCGAAGGCTAATCCTGACGGGAATGACATGTTTAAATTACAAAAAGAGGTCACCAAATAATAAACTTCTGAAGATTATTTTATGGACATTTCAATAATCATGTAACTTTGAACTTTGTCCCATGAAAATTCTGTTTTACTTAATCCGGATTACATGTTTGTTTTTTTTTTTTTTTAATGTATAATACGCTCCTAATTAGTTATGTTGAAGTGCATTTGGAGGTGGGCGGATGGATTTTATTATGTTGTTATTTGTTTGAACAGCGGCGTTTCCTGGAAACGGCGATCATTAGTGCTCTTCATTTGTCCATTTTATCCCTTTCATCCATTGTTAGCTTGTGCAGCATGTGTGACGCCCACGTTGCGGCTCAAATTGCCCTGATTTATGTGTTCATTTTGCAGCTCAACTCTATTTATATTTCTTGGCAGGCCTGCCCACGTACATTTTTTTCATATTGCATTTCAATAGCGTTGCGGTTTTTATACCACTTTTTGCCCAGCTACGCTGGAATTCCTGTCATGCGCTGGATAATTAAAAGAAGTGCATAAAAGAATATATATATATATATTTATATTCCGCCTAAAGGGGAGGTTAGTTGGTTAGAGGAGGATAGTTGCTGTTTGTTATATGTATATGCGATTTGCTTCTGTTATTTCATTGTTGTCTTTCACTTGAATGCTGAGCGAATGCACGAGCAGCCAATTTGTTCAAATGGAGAGAATTAGTGCAGTATTCCTGAACTGACCAGGAAAAATAATAATAATATGCATGCGTTTGAAAGAATGTGATATTTGTATGCGAAAAGTATGTTTGCAAATGAGAAAGCAACTTGAAAAGGTTTACTTGAGCGTCCATTGAAATATTCATAGCGCACGTGGACAGTTTGGTTCCTTTCACACACATTTGAAAGTCATTCGAATCGTGCCCATTCTAAAATTGAAATAATTTACAAGTTGAGGTTAGCTTGAAAGCACTTTGAAATAACAACTGTTGCACTTTGTTTTCATCACACATTCAGCTCTCACGATATTCTATTTATAGCCCTGTTATGCACAAATATTTAATCAACCATTATTCCATTTGAAAATGGATACATATTTGAACTGCCGCTTTCCCAATTGTTTGCTGTCCAGGTGGCCCTGCTCTGTGTCTGAAAGTCCTAGTTTGCTCTCGTTTGTGGTTGCTGCTTGCACGCCATTTCTGGCTGCAAGTGAAACTGTACTCTGTACACAGTGCCACAAATATGTATATCTGTGGTCTGCTTTTGTCTGTGCCTCTGTTCCCTTCACCCCTTCCGTCTTCCTCTCTCACTGTTTGTTTCTCTCATTTTGTCCATATATATCTTGGTCGGAATTGCCATTTGCAAGGAAATGCTACAATGAAAATTTGTTGATTACTGTTTTGCTAGATCCCAAAAAAATTCTTAGAATTTCAGTTATTAAATTATTAAGTTGAGTTGGTGTTCAGCTTGACACACGCATACAAGCATTCAGGCAAAGGCATAGTTCAGGCCTTAACTTACATGCTTAAATAAGTGACAAAACTTGAGCGAATGCGCTTTCATCTGATTGTTGTTGTTGTTCTTGTTCTTGTTGTTGCTGTTGTTGTTGCTGTTGCTGTGGTGCCTTTTTCGCTTCATTGCTGTGAATAATTCAGCAGTGAAAATTGTTGCTGGCACATGGATCAGGTAACATTGATACAGCCAACTATACATGTATACAGGCACGTATTTATTTCGTTGCCCAAATGGGAATGGCTCTGGCGTCTGCTTGAGTCTTTTAGCCCTGTGGCTTGCATGCAAATTTTATGTTTTAATAACAAGTCTCTGGCATGCAAGCGGCCCATATTTTATGCCAATGGCCGCGCCACGCTCCAGGCCCCCAAAAAAAAAATAAAAATAACGAAGCCACAAGAGTTATGCTGAGGGGACAATCCCATCCACAGGGACCAGCTATCATGTTAACTTAAGGGATTTCGCTTTGTCTTTGACTTTCACCTTTCGCCCAAATCCTGTTTATTTTGAACCACATTTTTCTTCGAGCTCTTTGCCAAGTGCTTTGTAAATCAGTCATAAACCCCTTCCACCTCCGTGCTTGGAAATACTTCTCTCAGCTTTTTTTCTAATCGTGTATTATTGCTTTGCATTGTTGGAATTTTAAAATAAGCAAGTATATAAGTAAGTATTCCCTTTAGGGCCTCTAGGTAAGTAGATCACGCAAATCCTGCGTTGTCGTCCTGCGGTGCGTGTCTCATGCGAGTGAAATGCAAATGTGAATGCAAATGCATATGCTGCATAAAATATGATTGCCGTAATTAAATGTGTCCAGCTAGTGAAAATGTTGCAAATGCCCTTCACTTCCTTCCTTTCCTTTTACAGACATTGAGATTGTGCTTGCTGCTTGCTTCTGGCATGGCACAATGGGATGTCTTAGCATTTGGGTATTCTTAAGATTATATTTTCAGCTTTAAGATGCATCCTCATGCAGGTATGTTTAGTCATTAGCAGCTTCTTTCAATGCCTCTATGCGAAGTTCAAGAAGCATTCCCAATTTGAGGTAGTAGCAGAATAAAAAAGAACAACATCGACGATCACATTAGTGAGCAGAATAAAAATTTCGTTTTTCCAGCTGTTGTCAATCGCACATTAATCCGTTACCGAACTTGTCAGCGCCATATATTTAAGTTGGCAGCGGCTCTAATTAGAGTTGCCAAAGAAATACAGAATTTTTTAATAAATATTTAGCTAACAAACACTTATCCTGACAAAATGGAAGATAAGTGCTCGTTTACCATATGTAGATCATTTTTTTTTTTAATATATTAATTACTTGTAGCGTTTCCAATTTGATTACCGATAGCAAAAAAAAAAATGTACAATTTCAATGATTTAGCTTTTCAATGGTGTGTGAATATACAATGAACAATTTTTGGGATCGAGCTTTCGCGAATTTTGCAGTTTAACTTGTTGTATTTATAAAAAGTGTTGGATGTTAACAACCGATTACCGATTCTTGTCAAAGATATAACATGTTGACAGTAGTAGAAGTTTAAGAGAAATCGCAGTTGACGACATGTTAATTTAGTTGTTTGCATTAAGCGTAATAATTTGAATCATTATTATTTGTTAATTTACTATTAGTCATGGATACTTAATTTTATTTACGCTTTTGATGACAGTTCTGATGTATAGTCCCCACTGTGGTTTGCGTTTCGAAAATATAGATTATTGCTCACTTGGCATTTTTATTTTTGCTTTTTTTTTCTTCTGTTACATGCATTATTTTTTTGTTCTTCGTTGGTTTTTTTTTTCTTTTGGGTCCATGCATTTTTCCGTTTTATTTCGCACTTAATTTAAAATCTTTTGCTGACGTGTGACACGCACAGCGATGGGTGTGGTCGCGCCTGTTGTGATTTAGCCGTGCTCCGGAAATCCACTCTCACCTTTCTCTAGCCGCCAACCGACACCTCTACTTGCAACAAGAAATTACATTTTTATTTTATAGCTGTCTGTTTTATTTTCAGCTTAACAAACTAGTAAGACAAATTTGCAAAAAGCACAGAAAAAAAAATAAAAAAAATTTTAGAACGAAATAATTTGATTGCACACGGCAAATATATTTCATGGTCAACAGTTCTTGAAGATGGTGATATTCACCTCGTAGTAGCAAATGGCTCGCTTGGTGACGCCATCATTTGGATTAAGAGAGTAGACAGTGCCGTGTACAGTGTACACGGTGTTCGGTTGATACATAAACTTTAGTATTGCTGTATCTGGTGGCACTTGGATTACGTTCATCATATATACGCCCCGTTTGAGGGGACAGGCAAGACTCATGTTGCTGCCGTAACCCGATATCATCAGTTTTGAGATATTGTACCAGGCACTGACGCGTCTCATATACTTCCAAAATTCGCATGTTTTCACCGTCGAATTGTACAGTGTACGCGATGGTTCCGCTCGCGATGAACCACGTCGCTTGCTCGGATGCTGGACGAGCATTATGTGCCACAGCGGTATTGCCACATCCTTGTGCACAGATGTGACCGATGACAGTGAATTGTTTCGCGGAAACATTTTTAATAGCAAATTATAGTTCGGCGTGTCCCAGGTACTGATGTTCAACGGCTTCACTATATAACAAAACTGCAGGTACAAAAAACAAATATTATTATTATAAAACTCAGGTTCGTAGTTACTACTGGTTCTTGATTGCTTAACTGCTGAAACGCTGTACAGCTCAATATAATAAACATTTTATTGTAGACCCATATCCATGCGACCCTACTATGTATATATCTGATCGAATGGCAAAACAGAGATGATATCGTTCTGGCATAAAGCCCGCTTTAATTCTATCAGTCCAAATTTGAATACAGGTTTAAATCACGTTTCGGCTCTTAAAGGTATCTTAAAGAAGCTCACAAATAATCAGATATTGATTTGTATTTTCATGCTACTCCCGATAATGAACTCACCTGCTTGGACAGCTGAAGAATACCGAGCAGTATAAGTACTGAAAGAACACGTCTATAGTAGTTCATAATGTGAAAACAAATGTACAAATTGTTGACAAAAATTTAATTGTATCCAGATTGTTGGGAACTCTAATGAATATTTAAGTGATTTTTGATACAGCTAATTTTTTTTTTATTTACAATCGTCATGTATATTGTGTTTAATAGCTCACTTTAAACTTTGACTGTTGGACAAGTAAAGTCTGTCTGTCAATGTAAATATATGCATTTGCAAATCAACTGTAATATGTAATTATAATATTTGAACATAAAAAGCCTAAAAACATAATAGTAGATTTTGTGTGCTGATTAGTAACTGGGTTTATTTATTTAGGCTTCAGTCAACAGCATCTAATTCAGAATAACACACTAACTTGGCCAGCTCAGTTTTTCCAGCATTTTGTTGAGCTGAGGGGAGGGGCTTTATTGTCATCATCATCATTATCATTAGGTGCTTTTATATGGGGCGCAACAGTTTGTAACAGTCACTGTTAAATTTGTATTGTTGATTTAGCTAATTAGAATTCGCTTACAGTTGGCTTACAGTTTTGCTGCCTCACTTAACGCAGATTTCCGTCACAGTTACAGTTAACTATCATACGTATTCATTATGAGTTATCCGTTTCCGGTTCTGTTTATGCTACCATCTTCAAACTCGCATTGGGTATGCAAAGTGTTGGGTGTTCTGACACCGAAACAAAAACAACAACGACAACAAAAACAACAACAACAACAAACAGCAATAGCTATAACAATAATGACCATTTTTGTCGCCCAGTTCCCAGCTTTGTAATGTCTTTTGTTGACACACATAAGCATGCATTGGAGCTGCTACTGTTGTCTAGCTTCGGTTCAACTTTCATATTTACTTACCGGTTATTTTCCAGCAAATATTTGCATTGACTACCCAGCTATGTCTATGTCAGTGTCTGTTTAAATTTGACATACATATGGCCCACATATTGCCACAGTTTATACCAGTTGCCCATTACCACATTTTTGTAGCCTACTTTACGGCTGTTTCCTTCGCATCGTTTTTGCTTCCGCGTTTATCAGACCCCATGCGTGTCTCTTTGTTGACTTATAATAAAAAGCGACATCATAAAACTGCTTCACTCAATTTTCAATTCAATTTAACACACACAAACACACACAAGCACACACAAACACACACACACACACACATACACACATACACACACTGACAAAGAGCAACATCGTTTTCCTTTCTCCTTTTCAACAGCAAAAATATTAAACAATGCAAATGGCCGTCGTTTCGACTGTCTGTTGGTTGTCTGGTAATCAGTTTCTCTGGTTATCTGGTTTGTTAGCGCAAGTGATTGGACTTGGTGCTATTTAAATTTTTTTTTTGTTGTTGTGGTTTTATCGTTTCTGTTATTTTGTGGTATTTGGTTATTAAGTTTTGTTAGTCTTACCATTTATATTGTTGCCCTGGCTAAAATTGTGTCAACGAGTTGAGCGATTATTACAGTTTGACAGTTTCTGCGGCTTGATCAGAAAAATTAAAGAATTAAAAAAAATATCTAATATTAGGCACCCTGCTCTTTAATATTTTCTTAAGACTAGTCATCTTAGACGTTGCCTTTGAGCATTGGTTTATTGGCAATTAATGGTCCTAATACGCTTTAAAAGTTGACTTTATTTGCTGTGCTTTATTTATAATTAGCACAACCCGAACCACTGCAAATATGTTATTAGCTAATTGCTCTGATTGTCTTTATTTTAATTTCAATAAATACATTTCTACCCAAAACTACACGTCAATCAAAAATTATTACACTAGAGAAAGACATTTTATAGCCTGACCCCTTGAAAATGTTTAAAAACTGCATAAAGTTAATGTGCAAAAGTATTTAAAATGCATAAGAAAGCATCAGCGACTCAACAAGTCGATCTAACCATGCCTTCCATCCATCTAAAGGACGATAAGGTATATATGTACATGTGCATAAACGACAATATGTAAAATGTGTATGCGCAGTTTTGTAAGAGCCTTACTTGATTTTGCTTGAATTTTTTTTTTATTCAAGCATCTGTATTGTGACCTTAGCTCAATCAGCGTCTAGCATTTATTTTCAACTTGGATTATTCGCAGCTGCTCTTTGCCTTGCCCTTTTTTCATTTTTCGTTATTTTGTTTTTGTCGATTGCTTGGATTTGATGGTATACAACTTTATTAGAGCTAGGGAGCTTTGCCCTATCAAGTGCGATTTATTTTCAAAAAAAAAAAAAAAAAGAAGAAAAGTGTCTATTTGGGTTGCTTTTATTTTACATTTTGAGTCCTTGTTGATGTTGTTACTTTTCGTGTTGTTGTTACTGCTGTTGTTTTTGATTTGTTTCAATAAGCTTTTATGGGCTTTTAGTTGGTCGATTGGTGGTTCAAATGGTTGCTATGTGTTTATTTTGTTGATTTGCCTCCGCTTTGGCTAAGAAAATGTCACAGAAACAACAAGAGCGAAGAATGTCAATATATTCAGTATTCCATTTAAGTATCGAGCGGAGGCCAATGCGCCCAAAAGTATGCCACATTAGTGCCAACTTTGCAAAGTGTGCAGGGTGACTCGCAACTCTCGCTTCTTGCGGGTGCCTTGAACGTTTTATTATTGCACTTTTCAGCAATAAAAACTGCATACACTTACACTTATGTGTGTGTGTGTGTGTGTGTGTGTGCATAGCGAACGTTGCCGCCATCATCAGCAACAGCCACAGGCAATGAGACTTGACACCAATGCTGAAACTTTAATAACCTCAGACAGTGCGCAAGCCAGCACACATGCAATAAAATGTCTGCTGCCTCATAAAAACGAACCTGCAAATGCCCATATCTCATACATATATGAATTCACCACTCTGCTGTCCGATTTCCGTACTTACAAAAACAACGACAAAAAATGAAAGCTGTACGCTCATGATTATAAAATAATAAAAACATAAAAAAAAAAACAAAATATATATCCTGGATCACACTATAAATACTCTCTCAATTTATATAAATGCACGATATGGTCAAATGAACCTACTAAAATGTTGTGATGTTGCATTGTAATCAAAGATAGTGATTACACTTATAACCAACTGATATATTTATATGTGTATGAATGGTAACAAAGACTACATTTTTTTAAGAAATGTATCTAGCTTGACTTATCTGAAAGTTGAATACATATTGACCAGAGCAAATAAAATTTGCTACGATAACCTTCAGTTTCCTATCCACTAATTCATATATATTGCCTTTTAAGTTTTTTTTAGGAGCTATCAGACTTGCCTTAAATAATAAATAAATAAAATAAATAAGACAATCATATCATTACAGATAATCTGTCGTTTTTTGCGTAGCGTGATTACTGATTATTCTGATTTGAACAGAAAATTCTTGGCCTCTATATGATTGCACAAATTGTGAAAACCTGTAGATATTTGTAAGAGCATCTTCTTTTACATCTTATTATATTATTGGTAGCAAAATATTCTGCAATCGGTTCCGCTAGACTATAATATATAACGTTTTTTGATAAGTTTGGTTTAAATTTTTATAAATTTCGGAATGAGAACACAATTCCTAATCGATAATATTTAAGGGTTTTCAAGCTTACTTTTTATCGATACTTTTCGAGGCATATGTTGTAAGTATCATTTATTAATGCATAAATAAAATATCTGCAATATTTGATGTTGTCGACCTTATCTGTATACAGCTGCAGAGAGAAAATAAAAATATCCTCGTGTAAGAGTATGAAACACCAACAGCATGTCGAGTTATGGTGTCAAGGGGGAGGCGGATGAGACTGTCAACTGTCAGCAACGTCGCCATTGCAGCTCATGAATGTGAGGATGAGCACACATTGCGCACAGTTCCCACAGCTCTTTTGGCTCTCCCACGGAACCACTCAGAGTTTTTCAGCGCCAACATGTTGCCTTTGGTGCAGGCCGTCAGGCTTTTGTTGGACCATCGAGTAATATTAATTTCCATGATTCAGCAGTGTGTCTATAATTGTTGAAGTTGACTAGGCGTGTTCTATGATTTAGATTAGCTGCACATTGACGTTGTATATTATTTATATGTATTTAAATGGATGATATTTTTTTTTGAGGATAAGCAATTCAATTCACTATTTTTTTCTCTTTAAGTATGCATTCAGTGAACTCCGTCGTTAAAGTAACCCCTTTCCCCTTTTCAGAAAATCAAAGTAATTTTATAATCATTATTAACATAATCAGTTAGTAGTTAAAGTTTTAGTATATTTACCTACCTTTTGGAAGAATATAGCTGTCGCAGATTGAGATATATAATGATTATGTTCATTTGATTTGTAGCTCGAATTATTTTTTTCAAACAGCTATAGCTCAATTTTGTGTAATCTTCAGTGCTTATTATAATTGCGGTACCTGAACTGCGATCTTTTAGATCTAGGATGGGACACATTGCAACTGCCTGGATAATTAGATGCAATTTTAAATTTACATATATGTATGTATGTCAAATAAGCAAGTCTCTAATGACGAAAGCCTCAAAATTTTTGATAGTAAATTTTGTGATGAGGAACATTCCATTTAATTAAACGAACAATATGAAATTAGCCGATATTTATTTCCTCCTGTATATGTCTATTGTTAATAACTCTTTTGCTCGCCTCGCGCGGTTTCGCCAGTAGTGTGGAGTGTAGTCTACAGTGACGACAACAATCTGTTTGCACGCACGCAGATACAGCCGCAAATGCTGACGGTTATGTGTAATGCAGAAAAGTATGCAATATTTATTATGCGCATTACGACCTCACCCGGCTGCGTGTGTGTGTGTGTGTGTGTGCGTGTGTGCGTGTGTGCGTGCGTGCGTGAGTGTAATAATTATAATGAATAATTAAACACACTCAGCACGCATAGCTGAATTGTGGGTGCACTCAAATCGCGGCCGAGTTCAAACTCGTGCAAGGGCGGCAAATGACATATTTAATTGCTTCACTGCTACATTTTAAATGTGAATTTTGATTATTCATTCACATGTTGCAATATTGTTTATGTGTAACTTAATATATTTGTGATGATACAAATAATGACAATGTTGCACAAGTGGTGTATTTTGCGGTGACCCGCACAATGATTTCCACATTAATTTATATACATTTTACCGATTACAAATGTGTGAAAATGGTGAAATTTTAACAATGGTAAATATCACGCTCAAAAAATCATTTCTATATATATATATATTTTTTTTTTATCAACATCAAATGTGGAGTCAGGTCGGGTAGACAAAAAGCTAGGGATATTGAAATTTAAGTATTCTCATACAGCGTACAGATAAAATTGTATTTTATTTTTTATCGATAACATCTTTTCTTTTCGGGATATGGATCAAAACCTATTGCCGATAATGGAGTATATTGATACTGAAGCTTGAAAACTAAGTTGCACTTGACATGCAAGCCATGGAGAATATTAACAAAATTACTTTAATGTTTCTGTTTTTCTCCTCAATATCACATTGCTTAATGCGATGCAAACATTTTCATATGACTGGACAATTTGTGAAATCAAATTGCTTACGGGTAGTGATGGGCGGCCATGTGCTGAAGTTTCCCACTGAATGCGTTTACAGTGTATCATGAAGAACGGTCTGACCGTGGATGGGAGGGGGTCGTTGCAACGAAGCTGTTGACGTTTGTTGCTAATTAAAGTTGCTGCCACAATTTGCAAAGCCTGCTGCAATTAATCTCAACATTAATTTGAACTCGCAGCAACAGGCAATTCAGTCAGAGGACTGGAAAGGGATGGGAGGCGAATTGACGTAGCCTTGGGTGGCAACTCTGTTGAGTGGGAGTCTTAACTTTAACAACGTTGCCACTGAAGCTGACCCAATTTTTCACCTGGCTCATGAGCAGGGCCAATAAATTCTGCACCTCTCTGTAATGGTGAAGGGCCACAGCCATTTAATGGCCATGTCCGACAGTTTGGACTTTAATATTTTTGCGTACTACATCAAAGTCGAAGGTTCGAGTGATTAAATGAAATTTACGAGTGCCCTATTCGTCGTTGCCTCCGGGAATTCTGGCGGCGGCTCTCCTCCCCATCCGCAAGACACTCACTTACACAATTTTGCATAGGCACTGTCAGAGATTGATGGGCCATGTTTTGTCCTGACGGCATCACGGGAATATAACAACACCAGCAGCACAAACCATAGCAATAACAGGCCGATGTAATAAAGTAGCGTACGTGGCGAATGCGTAATCACGCTAGTGACGAAGCATACCGAAGGCTGTTAATCGCGGAGGCAAATATATAAAAAAAAATTAGATATCAGCTATCATAGTCAGGTCAGATCAATTTGTGTACCGATCAAAACATATTCCCATATCTAGAAAAAGTACATACTAAATGAATAATTTTTGTATCAATAAGATTTTGAAATTTAGTGGACCGAGCAATGTTTGTTTTATTAGTTTTTGGAAAAAAAACCGATAAATTTCGTACCCTCTATTCAAACTGTTTGTTTAAAATTATGTTCTTAAGAGTTATTTGTCTGACCTTGCAATCTTTTTTCTATATAGTATTCCAAGTAAAATTAAGTTTTTCATTACACATGTTGGCAAAAAGATGTTCGTGGTCAAGTCGAATAAGACAAAACAAAAAAAAAAGCACAACTGTCACAACATTTGCATCAAATGGCAAACAAATTGTATGCAAATTAAAAGTTTGTCATACAATTTTGTGCAAATTTATCGAAGTATTTTATTTAAAGTGCAATCTTTTTGTTAAGTCTTCCATAGCAAAAAGAAAAAAAATATAAAAAATATAAACTTTGTTACCTGCCTGCATAATTCCATTTAAAATGTGCATAAATCTCTGTCAACTTCATTGCAACGTGAATACAGAACAGAATAAAAATGGTGCGTAAACATGGCGATAAGCTAAAACTTTCAATACGCTGACGAAAATGGCAGGATCAGTGTTGCTAAGTTTTTTTTTGGAATACTAAATACTGTGGTTGCCAATGCTTTACCATATTATTTGCCATTAGATTGTGGCCGGGGCCAATGGCCTTTGTACATTCTTCCACTTGATTGTTCATGAATATTCTTGGCCGTCAAGTAAAGTCAAAACGAATCAGCATTATTTTTCCATACAGAGTAAATAAACTTTCTGTTTAATTCAATTATATTTCATTCAAGCCTTAATACTACCCTTATATTTAGCATGCTTTTAAGTTGATTCCTCGAAGAAAGCTATTATTTTTATATATTTTTTAATAGAGCAGCTTGGATCACTTTTGAAAATAGTCTCTTACGTATATAACTTGCCTCTAATCCTTGGCGTTTATATATTTGTAGTTTATTTTCTCTCAGTGTACATAAATTACATAAACGAATAGCAGCAAAAAATTTCCGATATTCGAAACATTAAATATGAAGATATGAAGCCGCTCTAGAACGTTATTAAAATGTATATAGACAAAAGTAAATATGTGTGTGGATGAGTAGGCTGTAAGCAAGATGAAGGCGAACTCAGTGGAACTAAAATTCAAGTTGAGAGCTGATTTTTATACCGTGTATATCATGTATACGTTTGTTTGTGTGTGTGTGTTTGTGTGTGTGTGTGTGTGTGTGTGTGTGTGTGTGTGTGTGTGTGTGTGTGTGTGACCTTGTATTGCTGCTTCTTTTGTGTGTTAATGGAAAAAGTTGCCCGCCCACGTTAGCCCCGGTTTCTTGCAGCCATTCAGTGCCTGTTGCTGATTGCATTACAAGTTCGTTCCTTCTGATAGATATTACAATAAACTACAGCTCATTGTTGGTTTGCACAGATAACGAGCTCTCGCTGCCGCTTCATCCAGCAGTTTTTCAATGTACATTTGCAACATAGGGATCTGGACATGCACACAATTAAAGAGCTGCCAATATAAGTGGCTGCAAAAGCGGAAATCACAAAATTGTTGACGATATCTATTTAATTTGAAATACTCGTAGGTGTAGCATTTGCTGAAACGAATCATATGATTATATACGTGGTACATTTATATTTACTAACAAGTACTTACTTGATGAGTAGTGTTCTGAGCACAAATTAACAAACAAACCAAAACAAAATGTTTAAATTTATAAGCCGATCTTTAAAGAATGTCACCATTAATCATTGATTTGATTTTGATATAACATGCTAAGCAATGCGAGTATTTGTGGAAGAGACTGTAGATCTGGCAGATAGTTCAGTTGGCCAGCTAAATAGGTAAATTTGGATGCCCTTATCGATGATGAGAGCTTGGCTTAAAGAATGTTAATACTTATATAACCGTGTATTTTATTTTGTCATGCGCTATTTTCCAAAGTACAACAATACCATCGACCACCAGAAGCGATCAATATTTTTCAATTCGTTGTTTATGTCAAATGAATGCAATTGACTAGATGAGGCATAGCCGCTGTACTCAATAAAAATACACAAAATAAAATTTCTTGATTTGTGATTTTGTGCTGTCAGCTATTCCGACATCTTGCCAAATTCATTATTTGTGTGCGGTGCAAAGTGGTGGTCGAAGGATTCTTAAATTAACACTCACAATCACAGAAAGCACTTTAAAAAAATTTCAACTCTGCTTTTATACATCAGTTCAAGTGTGTGTGTGTGTGTGTGTGTGTGTGTGTGTGCTTGTGTGATGGGGTGTTGCTTCGAACCGCTCGAGTTGAAAATTGCCGCACAACTGAACCGAATTGTAGCCAAGTCAATGGAGATCTGTGCCGACTATTTGTTTGCTTTTTTTCTACTCTTAAATAAATTTTTTTTCTATATATTTTTTTTTTTCAATGCTTCTTGCGTGAAGTGGTTGCTTTCTAAAACCCTTGTTGTTGCTTTTGATATATAACACAAAAACACTGTTTAGCTTGATTTGATGTTGTTGTTGTTCTTGTTGTGGCTGCTTAAAAATTCATTAACGCTTTGCTTATAACAAGTTTCAAATTACCAAAAGGCGTCTAACTGACATTGAGCTCTTGTTGTAATGTGCACAACTATTTAGCACCTATGCAACCTGTCAATGCGTGCGAGAGAGCGAGAGAGCGAGAGAGCCGCCGAGACTGTTGCCGGTAATTCCTGGCTTGTTAAAGAAATTCTATTGATCGTTTCTGGTTAACTTGGCACTCGATTTGATGGTTTGTCATTGACACCATGTAGTTTATTTCCGCAACTATTTAGCGTGTCTTAGACAATTTTTATACACTCTAATCGAATAAATAGTGTATATAAGATCTGTTTTGCGGTCGCACAAAAGCCGAATTCAGTATACACTACATTTTTGTATTAGGACAAGTACTACAATTTTTGATTAAGTAATTAAGATGTATACGCACACAATATGGTTGCCAATCACATAATCGAACTTCTCATTATAGCTATTCTTAAGCTTCGAGCAGAGTATGTGGCAGTCGGCATTTATTTCTGTTTGTGTGTTTTTACGCTTAACTCTCTTCAAGCATCTTTTTTTTTTTACCAACCGCATGTGAAATGCCCTAATTTCTAAACTACTCTGTCGATGTAGCTGCTGACGTCTCAGCGTCGTCAGCAGATGCTTTAGCACCACAGTGTGAACTCCCAACTTGTTTATGCTACACTCTATAACAATCTTGATGCGATGTGTTGCGATGGGTTGGCGAACGCCTGGCCACGCCTGCCACTAGCCCACAATTCGATGGCCTCGTGTCCTTTCATAGTTGCAGCAGCAGGAACTAGCACCAGCAGCAGCAGCAGCAGCAGCAGCAGCAGCTGACACTAGGGCTAATGCTTAAGCCTAATGTGCTGGCACTCAAGAGACTGCCAAACGCAGAACACCGTAAGCTCAGTGGGCTGCGAAGAGGTTGAGCCAAGAGAGCTGTGCCTCTTGTTGTGCGTAATGTGTGCAAATCAACAAGGATGTCAAGCACACACACACAGGCCCACACACATATGTATGTACACATCTATGTACGTACATCTGTGTACGCATTTAAATGGAAGTATGCGAGTACTGTTCTTCAACAGCTTATAGACTTGAGCAATGCACATGTTTCGCTAATACCTCTTGAATCCCATTCAACAAATAATCCCAAGTACTATACGCAATAATAACAAAGAAAAGCGGCTACTTGAATCAAGTACAAAACGCGTAGCTGCCATCTAATACGCAATTTATATTCGACAGATTGATTTTGATGTTTTCATCTTTTAGTTGTGTCTTTTGATTTCACTCAAAAATCTAAAAACTGAACATGTCTTGGCTGAAATTATAAGTCGGGCGTAAAGTGCCTACAAAAATGGAGGCCAATAAAGGCGTCGATAAAATGTTTGCAAATATTTAAAAGGAATATTGCCGTCCCCTTTATCCAGCTTCCGTCTCCTTTAACACCATACTCCATGCTCTCCACCCTTGCGCCTTTGGATGGTGCGTGTTTGTCGCTGCTTAGGAAACGACAAACACGAAATTCATAAGGCAAACAAAATGAAATGTCGGTCAGCAGCTGCTCAGGATGTGAACTCGGGGGAACTTTGGGTTAACTTCTGGGGCAGCACGACAATGCCCCTTAGCATACTTTCGGGCTGACTGCTGAATGGCTATAAAAATATATATAAAATAAAAAAAAAACAACAAAAAAAACAACAGAAAAACAGCGCAAAATGGAACAAGCAGTGGGTGGACGGGCGAGAGGCAACGCGAATAAACGAATAACAGAACATATGTCATTTTTACGCTGAAAAAAAAAAAATATATATATTGCTCTAGCCGGGCGAGTACTATACTAGGCTTTACATATATTAAATCGATTTTCAACAGACAGTTCATCTAGGCGAGATCGGCTTGCCTGTTGGTGTTGATTAAATATATATATACTTTACGGGGCAGAGATTTTTTCATTTGTCTGTTGCACATATTTGCATATCATAATACCCCTTTTTACCCATTTTAAACGCCGACTACAAAAACAGAATAATACATTTCGTTGGAAATCTAGTCAATAATAAATTGCCAATGTGTCAGATCAATTGTCAGATAACCTGTCGATGCGCATCGAATACATATTTTTCACATCTTACATATGCATTTATATGATTTCAACACTTTTTTTTTACCACCTTTCATATATTAAATTGTTAGTGAACAGGAGTGGCAGAAGGAGCCGAAATACCAACAATTTTATATACTTCATACAGAAAGAAAGATGAAAGCTGACTTGACCGCCTGAGCGGTATACTTAAAATTATACACCGCAACTATCATATTAGACTTAATAATATAATGGTAAAATGTGCAATGACTGCAGGGTATTAACCAGTCATGCCCTCTAGACATCCATTTTGCATAATTTTTTAAAGGTATTTGCAGTCAGTTTCAATAATTGTAAAACGCAAATGAAACGCATCGTTTCGCTTGGTTGCCCATTTGTGGCATACACAAATCGATGGCGACACAAAAATTTTACACTCAACCTGCTCCACTGGTAGAGGATACTACAGCCACAGAAAAACACAATGGCAATAGCAACAATAACTTGGCATCGATTCACTACACTGAAACCTTTGCCGGGTCTTTAAGTGTGTATGGCACTGTGATATGTGACAACCCTTGTGTCCTTTGGTATTTCTTTTGTTTGACAATGCAACCCAGTGCAAATCTTGAACTGTGCAAAGCTTTCTCGTTGCTATAGTCTTGAAAAGGTAAAACTTGTGTGCCAATTCTGCACCTGCCATCAATAAACAAGATGGCCAGCCAGTGTTTAGCACTTAAACTGTGGTTCGCTCACAGAAAATGCGGGATTATAATTGTATACGTAGCAACGTAGCAAAGGTAGCAACTTTTCTCAACACGCTTAAGCCTTGGAAACTATATGAAACTTGGAATAAATGCTCGCTCATGTCTGCATCGGATAAAGTATTTAGATTATTATTTTAAATCGATAAACTCTTAAGCAAACTTTGAACTGAGATAGCTGAAAATACCTCTCAAAGATCAAATAATATATACGACGATCAAATAATATATATATCGAGTTCTCTGGCAGAGCAACTGGTAGCAGCTTATACATTATTATTATATTATATTATTATTAACGAAAATTATAGAACTTACAACATTTGTCAGTTTGTTGAATATATGAAACATATCCATCAGCTTAGTACTCTCAAAGATATACAACTAAGTATATAGAATCAAATTGCCAAAATACCACAAAAGGAGCGAAAATAAACATTTTTCGTGTAAAGCTAATTTTTTCGCTTTTATTGACATTTCGCTCCCATAGCTCCTACGCTCTATTAAGTTCGAGTTGTATGCCGTCGTTTTCATTGATAAAAAAGGAGGCGAATTTTGGCTTCTGCTGTTTCTATTGTCATTGTTATTGTTATTTTTCTGTTGTCTTTTGCACGTCCGACCTCTCGACATGTGTTCACGTGGCCGTGGCCCGTATGCTCCACCGAAAAGGGCAAAAAGAAAACTTTTCCCATTTGCTTTTGGGCCTTTTGTCGAATTAGTTGATTCCCAAGTTTATTTTCAAGTCTTGACTGTCTTCACTGTCTTGTCTTTAACTGACTTTACTAACTTCACAAAGCCCTTAGACCCACATTTTACCCACATTTCACAATTTTCGTGTGAAAACCTCTTTAACTTTTGCCAAAAAGTATCTGGCGCAATGTTTTGCATTTAAATATTGTGCCAATTTCAGAAGAGCTTTAGCAGTCAGTCACTTCCGCCTGTGTTAATATATCTCCAAACCTTCCCTCCCCCCTCACCTTTCTCACCCAATCAATTTTTCTTTTTCTCTCATATTATTTGATCATTTTTTTTTTCCATACTCTCAGAATGTTTAGTGTCAAATAATTTTCGTAACAGCGACAAATCGCAGCAAATTATAAAATTCCAGTTCTCCATTGAGTATACCCTCCCGAAAATGACCCAGCGAAAAGCGGTTCACAAAGTTGTTAACCCCCCTTCAACCCTCTCTTTTCCCCCTCTAATGCGAAAGAAAACTTTTTGGGCAATTTCTTTTTTTAGCTGAGCGCCAACAATTAATTGAAATTAACATATTTTTCTTTTATTTAAGGCAAGTTATCAGGCGACGCCCAACCGTTCAACCATTCCAACCCCAATATTTCTCAGCCCCCCCGTGTCACTCCCCTAATTTTTCAGCAGTCATGTTGAGTTTCATGCCTGAATTTCTCTGCAGCGCAAAGTTTTCATTTTTTGGCCAAGTTCTGTGCAAGTTCTTCTTACTCAGGCGTCAACTTTTAAGCCAAACCAGCAAACCCTCAACTACCGCAACCAACCCCGCGATGGGGTCTGGTCGTAGGGCTACCCAAAGCTATGATTGTATGGGCGTGGCAACAGTTACGCCTATTCGCCTGACATAAGCTGACTTTAAACGGAACTGGTTCATGATGAGCATGCAATTCAAATTTGGTTAAGAATGCGAGACAAATCTTAGTTTCTGGTGACCCTAGATAAGCAGTAGTTTTTTTTTTTTTTTTCATTGAGCAAATATAAAAATGAATCAATAAAATATAAATTTGAAATTCATTTTAGATAAGCGAGATTGAATTGAATAAATCAATCAAAGAAGCTTTATGATTTTGCAGATCTTCATTTTATTCATGGCTTCTCCCTTTAGGTTTTCGTCTGCAACTCAAACTTGCCATTCAACCTTGAAACTCAACCTTATTAAATGAGCTAACAGCATTTAAAAAGATTCAGTTCAGATCGTTTGTACTTACAGTGTCATGAAACCGGCTCAAATGGTAACAAAATTGCTAAAAATAGCTTGCATTCTTCACACATAAATTGACACACCCACTTCAAGTTTCGGAACTTGGCACATTTAGCTAGCGTCATTGGGACTTGAATCGCTTGAGCACTTATACATCCTGCTATTATAAAGGTGTTTTTTGTCATCCGCCCGAGCAGATGGCTTCCTTTGTGATGGACTCTGAAGGTGGCCCAGTACTCCCAATAGAGTCTCAAGTCTCGTCTCCCATAAACGTGGACATTGCTCGATTCCCCAGTTGCTTCAGTTGTTGTGCTTGGAGCTCTGCTGCCGCCTTTATATTTGTTATTTAGTTTGTGTTATTGCTTGCATTGCTGTTGCTTCTTTTGCTGGCCTTTAGAAAAAAAATTATACAAAACTTCTTACTTAGTGCGCTCGGCGATGAACAATTACGAGGTCACCGCCGCATATGATGTGGCCGGGAATGTGGTGGCCAGCCAGGCAGTGCCCATTGCGACTGCTGCTTAATATGTGGGCGTGTGGGCGAGTGGGCAAATGTGGCGTGGTGGCTTCAAATAAATAATGTGTTCGTAATAACGCTGAGTACGCTGAGTACGCTGATTTGCCTTATAAACGATGCTTAGAAGCCTGACAGGGGGCGGACGGGTAGCAAGAACAGCGAATCAGGTCAAGGCATTAAGTCCACACCAAGCTGCCAATGATTCAATTAGAGTATAAATCACTTAATGCTATAACTTTTTGAAAATTCAATTTGTTGTAGAGAGCATTCACACAATTATAAAACAGCATCGATTCGAAGCCGTTTGCTGGCGGAGTTGAATTAAGTGAATAACGAAAGCTACCGTAAATGAATTAAATGAAATATTATACCTGTATTTATTATATAGTTAAATGTACACTCAAACGGAAGCAACAAGTCCAACAAATTTTACATTTATTATTTATTATTTGATATGCTAAAACTGATTATCATCATTAGCTATATCAAAGGTGCGTATTGTAAATTGGTTTTAAGTTGGGCTTAAATCGCTTCTAACTCAAACACTCATCGACGTTGTCTTTAAATAGTTTTAAAAGCCGATAAAAGTTCGGGTTGCTGACCTGCAACTTTTCAAATTGATTTTAAACACAATGCATACAAAATGATTGCTGCCTAAAAATATACAATGGATTTTCTTTGCAAAAAAAAAAAAAAAAAATCGTTCAACATTTGTTAAAGCTGATGAAACTGAAACCAATAGCTGGTCTTACCGTTCTTGATAAGCCGCTGAACGCGATAATTACGAGATGCTCGAGTTCAGCCCTTCTATTTGGAAACCCACAGTGATTGGTGTTGAGGCCTTAGACTTTTGTGAACACGCCCCTCTACGGAGCACTGTGCGCTGAGTGAACTTTCGGCATTTCTGTGGAATTCAATTTCAAAGCTATATCATTTTCATTTAATTTCACGCTTTCAATTTGCCAACCGAAGCACCCACACACACACACACACACAACTAAAACTAACACCATGACGTAGGTTCGAGCGGATTGTAAGGACGCCGTATCCTTTTTGATTTGCTCGCCCCATTTGCTACCGTGCAATCTTATTGCCTCGACATTTTTGTGTGTGCTCTACACACGTGTATACGTGTGTATATGCATCTGTTTGTCTGCATGTACATATGTATATATTTGTGTGGGTGTGTGTGTGTATGTGTGTGTATCGTGGACCTCGTCAGTGCCTCGCGGCCATGTCAAAGGTATGCCATAATAGTTTTTTTTTTCACCTATTGTCTGTAAAATGAAACCGTAACGGGTTCTGCGTTGCCCTAGCTCGCATTTTCCCCCTTTTTTTATTTTAATAAAATCAGATGGTATCGAAAGTCAGTTTGGTATTTCCACTTTAACGAGCATACCCTGTTTCAGCAATTAATGAAAAGGATCGAACTACGAACTATTTAGGTTGTTATCATATAATCTTTGACCAAATGTATAATGATCGATTAAATTTGTATTAAGGATGGCGAAAATGTTTGTTTTAGACCAAAAATGATTGTATTCTGTGGCTTTTATCTAAAACTACTCCCATGTTATGTCTATAACACTCCTTAATATTATGGAACCAAATGTCGTACAGCTTAAAATTAGCATGCATCTGTGTACATTTTTGCAGGGTATGATGAATACTTTGCGAATTGCGCAGAGCATAATTGGAAGCTATCTGCAATGTGTTTGTATGTATGCAAGCTGATGGTAAAGATATCCAATTAGTAAGCTGCACATCCATTTGTATTCAATCCATATAATGTATGTTTTTGCCATTTCGCTGACTTTAATCCTAAAATGTGTGAATTTATGCAGTTACTTTTGGCTATGGAAGTTTTGAATTTAATTTGCAGGTTGGGGGTGTAAGAAATTAAATAAATTATATCGTGTGAAAACTAACGTAATCAATTCTTGCTTCTCTCTTTCTCTCTCCCCTTCTCTACCTGCACTTTGGATAATTATAATGTGTAGCAAAATCTCTGATTAATTGAAAGTAAAGGCAAAAACAATCAGAGCTACAATAAAAGCAGCTTGCGCTCCAAGAGTAAGTGGTTGTCGAGCGTTGGCGGCGCACGGCCAGCGCTCTGAGCCACATTAAAAGCAAAACAACAGCAGCAGCACCAGCAGCACCAGCAGCAGCAGCAACAACAACAGCAACAGCAGCAACAGCAGCAACAATAACAACAAGAACAACTGTCGTCTTTTATAACATCAGCTTCAACAGCAACGCGACAGGCACAAAATCGAGCGCAAAACTTTGTGAACTTTTTGTTAATTTGCTTTATTGGCCAGATCGCTTAGAAAGACGTACAAGAACATTCTTCAAGTAAACCAAATAATAAGACAAAGTCAGCAAAAAAATAAAAAAAATAATAATAATAAAAACAAAACAAAAAAAAAACAAAAACAAAAACAAGTTGAAGAAAAGATTTGAAGCAAATCATCGAAATGGAATTAAGCATCGCAATTGTCAAGCATTTAGCAAGCTTTAACAATAACATCCACAACAGCTACAAGAAATCAGCAGATAATTCGATTAAAACGGTATTAATCCGCAGCAACAGCGACAACAAAAACAACCACAAGCACCAACAGACCGTCGAAAGTGACAAAAACTCCAACAACCATAGCAGCAAAACGACTACAGCAACAGACACAGTAAAAGCCGAGCTCCTGGACAAATCAACAATAGCAATAGATAACATACAAATACTAACGGCAGCGGCAGCAGCAACAACAACTGCACCAGCAACAACAACAACAACAACAACAACTGGTCTATTAGCAGTAACAACGTGCAACGCTAAAACAATAGTCCACAAAGCAGTTGTCAGTCCATTCATGAGTGGCACAGACAATAACACAAGCAACAACAACAACAGCAACAGCAATAACAACAACTAAACCAGCAGCGTACAAACCAAAAATAGTGACAGACCAACCATTTACTGACAGTCAATAATCGATTAATACCAAGCAACAATAACAACGCAAGAGGCAACAACAGCAAAGCAACTATCAAAGAACAAAGAATAGCGAAGACTCAACCAGTAACCAGTAACCAGTAACTAACAACCAACAACCAGAAGCAACAGTAGCAATTGTCAACGGCAACAACTAAATCAGCAAGAAACAGCCGTCAACCAATAATAGTGACAACATACTCAACAACGACAACAATTAAACCAGCCAGTAACAAACACCAAAAGTGACAACTCAAACATCAACAAAAAAGTAACAACTAACAATCGATAACCGATAACCGATAACCGATAGACAACAATCAACAAAAATGCATCGCATACGTTCAACTTTTACGCGTTCGCGCACTCCGACGGGCGCCGAAATGAAAATGCAGAATAGTCTCGAGGTTCCCAAGCAGGTACACTTTCAGTTATCGATAATCTATGTTGTTGTTGTGTTATCGACCTTATTGTGTCGATTCGAGCTGAAATCGATTTTATTGTGCATGTTCCAGTTTAACAGTCTTTAAATTGTGTTGTTGTTTTGTTTTTTTCTTTGGTTTCACTTGTGAATGCTTTATTATATTAACTTTTTATAGCGCTGCTATTATCGCTTATCGATAGTCTCCTATCGGTTGGCGTGCGCAGTTGGTATATTTTCAAATTGTTTTCTTAAATATGTCACAAACTTATCGATAACCGGCAGCATACTAATCAAGTAAAATGCTGCATGTTCGATAACTTATCGTTTCTGTGTCTGTGTGTATTTTGTTTTGATACCCTTGTGTTGGTCCAGCATGCACGTACCCCGTTTCCCGGCTTCCCCGTTTCTCCCTCCATCCTCCTCTTTCGTTTCACTAAAGATTGTTGTCGTTGTGTCTGGAGT
The DNA here is from genome assembly GCA_035041615.1 of Drosophila anomalipes. NCBI lineage: Eukaryota > Metazoa > Arthropoda > Insecta > Diptera > Drosophilidae > Drosophila > Drosophila anomalipes. Next base: position 6,599,311 of record JAWNKZ010000254.1, read on the forward strand.
CGAGCGCTGTGTGACCAGCTTACATTATCCGCTTTCTCTCTTTCTATGCGCTTCATTATTCATCATCAGGTGCGCTCCGCCTCGTTTGATGAGATGCAATTGGAGACGCAGCGCTCCGCTGCGCATCTCCTGAAGCAGCAGTCATCCTCGTCGGCAGACGAACGATCCTCGGAGGGTGGCTATCTGCAGGTGCCGCAGGCAGCGCATGCCCAACGCTCGCACAGCTTCGACTCGGCAGCCGCCTCGGTGGGCAGCGATGATTCTGGTGCTTTTCTCGAGGTGCCACGGCGCTTGAAGGTGCGGCGCAGCTCTTCGACGAAGACACCGCCGCCGTGCATCCATTGCCATTTTGTGGAGCAATATGAAAAGGAGATGACAGCCGAGCGGCGCTATTTTATTGACCACCGAGAGCTGAGCACTCTCAGCTATAGCAACACTAGCTCCGATACGAGCGACGATGACGACAGCACTGATGCCCTGGACGATGATGATGCGGCTGGTGCCTGTGGCGGCATGGAGATGGACGACGAGGCCGCTATTGAGATGGACCTACGCATGTCGAATCTAAGCATGGGCATCAGTATGCTCAGCAGCATTGAGGAGTCGCGGACGCGTCTGCCCCGTCAAATGCGTCGCCATACGATCGGAAGTTCGGTGACCACGTCCGAGGATGAGGGCATGGAGGGTTCCGAAAATGGATCGCCGCACTTTGGCAACACCCTGTTGCCACCGCAACCGACAACGCCATGCGGCATCACCTTCACGCTGTCGCCAACCAATGGTGACTGTCCCCCATTTCCGGATTATGCGTTCCCCATTGATCCCGGCTCGCCGCCCATCTCTCCAGTACCAACGCCCACGCTTGTGCGACAGACCAGTCCGGTGCTGGAGCTGCCGTCAACTTCAACCGGATGCCAGCAGCTAAGCGCTACAGCTGTCGCAGCAGCTGCAGCACTGACGCTGCCTGCCATCACCTCCAGTGGTTCTAGTTGCGCCGCTAGCTGCTCTAGTGCAGATGCTGACGATGCGGCCGCTGCCATGGGCTTACCAATGGTGGGTCGTGGCAGGCGTCGTTCGATATCGCGACAGGAGGCCATCTTTGTGGAGCCGACAGGCAATTCGCTGGAGAATGTATCGCACGAGGAGGTGGGCACTGTCACCAAGTCATCGGTGGACACCGCAGATTCACTGGAAGAGGCATCCATAATGGCCACCTGCGGTTCTCCAACAGCACCCAACGCAGCCGTTGCCGCTGCCAACGCCAGTCATCATTCTGCATTCGTTGTGCGGGATATTTATTTGACGGTGCCGGATCTGAGGCGTGATCGGGCCGCATCAGTGGACTCGTGCTTCTCGAAGCTCTCATCCGGCGGCAAAACGGAGGAGTTGCAGCCCACAGGCGATGTCTGCTTTCTAACCGTGCCCAACAACAATGCGACCCGGTCTCGTTCCGTTGACATCGTCCTGCCCACCGATGAGCAGGCACGCTACAAGGCGCTTGCCATGACTGGAAGCGGCGGTGGCGGAGCTGCCGCTGGCCTCTACGTGGATGGGTATGTTTCTCACACACTCTCTCTTTCTCTTTCTTTTTGTCTACAATTCTGTTTTAGTTTTTCGCTCTTTTCTTTTCGTCTTGTCTCTTGTCCTGTGTTCTTTTTGTTGGTTTCATTTAACACGAGGATTACCTCAAACTGCTGGCGAATCGCAAGCAATGAAAATTGTTGTTTTCTTTATAGCATTTTTATTATTAACTCTCAAACATTATATTACAACATGAACAGCAATTAATTATTTTGATAAATTATTTTAAACTAAATTCAATCATATATTAGTTGTATATCCATCCATTTTAACAGCTGGTATGGCTGTAGATATTTAAAAAATATTTTCTTTTGTGTGGGTTTTTCTTATTTTTTCGATTACTGTAAAATAATTACGCAATGGCAAATTGCGAGAGGAACTTTTTGGTAAGCAATAGCGACTGAAGTCTTTAACCTTTAAACTAGACTCTCTTCTCCGTCCCTCGTCAAGCATGTTGCCAGTGATCTTTCATAGAGGTCTAAGCTTGGCACCTTAACTGAAGCACCCAAAAACAGATTTGGGTTTTTCGCTCAATCATGCTGAGAGAAAGGACCTTAACTTGGAACCCATTCAATTTGAACAACCCCCGATGAATGACAATGGCAATTATGGGATTCAGTCTGTCTGTAGGAGGAGTTAGATGACAGTTGTCAGCTCCGGCACGTGTTGGCCAAGAGGAGCGACATATGATGCCAGCGAATAGAGGGAGAAGGCTCGCGGCTTAAGCCTAATTAGAAAAGAAGTCGAAATTCTTGGAAGCAGCAAGCAGCAAGTCCGAGCCGTATTTCATAATTCACACGCTGTGCACGGTCATCGATTCGACTAAAGCCGGGCCGGAATCCAGCCAAAAAAGGCATTCAACTCCCCCTGCCAGCCAATTCCAACCATGCACAGGGTGTTTCGGGTGGCGCATGCATAAATTATGGCGGCTGTTGTTGAAAAAGTGGCTCAGCCAAGCGATTTCCTTGAATTACAACAAAAGTATCTCATAAATAACATTCAAACAAAGTGTCCTGTTGCCCAAAATGACAGCTAAGTGAACGGGCCGAATGAGCGGACAGCCACACAGACAAGCGGATTGAACGACGGGCGGACAGCAGACGGACGGACAGCAGTCGGACAGCACCCGCTTCAGTTTGAGTGTCGCCTGAACTTGGCCAATTGTAAGCGCCGGACGCGGAGCACGGGCTGTGGATGCCGCTGTTTGCCGCAAATGGTTAAGCCGTTGTGCAAACTTGCTTAGATAGATTGATGATTATGAGTTTTGTGATAGGCATGCAAGTTAATCAGCCTGAAAAAGACGCAACTTTCCTGATGGATAGCCAAGCTAAGCGGGTTGGTCTTATTTTTTTCATTTGGCGTGTTAAGACTTGCCTCCCCCTATCAAATAGTTCCTGGTCAGTTTTTCGAAAGATATAAAACTTTTTGTCATATCAAATCACAACTGTACAAGAAGAACTTTCCCCTTTAAAATAGATTATTTATCTAAAACTTTTGCCGGTTTCCAAGCTCAAATTAAAAATCTGATCAGCTTTAAGTTTCGGTTTTAATTCACACCTATCATGGAGTTTTAATCACATATCATAAATGGGAAAATATCTTTATTTTATGGATATCAAATAGGTGAATGCTCTCGAGCCGACTGAGACTGCTGCTTAATCTTTGTGACTTATGTCTATAAAGATCCATTGCATACTGTTTGCTGTTTAATTTAATTTATTACTAAAATTATAATTTAAAGAAATCAAAATCATAACTCGCATAAAGAAAAATCTACATCTATATTGGTATTTAAAGAGTGTTTGCCAAATATTCCATACTTATAAATATATTTCTTATATTACAGGTACGTACACATTGGTTGACTTTATTAATATTGCCCAAAAAGCTGCCATTTGCACAGATAAGTATCGAGCTGTTAAAAAAACAAAAAAAAGAAGACACTTTGATTTGTACTTACACACAAGAGATTTCCGTTTTAATTTCCGATTTGTGTGGCTACGTGCTAACCGGGCGGATGTTCATTTATGAGTGAAGTTTTATATATGTACACACATTGACATATTGTGTGATATTGCGATTCCTTTTTTCCTTGGGGTCTATTAACAACCTGCTTGACATTCGGCTTGAGCCCCGATCCGAAGGCCAACAGCCATAAAGTTGATTTTTATACTCTGACACCTGAAGCCACAAGAGTAGATTGGTTTTGTGCAATGTCTGTCATGCTGTCTGTTCGTCTGTCCGTATGGTCGCAACATTTTCTTTAACGCTCTCAACGCTGGATCCTTAAAACATATATACTTGTCTGTTGCAGCATCAGACAAAGTGTTAAACTAGGAGACTAGGATATCGATAAAACCAAAATTCACAAAAGTATATGTCTACCGCAATCTAAAAGCCAAATTTGGACCGTAGATTCTGTGGCACCTGTTATCAAATGGTATTACTTATTCGTATCGGAGTATTTCGGAGTCGGCTATGGCCGACAGCAACGCTTATTTTTAATTTACGATGCTCATGCGTGACATGTTATTGTGTTTCCGCCCCCCCCCGGACCATCCCGCCCGGGTTTTTATCTGCTCTCGCATCGAGTTGGGGTGGCCTAAGATATTTAAAGCCGCATGATATGCTTAAATTTTTGACCTTTTGCCCGATAAAATGGCAAACAAAAATTATAAAATCATTCAATCATGTGCCGGCACTCCAGGCAGCTATCCAGCTATCCAAACGAGCCGATGAACCTAATTCAGTCTTCATTTTTTGGGAAACATGCGGCTCAGCGATTCCGACGCTTATTATTGCGTTTTTTTGCTTAGCTGCATTTGGCCACTAGCAGCAATAATAATAATTATAATAATAATAATAGCAATAATAACAACAACAATTGCCAACAGCAAACACAAAGTACATTTAATTTTTTATGACAATGTTGCAAATAATATTATAACAAGTAGGAATGCCAAGTGAGCTCGACTTCAGCATACCCTGAACCCAGCTGTTAAACATATTTTAGTTTTATTGCCAAACAAAACGAAGAAAGTTGTGGTTAAAACTAAATCAAATTGATCTGCCCGAGGTATACGAGAACTTATATTACAAATTGGAAAGCTCTAGCTCTTATAGTCACTGAGATCCGCATCCAAGGACAGACGGACTGACGGGTATATTTACTTTATGGGTTCGGAGATGCGTCCTTCTGCCTGTTACATACTTTTGCACAAATCCAGTATACCCTTTTCATCAATTTTCAATGAGTTGAGGGTAAAAAAAGGATTCCCAAAGGGGCACAAGATGGAACGCATCTAAATTACGATAAATGCCAAAGGCGTAATGGTAATGTTTTGTGGAAGGGAGCAACTGATTGTAACCGCTGACCCGACTGATAACGGAGCAACGGCATTTAGTGCCGAGGCCCTGCCACAGCCCACCACAATGTTGGTGGCACATTAATCATACGACGCGTGAAACTAAAACGTCACTGTCTCACTTCTGTGCAGCATGCAACAAATGAAACTAGAGAGACGCGATAGTTAAGGATAAGAAATACAATTTTATATATCACTCGCCAACATTTTCTAGGCTCACTTCATAGTTATTATATTGCTATATTCATATATATGATTATATATAATTAAAAATATTAAATACAAAATATGGAGCTAATTACTTTCTGTAATCATATATTATATATTTTTTATATGAGCGATTTCGAAACTATTTTGCATCAGATATTTAATGAGCCGGCAAATGTTTTGATGGTTTCGCATGAGCTGTGCCTGATCATGTGATTCAATATAAATTATATTCGAATAACATTCGCATTTGAATTTAACATAGGAATGTTTCAATCCATTGATTTACGATCGACATATATAATCCATTCATTTGCGATTTGCCATAAGTATATTTTAAGATTGCTTCAATATGTTAAATCAATCATACATTTTTACTGCCCATAAATTTGAATGCCAAAGATATAATTTGAACAGATTTAGGCCCAACTTTGTTTGTTTCATTTTTTACATTCTGGTCTCTTGTAGAATTCTAGACAAAATTCAGTTGATTTGGCTATTTTTAATTTCTTCTAAATTGCATTACAAAAAGAAACTGATGAGTCAAGAATTGTCGGAGAATTCTCATATGAATAGCTGCACTCGGATTGACTGCTGATGGCCACTCAATTTTCGGCTAGATCATAAAAATATCTTTCGTAATGCTTTCGATGTTGTCATTTCTGACCGGGGCAGCTGCTGGAGGAGTTCCAGTTCCGGATTGCTGACGCACGCCGTACGCAGCCAGCGCAACAAGAAGCAGTTAAAACAATAAGCTGATTTCCATTTTTTCTATACCCCTTATTGTTAAAGGTTGCTATTGAAATGCGCAAATCTAGGCAAATCTTTGGTACTATAATTAAAATGTATATAAATAGATATAATATGCCTATATTATACTTGTATGTTCGAATATTCTTTGTTGCGTCAAATATTTCTTTTCACACTTCACCGAATTTTGATTGTTGATTGCCAAGAGCGCTTTAAGCGCAGCTACAGGGTATCTCGTGGACGAACCCACTCCATCTCTTACACACACTTACGTGTCTAGCAACTACGTCATCAGCAGTCGTCAATTGTCGGTTTGTCAGTCGTGTGTTTACGCTCAGGTTGTGCGGGGCGGTCATCGGGGGTGCAAAAAAGACAACGACAGCAACGACAAAGGCAGCAAAAATTAAAATGCAAATTGAAGGCACAAAGCAAAAAATGGCAGCGAACAATCAAAACCATGTATTGTAGATAAAAGCAGCGCAGCGAAACGCCTCGCTGCCAGTGTAGCTAAAATGTCACCATGGAAATATGAAAGCAACCACGAGAGAGCGCACAAGATCTCTTTACGTTCCACCACACAGATAGATACACACACATACACACGAACACACAGAGCATATCGAGATCGTCGCACAAAACTCACCAAAAAGTAGAGGTGACAAAGCGCACAACTTAGCGATCTGCCGGCGTCGTCGTCGACGTCGACGTTAGCGTCAAACTGTCGGCGGCTGCGACTGCTGCCGGCTGCTGACGCCGCTCGGTAGGTGAACCCTGCCTCAGTTGCCGTGTGTGGTTGGACGCCGCCAGCCAGCGAAAAGAACGTGAACGTGAACCGCACCAATTGAAACGAATCGAAAAGAACGCACAATCTCCGTCTTCCGGCCCGCCGGCCCGCCGGCCCCTTTATAATAATTCACATACGCGGAGTAACCGGATAAAACAAAAGAAAACAGAAGCCTCATCAATTCTGTTGAAAATATACTATGGAAAATGCATAGCAGCAAATAGTAAAAAGTGAATGCTCGTGTGGAAAAAATCATTTTAGTTATTATTATTTATTTTCGTTTTTGTATTTTGTTTGTGTTTTGGTTTTTGTTTTTGTTTTTGTGACATTACTGTGGCCGAGCAGATAATAATCAGTGAGGCAAGCGCACAGCAAATAAAGAAACGAGAAAATGTAAAAGAACAAAACAAATTACATGCAATTTATGGCATCTGACAAAGTGTTATACCAAAATGTCAAATCAAAACAACAGTTGCCACCCCAATTTGGGTGCAGCTGGCGCGTGTGTGTTGTGCGGGTGGTTGGAGGGTTGAATAATTTGATGTTTTCAACAATTTATAGACCACAGAACATTTGTTCAATTGACGCGTTGCCGACACACAGCAATTAATCGAACAAATGTTTAATTAAATGCTGTTATTGAAAACGAAATGCAAAACATGAAATTAGAGACATAGAATATGTGTAGAGGCAAGCATGTTTACAAAATATGTGTTGAATGAGGCATGCATTTATGCAGCTCGACGATGTGGCAACATTGTTCGAAACGCTGCAGCTGAAATCAGTTTGGAAGCAGTATACATTTCAAACAAACTGGCTAACAAACTAAACGGTATTAATAACTTTCAAATCTCACATGTGCTCGGTTTATTACACCCATGTTAGCATAAAAAGAAGCTATTATGTTACAGCAATTTTAGATCTGATTTCTCTGCAGCTGACTCAACAAAGTAAACACCAACAATTTACCGAGTAAATAATTGAACAAACAATACCACAGAACTAAATTTTATCGTTTGAAGCACCATGTGTTTTGCCCACATTTCGAAGAGTTTACCTTGGTTAAAGTTGCGCTCTGGTGTGCCACTAAAATGTTGCCACTGTTGGGGTTGTCGGTGTGCAACACAATAGTATCGTATACGCTGCAGAAGTGTTGCCAGAATCGCAATAGTTTTTGGGGACGTGGATGTTGGGCAATTCGGGCGATCTGTGTGTGGCATGTGAACCGAAAGGCTAACTGCCAGCCATGACATTTCAAGAATTTCGAACTCATTTAAATGAGCGCAGCAGCAGCGGCAGCAACTAAAACCACAACAAGAGCAGCAACAACAACAACAACAACAACAATTACAAAACAACAAAAGCTACAACAACTTCGCGTTTTTCCTATTTCGTTTGATTTATTGTAGATTTTCTATTTCTTGTTGTTTTTGTTTAATGGCAGCTGTGCCAAGAAAACACAACAAGGCAGCCAGCCAAGTCGATCACGACCCCCCCAGCCCTGCAATGGAGGGGCAGCCAACCGACATATTGCGCATACGCCCAAAGAGCCAAAAATTGTAAATGTGCAATTTATGGCCAACTAATATCCAGTAGCAATTTATGACTGCATTTCATATTAATCAAATGAGCGCTCGATGCTGGCCTAGGCACAGAGCACGAAGTGTAAGGCTCGACCTGCACCTGCCAGCACCAAGACATCCTAAACAAAAACAAAACAAAAATAATTGAGATTTCTTCAGTCTGCCTTGCAGATACCATGTACCAGAGCTGCTAAATAAAATGATAACACTCTGTTCAGTTTTATTGCCAGAGGGTCCTTAAGGGTCCTTAAATTACCTAAATCATGCATGCTCTCATTCATGGAGGACGTTATCGATCAAATCATGCTGTAACTATATATATATATATATATATACTATGAATACTAAATCAAGTTTATTTAATTCCATCCATCAAGTTTATTTATTTTCATCAAATATTGAAACTTGAAAGTCTCTAGTCTGTTATATATGTGATCCGATGACTGCTGATGATGATCAAGAATATATACATGTGCATAATATACATTTCGTTCGCCGTCAATGGGTACAGGGTATCAAAAATACAAAATTATTAAAAATTATGAGGAAAAGAGTGACAAAATAAAAAAAAAATACTGAAAGTGATTTTAAAAATAAATATCAAGTCACACACATGTTTTAGATTTAAAATGCTCGACTTGTTGCTCGGCGATGTTGCTTATAATTAACTTGAGTATTTTTAGCGAGAAAAATTAACAACAACAGCAGCGACAGCGACAGCAACAGCGACAGCAAAGAAAACGAAGACGGCAGCACAAAACACACTAACAGCAAAAACAACAGCCACAACAGCAAATAACAACAACAACCCGAAAAAGGCAAATAAAGTATTTCAATTAAAATACGAAAAACGTAAATTAAAATACTGCAAAGCACACAAAAAAATAAAAAATAAAAAAATAAAAACAAAACAAATTTTAACGTCGCCAACAGTTTTGCAAAACACGCAAAAAAAATATGTTTACACACACACACACACACACACTCATAGTAGCTGTGTATGTGTAAATTGGGCACCAAATTTACTGCTGCTGCCATGGCAAATTGCAAAACAGGGATCTGTTTTAATCCTTATGCTCATTGGGAGTTCCACAAGTGCGCTTTGTCAATTTATTTATTAGCCTTGTTTTTCAGCGACCCTATTCGCTGTTGTTATTATTGTTGCTGTTGTTTTTTTTGTTTTTTTTTTTTGATTTGTTTGTTTGCCGCTTCAAATTCATTCATAAATTGTGCCAGTCAGTAATAAACATTCATTGTGCAAGAGATTAGAAAACTGTTTCAATATTGGCTTTTCAGTTTGCACACACACAAACAACACACAAAACAAAGAATAAAGAAAAACACAATAAGAGTAACGACGGTGCTTATAATGTTATCAGAAAGTATACAGCAATGTGTAATTTTGACTTTTGTTCCTCCCACTAGCAATTTGTTAACCTTTAAAATAATCTTTTCTACTATTTTACTAAGCATTCTAAGCCACACAGATAAAATGATGTTTGGAGAGCAGATTTCATCCAATTAGCTCGACTCACAGCAAGTTTTCACTCTAATATTTTCAGCTACTTTCAGCTGTAAATTTGTTGTCTCGATTTGCGTTATTTTCTTGATTTTGTTATTCGCTTTTGACTGTCATATGATTTTGGTCTACATAGACAAAAGTATTTCCCATCCCGGCTTGGCTGCCAACTGGTTGTCCTTTATGAAAGCGTTTTACATCAGTTTTCCACCTTTGCAAATTTCAGCAAAACTTTGCAAACTTTCGGCCACAACAACAACAACAACAACAAAAACAAAATCGGAATGTAAATTCGAAAAGTCAGCCCCCGTTTGCCTGCTGCAACGCTTTGTTCTTGTCTTAGTCTCAGCACCGGTTTTTTTGGTTATCACTTCCCACATTCCTTCCCCGTTTTCCACCATGTCGCCCAACGGCAGCTGTTCCTCATATTTTCCTGTCTACAAACTTTGAATAAAAACTGCGCAATCATTCGACGTCTTATTCCGTGTTCCGGAAGAGTTGCCAACTTATTCATCAACTCGAATTTTCTTTTCTATTTATTATTGAAATTTTGGCAATCTTACGTCTTACATTTACTGCTCGTCCTTGAGTTCATCCTGAGGACGCGTTTTCTGTGCGTCCTGCCAAATAATAATATTAATGTCATTGGCAGCGACGCTCGTCTATTGTCGAATGCTCCATCTTTAAACCAAATCAGCCGCCCAACCCTTTCTAGCTGCCATCTGCAGGCATCGATGTCTTCTGCGCTTCGTTTGCTTCTTTGATCAACCATTTCACTGGTATTGCAGATGCATCGAATGAATCTGTCCAGCTTCAGCTTCAGCTTCAGCTTCAACTAATTTTCTCATTCGCCCGCCTTTTGTCAGTATTGTTAATACTCATTTGCTTTTTTTGCACGAAAGCTGAGGGCTCAAATAGCTGGTTGCCAGTAACCCGCCTCCAAAGGTTGCCCCGCCTCCCCTCTCACACCCTCTCTCTCTCAACGAAAGGCGGCCACCAATTGAATCCCGAGACACCATTAATCGCAATCACAAACGAGGGGTCGCAACGTTCTGATAATTTTTCATTTTGCGCAGCTCAAATGTATTTTTCATGGGCTAAGACGAACAAAACGAGGGAACGATACATATTTATATAAATATACATATATGTATATGACATTTAAATATATATGGGGTATTTGCCTTATAGTTGTAGCCAATTTTTAACGGATGAACCGCCGGACATGCCTGATCAAGCTGATCAAGAATATATATGCTCTATGGGATCAGAGACGTCGCCATTAATGCGTTGCAAACTTCACTTACACAGAGAACAAATTTCAGCGCCCATATCTTATTCTATATTTATAAACTGAAAAGAATTGTTAATTAAATGTCTGAGAAAATATAGCTAATATCTAATGAAAATATCAGAAAGATTTAGCTTAATTTGAGTACTTAGCTCTGAATATGTGGACTTTATTAAGGAATTTCTGCTTTATACACAAAAATTGATTTAATTAAGTGCAAGCAAGTTAAAATCCAAAGAGTTGAGGATTTTATTAATTTGTTGAATGAGGTCAGCATAAATGATTCTTAACAAAATGTTTATTATGTCGCCGAGCAAATCTTGGCCAGTGAAATATGAAAGCAAATTCTGAATAGCAAACTGTCATTATTGAGAAACGTACGAAAACATTTTCAAGGTTCTTTTTATTGATTTTGTCTATGGGCACATTCGGTTGAGTGGCCCAAATGACAGAATGGCGACATTGAAAGCGATTCGCTCTGCTAAACATTAGCGGCTCATCGCTGCTCACCACCTAATCACCTAATCACCTGTCCCCAGCACGATAGCCATCACAATCCTCATACCCACCACTATTCCCCATTCCCCATTCCCCATTCCCATTCCCAGTGCCAATTGTCCGTTTTCCATTGCCCGTTGTCCATTGCCCATTTACATAGGCGATTGCCATTCAGAATCGAATACTCATTCCCAATTTCCATTCGGTTTTGTCCGTTCTGCCAAGCTTCAAAGGCGGACATCAAAATCAAATTTAATCGCATTTGAATTGAAATTGCGTTTGAAGTTTTGTGACCTGTCCATTTTGGGCCAATGGCTGTCTATAATTCGTTGTTTGTGTGTGCCTCTGCTCATTGCTGACAAAATAGACGGACAGACCGACATATGTGCATAGCAAGATCATTTTGGCTGTTTATGCTGATCAGGAATCTATATATATACTTTATGCGGTCGGAGCTGCTTTTCGCTACCTGTTACATAATTTTCTCATTTACAATTTTTACCCATTTATTGGGTTCAGGGTATAAATAATATTCACAGACTTTATTAATTGTAATTGCTAGAAGTGATTAGTGATATTCTGTTTTGTTCTCTAACCAATATACATCTTATTGGTATAATTTGTAGGGACAATCCTTGCTTTAAATTTCCTACTCGTGGGGAATAGATATTATGAAATAAGTAAAGCCTGGTCTTAACAGATATTCGCAGATCAAAAGTCAGTCAAAACTACGTTATACATAACAGACTGCTTAACAGGCATACACAGTGCTAAAAATAGTGCGTTAGTGCTAAAAATATTTATTCATCAAACGAATTGCATCGAAAACTATGAAATTCCAAACAAATTGCGATGGCCAATGTAAACCTAGGCTGCTGCCGTTGGTCAAGCAGAATGCAGCAGATGGACAGTGGGGCAGGTCACTGGTAAACTCGACGTCATTTGCAGAAGCATTTCCTCACTCGTGCACAAGCCACGAGAGCAAGCAACGGTAAAGCGCTTAACAAAACAGGGTTTCCACCTTTCAATGAAAAAATACCAAAAAAAAAAAAAATAACAAAAAACTATGCGTGAGTCAAAAACAGTAACTCAAATTGCAGACCCAACAGCCACAGGCGACAAACTCCACACCCAACAAGGCGAGACAAACTGGACACACACACACACACTCACACACTCACACTCAAGCGCACACGCACACACACATACACACTCACATATATCGGACAGCAGACATGGAATGGACACGGCACGTTCTCGAGGGGCGCTTTGGCACCGTAAACGCTGACAATTGACATGCAAATCCAGGCAACAACTAGCAATTTGCCTCGCCAATATAAACAGCAACTAAAGCAAAAGTAAGAGCAACAAATAGTAAAGGACGAAACTTAGTCGCCTTGCAGCAGAAATACTTTTTTATTTAATATTTTTATGCCCTGAACCGATTAAAAATGATTAGCCGACTATAATAGGTTTGTGCAAAAGTATGCAACAGTCAGAGAAAAGCATCCTCGACCCCATAAAGTATATATAATCTTGATCAATCTTGCAATCTCTGTCCCTCCGTCCTTATGAACAAAACGATCTAGAGGCTTCAAATTTCTCGTATTTCTATTACAAATATCGATAGAAAGTCATATTATTGATCAACTCTACAAATTTCATTAAGAGAGGATAAGGAGCAGCCGAGCTTTAGTACAAATCGAATTCTCATATTTATTTTATTAGCTGGGTTCAGGCTATATCATAGTCGATCTCTCTTGACTACTGCAATTTCACTTGTTTTGTATTATACATTTTATACCGTGAAACCATTAAAAAAGTATGGGTATATAAAGTTGCGCAAAACTAGATAACATATGAATTTTGTACATATTTATATATATAATTGATCAGCATCAATGAAAATGCCGAATACAGAGACTATAGGAGCTACAATGTGGAAGTTAATTTCACATAACATACATCGATAATGTTTATTTCATTTTATCGATAACTTCCTCCTATTCTTCCTTCCTATTTAGATATCGAAGATATCGCAAAAGACTTGGGTACAGGGTATCGAATAGTCGACTTCACTCTGATAGCGCATTCTTTCTTGTTTTTATTCAGTTTTTGATCTGAAACTGATAAGAATTTAATTACAAAGCATACAATGTACAAAATGTATACGAGATATTTAGCTCGCACACACACACACATACAAACACACACACACACACAAACACACACACACAAACACACACACAAACACACACCTAACACGCACAGACACGCCCCAGCATTCTGAATCTGAATAGTTATGGATGATAGGAGAGCCAAGCAAAAGCCAAACGAATTTGAAATACGCTTGCAAGCTGAATAGTGGAATTACTAGTAAATAATTAAAATGCGTATACGCCGTGTGTTCATTTCAATTAATTTCGAATTTTGAATTTACACAAAGTTGCATAGAAGAAAAAATGATTTGAATTTGATCTGTAAATGTACAGATATCTGAGTACGTGCAACAGGGCGCTTGAACTGTTGCTGATTGTAACTGGTTTTGTAATAAATTAAGAACTAATAATAACTGTTTTGATGTCGGGTACCAATTATATTCGTGATCCTTTCACATCTGCTCATCTGCAAGTTTCAAGCCAAAGTTGATATGCATTACATAGTTACCTGTTTGCGCACCTATGAAACATACACATAGTACACATGTGTGTGCACATACACAAGGCTTGTACATGGCACGGTTTATATGTATCTCTAGGCGCCATAATGATAGCCAGAGCCATAGTCATTGGCAGAGTCACAGTCACCGGCCAAGTTGGAATCGCAGTCGCCGTCGCTGTTGAAGCGGGTCAGATAGCGAAAAGTATGCGACAATGTGGGCCAACACTCCCAACTGCTCTCAACTAAAAACTAAGGCAATGCCACCATCAAAATCAGGGCAGAGCAAATACAAAATCAAATGTGTAATGATGTCAACTGAAATGAAGTGAAATGAAATCGTAGCAGCTGAATTACGTTTAGACGTGGCCATGTTCATATCTTATTTGAACTGTGACAGCGACAATAACAACAACAACAGCAACAACAATAGTTGCAGCAGCAGCAGCAGCAGCAGCAACAGCAACAACAACAACAAAAACAAAAACAACTGCAGCAGAGACAGCAGAAGCACTGCTTGCGGGGCGACGCCAGCGTCGACATCGCTGCTAAGCATGGAGCGTTTACTGCATGCGGTTCGGGAGGAATTCCAAACGGACGATGAGTACGAGGAGGAGCAAGCCATCGCCAGCAGTAGCAGCACAACCAGCAGTAGCAGCAGCAGTGGCAGGACGTCAGTATTGAGTCAGCAGGGCGAACTTATGGCCGCAACACCCGCATCCTATGGTGCGGTAACGGTTTCGAGTTCAGGCTCGGGTTCGGGTTCGGGTACGGGAACGGGAACGGGAACGGGAACGGGAACGGGAACGGGAACGGGTACTGTGCGTCGCTTTCGACGCTCGTCGATTGGCATGCAACGAAAATCCGCATTCCGCCAAAGGAAGCTCGACTCGTTGGGGGCATGGCGACGAAAGAGGTGAGTCAACTGTTGCTTCAGGCGCTGCAGGGAAACTTGCTTGGAGGAACTCGCTGGCGTTTAGCTACAGCCAAAATTCTTTTGTGTGCTCCTCGAGTGCAATAATGGATAACAATAACTCATTAAACAATAACAATAAACATTAAGAACTCTTTATATCTTGGTTACAATGTGCAGCAAGAGAAGTGTACACTAAATTTGAGTACAACCATACGATTAAGTTGCAAATGAATGCAATAATCTAGTACATATATAAATACATACTTACAGACAGACAAAAATATATTATCTAACAATTGTCAGCCATTATTATTTAGGAGTTTTTCAAAATTAATAATTTATACAATACAATAATTTATTAAGATTTTAGGCTTATGTTGTTTATATATATGTATAAATCTGCAAATTATTTTACACTTTTAATTAATAAATGTTTGAATGAATTAATATTTCTCATTACAAAGAGTCACTTTCACACCCCGAATATCCAATGATAAAAACAATTTATTTACATGATAAATAATAAATGTAACCAGTTTGAAAAACATTTATGGGGATTATATTCTACAGAGCACTTAACCTAATACGATTGTGTGTTAATTAATTACGCACAAGTTTTTCGATGAATATAATTCGCTTATATACTTATTAATCCTATTCAATAATTTAACTCATATAAGCGCCTCCCTCTTTTGCTCTCTCCATATGATATATAGACGCACGGCATCGACCAGCAATCCCCGTAGACCGATACGCATTGTGCCGGATTGGACGGAAAATGCGGTGCAGGGTGAGCATTACTGGAAGCCCACCTCGGCCTCGGGCGATCTCTGCTGCCTCAACGAGGAGTGCATTGTAAGTTCTACACACACACACACACAAAAGCACACATACACTTTCAGTTGGGGACTTGACATTGCAACACTGGACTGAGTTTTTGGCGTTTTACTTCTAATTCAATTACTGCGTCAAGAACAAGAAGCAAAAAAAAAAGCAGCTAAACAGAATGAAACTTCATGTAATCGTGTAATTTATTTATTGCGTGCCTGTCCAACATGCAAAAGTAAATATATATACACACACATATATATATATATATATAATTTCATATATAAATTGTTGCTTTTGCACACACGAACTTCATATACATCAGGACTGGTAAACGGTTACTTGTTTGCGTTTTTATTATTGCTTCAGCAATAAACTCAGAAGTTTGCTGTCGAAAGTTACAAGTAGATTGTCATTAGGCGATAGAATGGTAAAGTTTTTGTTAAGGGAGCAGCGGGTGATTTAATGAAAGTACAAATGTTGATTATCTGCATGTGTGGAAAAATGTCACGACATCGTTTTCATAAATTATATTGCATAGAAAATATAAACGAGAATGTTATGCAGTAGTGTGTCCAAAATTAGCATTTGTCACCTTCATATTGGACTTGGGCTGGTTTAATGTCACGCCCCTGGAGCTTTTGAAGTCCACCTGGTTAATTGAGCTTTCAAGATAAGAATAGTGTCACATTTAAATAATTTATATACGCCATCAGCACTAAGTGAGCTTTATTCATAAATCAGTTGTCACAGCAACAAAACCATAACTTAAGCCACAATCGAGAAATCTTTCAGCTGCAAGTTGCTAGATTTCAATATGTTTAAATGTGATTAGAAAACAGTGTACAAATTCAGGCAGTTAGTAAAGCTGGCAATATTCTTAACCAAAATTAATCTGGATTTTAATCGAATATAATGCAAATACAATGAACGCTCTTCACTATTGAACTGTGGCCACTTTTAACTATTATCTTAACATTGACAGATTGACTGGCGGGCAATTTTAGGTACAATTAATTGCAAAAGTTTATTTTAATGACAGCCAACTAGAAAGGGGCTCAATGAATCAATGGCCAGCCAGTTGGCAGTTTGCCAACAGTTCAAGTAGCCAGTTAGTTGATCGGGACGAACAAACAGTGCTAATGTGTGTGTTCCTTAAATACATAAGCTTAATTTTGTTTTTGTAGAAGAGCGGACAGCGGATGAAGTGCTCGGCATGTCAGCTGATTGCACACCAGAATTGCATTCCAATTGTGAATGAAAAGACTCAACTAGTGTGTAAGCCAACATATCGGGATGTTGGGATCCGGCAGTATCGGGAGCAGACAACCACCCATCATCATTGGGTGCACCGCAAGATGGAGAAGGGAAAGTGCAAGCAGTGCAACAAGGCTGTGCAGAGCAAGCTCTTTGGATCGAAGGAAATTGTCGCTCTATCGTGTGCCTGGTGCCAGGAGGTTTATCACAACAAGGAGTCGTGCTTCAATCAGGCCAAGATTGGCGAGGAATGCCGCCTGGGTGAGTTTCAGCCATTGTCATTATCGATGCGCCGAACAGCACAACAGAGTACCACACACAGCAGAGAACGGGCTCCAGCCAACAATATTGTCAGTTAGTCATCCAGCCAGCCACAGTCCATTGTACCTTTTCCATTCTGCGTTCTCCATTGTGCTCTTTGATTAATTACGTGACGAGCATGCAAATAAATTGCGGACCGTTAACTTAATTAAAATTTGTGCATTAAAATAGCGCCTCACTCGGCCGTCCACCCCCTTCAGCCCCTTCAGCCCCGTTAACCCGTTTAGCCACATAACAAACTTATCGGGTCCAATGCCATTTATCCACAACGTAGCCAGTGACACGCCTCTCGTCCTTTTCAACTCACATTGTCGTTGTGCCGCACTCGTAATGTCTCATTGTCTTAATTTGCTACAGGCACTCAATTTCTTCTGCCACACCGAAACCAAAAAGTATTTACACTATTTTTTTTTTTTAAACAAAATCAACCATTAAGAAATTAATGACAAACATTTCAAGCTTCTAAATTATATATGGCAAGCAAATGTGAAACGATCAGCTAAAAAGAATATGTATAAAAAATCATTAGGTTTAATTTCTGAAACTTTGGAGAAAAATTTCAAAAATTAAATTTTAACAAAATCTGACATTTGAGGGAAGAAATATGCCTCGTTTTAAACATCACAGTTCTGAGCCGAAACGCAATTTACGTTTGAAAGTTTTGGGGTTTTTTTTTCAAGATATATTGTAGAGGATTCTTAAAGGGAATAATATATCATGATAATTTGTTAACCCAATGACTATTTCCGCATTGTTAATATTCTTTCCGTTTTTGTTTTGGCCTTGTCTACTCGATTCGTTTATCTTTGCTTTTGGGTCAAGTTTTTAGGTCATTAGCATTTATTTCGCGGAATTTACAATTTGTCAAAGTCTGGGTTCCGGTACTAAGTCAACAGATGAGCCGATAAGATGATTCTTTGGAAAACAGTTGACTCTCTCTCTCTCTTTTTTCTCTCCATTTGTGCTGTTTTGCGTCATCAGAGCGGAACGGCTTATGTAAATAAAATGAAAGTCACTTGCAAAAACATACCCATGAACAAAACTATTCTCAAAATAAACACTGTTTGATTGGGCTGGGAAATCGCCTGCAGAGTCCTCAATCGATTGCAATAGTGGCAAAAGCATATTTCCCAAATCAGCATTTTCGGAGTTGTAATTTGATAAGTGCAAACGGCACAAACTACCAGCAGCATAGAACAGTGTTCAAATATTAGCCTTCAGCTGCATTGAAAGTTTTTCTTTAATCATTCTTATTGCCTCGAAGGGCATTTGTCGATTGGCAATTCCAAGTTTTGTTTTATACTAATTTGAATTTCTGCAATACTGGAATCACTCACTTAATTACACTCACTTCAGATAAGTAATAGCTATAAATTAGAATTAGTGTAATATTTGTACAGAGACTAAATGGACCTAAACGAACATTAAGCCCAACTACAATGTCTGCAATATTTGGTGCAACTGGCACAATCAATTGTTGCACAAGCTGAAAGTCTTGCAGCCGGGTTGCACTTAGTGCTTATCTTTTAAGAGGTGCTCTCGAGCAGTTAATACTTAAATGTCAAAACTTCGTAAGTGCCAGAAGTACTTACTTTTGCTGGTTTCTGTGTGGCTGTGTCTGCAACAAAAGTGGAGACCCGAAAAGCAAAGCAATTGGCCATGGCCAACTCTGTAAAGTGTGTTGAAATCCAAGGGAGGGTGGCCTGTGTGCATAGTTTTCCCATGCTGGACTGAATGGACTTGGCTGTAAATGTGTCTCAATGAGCGTCTTGTTAACACACTCTCCAGCATCGCATTACACGCGCATTGTGTGTGCCAGAGACACCATGAAGATACCACAAGACAGCAAAATAAGGAGCATTAGAGAATTACTGGCAGTCAGCCGTAAGGCCTAGAGCATTCCAAAACCCACTCTGGAATTCGTCTATTCCCCGCTCTGCTGCCCGACAATTGCAATGCGTAGCCCTACTTTATCTGCTTGTATTCTTCAACCATTGTTTTCGCACTGCTTTGCAGCTCCAACTGCCTGCTGTCCTTTCCCCTCTCTCTCTCTCTCTCTCTCTCTCTCTCTCTCTCTCTCTGTCTCTCTTTCGCTGTCCGTCTATGCCACTTTTTTCATTCAGCCATCATGTCCACGCTGCCATCCAGTCCCACCTGCCTCTCTGTCCCGCTTGCTGCTGTTGTGGTATTCATAATTGCGCCTTGACTTGGTCCTTGGTATGTCAACTGTGTGGCTTCATCTAAATTTCTTTTGTCTGCCAGTGGCTCGTGACTGACTTTTGGCATATTTTCTATGCTATTAACTTGTCTTTGTTGCGCCCACTGCTGCCTCTTGTCGGCTGCCTTAAAGGTGGCACAAATGGAATTTTCTGGTTAGTCCAGCTATCGCCCAGCTCTCAATTAGCCGCACACGAAACGAACACGTTGGTCATCTGCCAATGTTGACGCGCATCTTAATGCAAACGACCACAAACCATTGTCGTCTGCCTCCTTTCGCATTCAGTCTCTGTATCTAATATATGTACGTGCTTGCAGGCAACTATGCGCCCATCATTGTGCCGCCGTCGTGGATTGTGAAGCTGCCGAACAAGGGCAACTTCAAGTCCTCAATTCGTGTGAGCAACAAGAATAGCTCAGCGGGTGGTGCTGCCGGTGGTGTTGGTGGCGGCGCTGGCGGCAAAAGCAAGAAGCAGACGCAGAAACGCAAGGGCAAGGATGATAAGAAGGAGCCGCGCTGCTTCATTGTGAAGCCCATTCCATCACCGGACGTTATACCGGTCATTGTCTTTATTAATCCCAAATCCGGTGGCAATCAGGGCGTCAAGCTGCTTGGCAAGTTCCAGCAATTGCTCAATCCACGTCAGGTATTTGATCTGACGCAGGGTGGTCCCAAAATGGGGTAAGTATCGTTATCACATAACAAACACTCGTTTTGAATTCCTTCGTTTGTAAGATTGTATTTAAGAATCTAACAAGGTTATTCAATTAAGCTAGAGCATTATAGACATTATAGAGAAATGTATACATTCGTTGAGAACAAGCTCATTGGCTCAATAAACTTGAAAACGATTAAAAATCAATATCATAAATCACTTTATCCTAATTAATTCCAGCTTATAAGCAGACCACGAAACAAAAACACAGCCTGACAGTCTAACCAATAAACTAAATAGAAATAAAGTCATAAAAAAACTGCTTTTCATAGAGGATGATGATTGATGCCCAACATTTTTGGAGCATATCAATAATAATTCTAAACAAACATAAATAAATAAGTAGCCAAAACTAAGTATTTAATAGTAATGCGCTGGAAGTTGAATGGTCCTGCCAGCTTATTAATCAACTTATTCTCTCGCTCTCACTCTCCCTCTCACTTTCACTGGTCTTATGTGGTTTTTTGTCCTCGATGTGCAGATTGGAAATGTACCGCAAGGCTCCAAATCTGCGGGTGCTAGCCTGCGGCGGTGACGGCACGGTTGGTTGGGTACTATCCGTCCTGGATCAGATTCATCCGCCATTGCAGCCGGTGCCAGCAGTTGGCGTGCTGCCACTGGGCACCGGCAATGATCTCGCCCGATCGCTCGGTTGGGGTGGCGTAAGTGAATTAACTCAACAAAACTATTTCGTGGTAAGACAACAAATTTATGTGCGATTCACTCTAATATCGCAGGGATATACCGATGAACCGATTGGGAAGGTGCTGCGCGAGATTGGCATGTCGCAGTGCGTGCTGATGGACCGCTGGCGTGTAAGGGTGACGCCCAATGATGACGTGACCGACGACCACGTTGATCGCAGCAAGCCGAACGTTCCGTTGAATGTGATTAACAATTACTTCAGCTTTGGCGTAGATGCGCATATTGCGCTCGAATTCCATGAGGCGCGCGAAGCTCATCCGGAGCGCTTCAATTCGCGACTGCGCAACAAGATGTACTACGGCCAGATGGGCGGCAAGGATCTCATCCTGCGCCAGTATCGCAATCTCTCTCAGTGGGTGACGCTCGAATGCGATGGCCAGGACTTCACTGGCAAGCTGCGCGACGCCGGCTGCCATGCCGTCCTCTTTCTCAACATACCCAGGTGAGCTAACACTGCTAACAATACCCGCTCATATTTATCAATAAATACACTTGTAGCTATGGGGGCGGCACACATCCGTGGAACGACTCGCACGGTCCGACGAAGCCGACTATCGACGATGGCCTAATGGAAGTGGTTGGCATGACAACCTATCAGTTGCCAATGCTGCAGGCAGGCATGCACGGCACCTGCATCTGCCAATGCCGCAAGGCACGCATCATTACCAATCGTACCATTCCCATGCAGGTCGATGGGGAGGCCTGTCGCGTCAAACCATCCATTATTGAGATCGAGCTGCTCAACCAGGCCCTTATGTTGTCCAAGCGCAAGCACGGACGCGGCAATGTCCAGTGAGTTTTCCCCCACACACTTTTCAAATGAACCCTACTACAACTGAAAATTTGTGATTTTCTTGGGTACAGTATATTTCCAAGTCGAGCTCTCTTGATCCTTATAGCCTCTTCGCCTCTTAACCTTCCAGCCAAACTCCTTTATTAATATAGTATATATATATCTCTTGTGCATAGGATCAATCCGCTGGAGAAACTACAACTGCAAATTATGAGAATTACAATGCAGCAATACGAACAATATCACTATGATAAGGAGATGTTGCGCCGGCTGGCCAACAGGCTGGGACAGATTGACATCGAGTCTCAGTGCGATCTGGAACATGTGCGCCACATGCTAAACGCCAAGTTTGAGGAGTCCATAACCTATCCGAAGGTATCCCAGGACTGGTGCTTCATCGACGGTAAGTTGTGACTGTTGCAGGTGCTCAGTTTACAAAACACCAATTAACTTGTTGCCACCGTTCAATTGTAGCATGCACCGCTGAGCACTATTTCCGGATCGATCGAGCCCAGGAGCACTTGCATTATATCTGCGACATCGCCATCGATGAACTATACATACTTGACCATGAGGCAGCCACCATGCCGCAGACCCCGGATCAGGAGCGCTCGTTTGCCGCGTTCTCGCAGCGACAGGCGCAGACCGAGCGGAGGCAGCTGGACCAGGCCCAGGGGCGCAGCAACGGCAGCACGGGTAGGCTTCTGTTAGCCAGCTGTTGGCAACGCTCGGCGCAGCCATTGTCGTCGCCGACAGAGCTGCCGCTGCAACAGCAGTTACAGCTTTACCAGCAGCAGGTCGCTCAGCAGCAGCCGTACTTAGATAAGCGCATGTTTTGTCACCTGCATTATCGCAAGAAGCGTTTCGAGCTTTAAGCCATGCTGGGTCTATCAACGAGCCAATCCCAATCCACTTTCAGACTTCCAAACTATTCACTAAGCAGCCCAATCTCAAAGTTTGTCCACGTTGTTTGTGTGTTCCGTCTTGCGTTATACGATTGGCATTCTGCTTTGTGTCTTTTTTGCATACATCGAGGCACTAACTGACATATACACACATTCACACACACACACACACACACACACACACACACACATAGACACACACATACACAGACACAGACAGAAACCTAATTGCGTAATCACGTTGTGATGGGAGCGAATACAGCTTAGTCCTTGCCACGCCCACATGTAAGTAACGCATTAAATATGAGTATTTTATATATTTGATATATAATCGACGCTTACGTTAACAGTTACGCGTAACAGCGACAAGGACTAAACCGTATTCCGTTCTCGTCCAAAAATCCCCCACCAAAAAAAAAAAAAAATATATATATATATATAAAAACAACAAACCAATAAATCAGACAATCAGTCAGCCAATCAACCAAAACTCAAATCCAAACAACACACAAAATTCAAACCACACAGTTGTTAAAGTGCAAGCGATGGGTAGGTTTGCCTCAGTAGATATAATCTGCTTAACTGATTAACAGATTGGCTTGAAAGCGTTTATTGTTTTATATTTGCTTCTTTTCGTTCGATTGTTCGTTATGCGTACTTATTCTAAGAACTTTTGCCAATGGCGTACTAACAATTTGTAAATCTTTCTTTAAATTCAATATACCAACACACACACACACACACTCGTACACCGTACACGAATCTCATACAAAGATGAGGACTTGCAAATTGGCTCCAAGCCCATTAAAGTGTTGAAGTGGAAGAGGTAAAATCAAGCGATTGCTTTATCCTCAACAATCACCACACTCATTTCGTCCTCGCATCACAAAACTCCGACTTCATTCACACCCGATTGAGTGAGACGAAGATAGAAAGACGCCCAAAAGCCGTTTGCTATGCCACTAAATATGTTTTGTGAACAATCTGGCAGCGCTGTTTTCGCTCTCGGCTCCTCTCTCTCTCTCTCTCTATTTCTCTCTCCCCTCTCATTCCCTCTTTCTCTTGCTGTGGCTTTTAAAAAGCTCATTTAACTGCCAATGGTCTGCTTGAACACTTGACGCTCTCTCTCTCTCTCTCTCTCTCTCTCACACACAAAGTACTCCATATCTCACTCTTTCACTTACTTAGTCTATCTTACACTGAATCTCACGTTTCTCTCACTCTCTTGCTGTCTTTTCTTTTTTCTTTACTATTATTTTTTTCTGTTAATTAACATTGAATATATTTTTCGGATGTTGTTTAATGCACGCAGCAACAAAGATCGTTTATTCAGTTTTAACGAAGATGTTTTTGGTTGTGGATTCAGGTACTCAGTATTATAGTCTCTAAACTATCTCAAATATTTTTAAATTTCTATCTAGCTCTATATCTCTCTTTCAATCGCTTATACACTCTGCATCTAGAGATCTGCTCATACTAAATATCAAAGACATTTGGAACTTGTCGAACCAAATCTGACGCTTTAATTTTTTCTTTTATTTTTCTCTACTATTCTATTCACACACACACACACACACACACACACACACACACACATACACACACACACACATACACACACATACATACACACACACACATTTGTGAATAACTTCCTACAAATAATAGCCCTATACTGGAGCAAACTTCCGATGCCGTACTACTAGCGGCCCAAGGCGGCGATTTAAATACGGTAGCTTTTAATTATTCGTTTCGTTACCCTTATGAAATAGTTGTTGTCCATCGTAGTTGTTGACAAGTGGTGCTAGCTCTCTGTTGCTGTGTTATGTGGTCTACTTATCTGGCGATATGTTGCAATCTCATTCTCTAAAAATGTCTGATGTGTCTCTCTATTCCAGTTCCGTGCTTTACATGAACAGGGTAATTCATTACAATCAGTCAACAAGAACGGGCAGACTGCACTGCACTTTGCCTGCAAGTACAACCATAAGGACATTGTCAAATACATCATCTCATGTACCACACGTCGCGTTATCAACATGGCGGACAAGGAGCGGTGAGTAAACAAGAAAATCCTCAGCTTTTGCACCTCCACCATGAAAATCAAAATTTATAATTTAAAGTTTTGGTACTTAATTGCAAGTGGGTACTTAATTGTAGTAGGTAGAAGCAATCGTCTCCGACCCCAAAAAGTGAATATATTCTTGATCATCATAAAAATCCGAGACGATTTAGCCATGTTTGTCTGTCTGTCCGCAAGTCTGAGTTTCTCTTTGCTCACGCCGATCTCAGAAGCTTTAAGTGGCAGAAATTTTGAATAAAAGTAACTTGGTTACATGGAATCTAATAGTTCAGCTCCCTCGACTAGAGTAGAGATTTCTGACTTGTTGTACATAAGTTCTAATATGATTGAGCAATATAATTAATGATCAAATAATTAACTTGAATTGAAGCCTAGCTTACTAGGTGGGCACGTATCCACTTCTTTTAAAATATAATCTTTCTTACTGTCTCTTTCTGTTCGCCTTCCTCTCTTAGCGGTCAGACGGCTTTGCATATTGCAGCGGAACAAGATTGCCGTGACGTATGCGTAATGCTGGTGGCTGCAGGCGCCAATTTGGAGGCACGTGACGCCGGTGGCAACACGGCCATGATGGTGGCATTCAACAAGAATGCCAATGAGATAGCAACCTATTTGGAAAGTAAGCTCCGTGGGGACGCCAATGCTAAAATCGTCACCACCGTTACAACCGCAACCATCACCACCGCGCCCACCACAGCCACCACCATCGCTACCACAACCGCCACCATCAAAACCACCACCACCACCACAATCACCACCACAACCAATTGTACATCGCTTTCGGGCTCCTCCATGTAAAGAACGAAAAGATCATTATTCAGTAGAGCGCTAACTGGGTGCATATTCATTGAACCCCAGCTGAAACTCGAGATCTAAATCCCAATGGTTAACATTCTAATGTGCGGAAAATCTTACTCTCTTGCTGCCAACCATTGGAAATTGTGTGCGCTCCTTCATTAATTGAAAACTGATTGATCAAAACTACCTGACTGACGAAAAAACACCTGCTTGATCAAAAACTCCCGAATAACGGAATATTTACAAACTCAAACTGAAAAACACTCAATGCGAATATCAACATTCCAATTCAATTACAAATGCGATAACTGACACATCCGCTGCTTACCCAAGGTCAAGAGCGTTTTATGCATTCGGAACTGCAAACCAGAATTTAATTGTAAACTAAAATGAAAACTCAGCAGAAAATGCGAAGTTAGTTTTTAAAACAAAAATGTTGCCTACATCAAGGCGCGCAAAATTATTATTTTTAATTTAAGCCTTGTTTTTTTTGTTGTTGTTAGATTTTTCTTTATTTTTAACATATATATATATATATACTTATATTTTTTTGTGTCTACAGCAATTAATGGCAATATGCATAACTGCATTCTGGAAATATAAATTGAAAATAATTCAAGCTAAAAGTATAAAATTAGTTGTATAATTAAGCAAGAAATAATTCTCAACACACTTATGCGTTGTCTTAGTAATTAAGTGACAATTTATTTATTCGAAACTTAGAAGCAACTTAGAAGCAACACTCACACACACACAAACACATCTCTATTCACATACACAATCTGCTCTTAGATTGTGGCGTGTTTTCAAAACATTTGTTTTTAATATTTGGCGAACAAAATTAAAAGATGATTATATTGTGATATCTAAATTTAATTATACTAAAACTTGCACACAACAAAAAAAACACAACTGACAATTTATTAAAATTCTGGACTGGACTTGCAAAAACGCAAAACGGGCCATTGTGGCGTATGATTGATGTATTGATATTAGACAAGATATAATAATAATGAGAAGCAGCAACAGAATCTGCAACAGTCACAAGATCTACTACAAAAACAAACAGTAACAATAACAACAACAACAGCAACAACAACAACAACAAAAGCACGCATATTCAAAAATAAATTATATAGTAGTAGCACATACCTATAAGCATAATACAAAATGCATGCTTCGGAAATTTAAATATATAGTTGAATAAGTGCAGAAGAAACAACAATTAAATTTTTGAACTTTGAAAAATATTAATACATATGCGATACTCTTGTAAATTGCAAATGAAGCCAAAAGCAGCGAAGCAGCAGCAACACACGCTTTAGCTCACAGACAAGCATACATATGTATATGTAGTAAATATTGTTACCCAATATATGACTATATTAAACACACACACACACACATCTAGACACATACATAGAGTCCCATGCGCACACTCTTTTTAAGCAATGCACAACCCAGAAAATGTTCCGTGTTTCCAAGTCTTTTGGTTCTCTGGCTATACAGCAATTCTTCATAACTATTAGTCTTTCTCTCTCTCTCTCTCTCTCTCTCTCTCTGCCTCTCTCACTATCTCCCTCTCTGTCTGTCTTCATATAAGTATATCTGTATCTCTCGATGTGTTTCAAATTCAATCAAAGACTTTACAGAGACTTGAGCGCCCGTCCTCACCCGCCCAACCCTCAGGCTTTATAGAGCCCAAATACCCTACGAACAAAGCAACCAACAAAAACAAAACCAATAAAAGATATATATATATATATATATATATATATATTTATACATATATATTTGTAAAAATATATCCAATTGAGCATATACATATAAAGACTATTGGGAACTCTAAGCGAGTTTATTACAAAACTAACAACCACAACAGCAAAACCAGCAAAAACAGTAACAACAACAAAAAAAAAATGAACAACAGGAATATCTGATAATATGCAAATACAGATTTACATCTATAAGATTATACATATATATACACAAAATATATTTTACCAAATCAAAAGTGAACTACATATACATAATGAATATTCTGATTAAACTTATAGAACCGTAAGCAAACCTTATCTAATCTAAGTTGCAAATGTATAATCTAATTTTATGTCAGATGTATGTGTAAATTTGCTGTTGTTTTTTTTTTTCTTCAATAGATCATCTTCTACTAGTGCTAAGTTCAGTTGTACAATGCGCTAAGGTCAATTACGTTTCAAAATTTGCAACACAATTGGTTAAAGATATTGTGAAAACAAGAAAACAATGAACAAAATTAAATCTCACTATTGAACATAAGGCAACGTAATTAACTAGTTAGCTAGCATATTTAGCGCCTAAGCAAACAAAACTATAACTGCAACTATAAACTATATTTGTATTTGCATCAAGTAATTCTAATTGGAATTAAAATAGAAATAAGTCTTGGATCGCTGCAAAAACTTTCGCTGCCGCCGGCCACCAGAGCTCTTGGCTCGAGCATTTCCTTATTGGTTGCTGGGGGCGCCGCTAGTTTTTGCCAGAGAGAGGGTAGTATGTTTTGGATTTCATGCAAAATTATATGTGGTATGCCTAATGCGATTTCCCAATTAAACGATCTGTGGCAGCCCTTGGGGGCAACCAGCTAAATGCCCCGTGAATGTGTTCCCAAAGCTAGCCATAAATCGTTCAAATGAGATTGTCTCAAGCATTTAATGGCAATCTAGTGAATTTAGAGAACAGCACAATGCGTTTGCAAATTGAACACAGAAATAACTCGACAAAAAAAAAAAAAAACCAAAAATTAAATTTTCAAAATGTTTGAAATATAATTGAAATGTAATTAATGTACTTGCCGCTTTGCTATCCCTAAGTAATCTGATCAGAAGATATTGAAATTGTAGTTTGAGGATTAACTGAAACTGAAATGAACAAGTGCATTGAGCGACTGCAGAGTTAACAACTAACAGTGCTGACAACAAGCGTTATCTAAATGTGTACACAGACACTTTGTAAGTGGATTAAATATTCACCTGTTCGGAGAACAACCGGGTCCAAGCCAAACTAAGGAATACAAGTATATTTTCGTGCATTTTGTATAAATTACGGATCGAAACAAAGCGAAAGAATTCAGCACCATATAAGCAAGCAACATATTCTTATTATGACAACATACAATGCCTTGACAACACAATCACACACTCACATACACACACACACACACATAAAGCCACACACATAACAGACATACACAACACGCATACAACCTGATGAATGTTTTACATTTAAGCGAAGCAACAGCTAGATAAGCATATATGTACGGGTGGGTATATTTTTATTTGCGTGTACATATGTATGTACATGCTGAATACGATGATATACTTGTACATATAACAATATAGAAGCTAAATACATCAATACATAGCATATATAAATACACACATATGTATATATACATATATATATATATGCATATATATATATATATACATATATATATGTATGCATATATATATATATACATATATATACATATATATATTTATATATATATATTTTTTTTTATGCATATAAGAGAATTGTTGAACAAAATGGAAAACAACATGAAACGCAAGTCTTATGAAACCCTAGTAACTAAGGCAACAAAAATTGTAAAGGAAGCAACTGAAACAAGAACTAGAAAGAAAGAAACCAATAACAACTACCCAGTTGATGGGATTGTAAAGTGGAAGAAAATAGTATATATACATATATAACACTACTATAAATGTGTGCATACTTATATACATTCATCTAAATTATGCGTCTAGTGAATACCTTAAACTAATTTTTACTTATTTATTTATGCTTAAAGAAACACAAATACACACACACACACACACTCCCATACACTGAGAGAATAAATATATCTTATTTCCAAAATAAATGCATGCTTTTAATTTGATTTACTACATCATTTTCGAATTTATTCAGTTTTCAACTTAATCCTATTTTAAATTAACAAATTTAATTTTGTCCCCTAGAATTCTTATTTATTTTCAGCTGTGCAAATTCTTTTTTATTGGAATACAACGAAACCAAAGAAAATAATAATTTTTTCCCAAATTATACTCTATATGCTACAAAAGTAAAAAAAATCTACGCAAGTCTGAAAGTATTTCTATCGAAGAGTTCTAAACTGCTTAACTGTAAATTGTAAATAAATCAAGATATACTTCAACTTGGCGCTATTTGCTAGAAATGTACATGCTCTACGCATTGTAATATAATATACAGATAAATAATATAATATAATACTTGTACTTGTACTTATAGCTGTATACATAATATAAATGGTTAAAATTTTTTGGTAGTCCCTAAGTACAACATTAACAGACATAAAGCAAAACAAAACTAAGTACGATATGCACTGCAAGCACTGAGGAATTTGATTCAATTTTACTTAAGAAAAAAGAAAAGAGAAATTGAAGTAGCATTACAAATTTAAATTATACCTTTACAATTAAAGATTATAAAACTGAATTTTTGGAACGATTTCGAGAAACTAAACACGAAAAACGCAGCTACGAAAAGATAACGAGCAACAGCTAAATATTGCAATAACAACAACAAATGGAAATGGGCAAGTTAAAGAGTCACCTTACATACATACATACATACATCTTATGTATGTATGTATCATATATAGAACGGTTTGAATGTGCAGAACGGGTCAACGATAAAAGGCCAAATAGCAAGTTACTGGCACACCCACTCACAATCACACACACACACACACACACACACCCACAAATAGACACATATTTAACTTTATTGATGTAATTAACCTAAAATGAGCTTGACTTAAGCAGTTTATCCTTAACTTAAGATACACGCTCACACATGCACACTAAACATTGCACAACCGACCAAATCTGCTGCAGTCTTGACTATCAACTTACCACTTTATCGAACGAAAAACATTAACAACAAAGTCAAGAAATAACTAACTAATTAAATAAACAAGCTTAACTCATACACACACACACACACACACACACACATACACACACACACACATACACACACACACACACACACACACACACACACACACACACACACACACACACACACACACATACACACACATAATTGTGGCACACTCGACCTTATCTGCTGTAATTCTGAAGCCCCTAACTTGAAATATTATCAGCAACCAAATCAACAACAAAAACAACAACAACAGCAAGCGCGAACTAAAGACTCAAAATTAACCAGCTTAAGTAATTAAATTTCCATTATTTTGCGCAGATGATAGCTACATTCTCTACATAACATGTTATCGTCTCCTATTCAAAAATAATGTATGAATATCTAATACACACAATTTGAGGAAAATATAATCAATACATTTTCGAATACTCTATTATAAAAGAAATAAACTAAATTTTTTTGGTATTTCAAGCTCAAAATAAAATGCGTTTTATTTGGGGTATATAGATTAATTAATATAATAAGAACTTTCACAGTTTTACCAACTCAGGTTTTACATATAAGCCTGAGTTTTTATTGATTCAATTTATTTGACAGCTGCGTTGAGGATACCTCCAAGTCGACTAGCGTATTCTTCCTTTTTTTGTTTTTGTTTTTTCATCCATTTAAGTCATTGACAGAACTGGAATAAAATTGTGGTCTATTCTATTTTTTCAACGTCAACTTAACGGCTCCAGCAAACTCCCCATTCTTTGCACACCCCCTCATCCAAACACTTGAATACATGTGTAAGGTTTGCGTGGTTGGAGTCTCCGCAAGCACAGTGAGTCTCTCGTGATCGATCGGCGAACAGTGGGCATAATGTGCAGATTTTAATGCAAAAA
This sequence comes from Drosophila anomalipes, assembly GCA_035041615.1. Classification (NCBI taxonomy): domain Eukaryota; kingdom Metazoa; phylum Arthropoda; class Insecta; order Diptera; family Drosophilidae; genus Drosophila; species Drosophila anomalipes. The sequence continues at coordinate 6,630,923 of JAWNKZ010000254.1, forward strand.
CATATTAGCTATGCCGTTGTCTAATTGGTCCCGAAACAATTACCGATTATAATTTCATATGCCTACACTTGCATTTATATTTGCATACATTTACAAAAATTTAGGTTTGACTTAATTTACGGATAGAAACTTCGTATTATCTTCTCGAGTTCTTCGAGCCCTCTCTACTAGAGTATTCTTTCTTGTTTAGTTACGTCTGTGTCCTCTCATGTTCGCTACTGTTCCTGTTGATCACAATATTCTATATAATATATAATAATATATTGTATCCGATATGGATATCAGCGCCCCAAAACGCATGTAATTCATTTCAGAATTGTAAAATTTAAAATAAATCATCGGGACTTACAATGTTACGGAGTGTAATATGTACACATATTTCTAATGCTTATTGATAAGCACATTAATTGCGCCGCTTTTGGCCGACTAAGATTAATGGGACTGTTATCAAGTCATTAACTGATATGCGAAGTAGCCCCAAAGTAGCCGGTGCTAATGCACTTATATAATATATAATGAAACCTATGGGGGGGTTGGGGATTAGACAGACAGTTAGATAAAAAAGTGAATTCTTGACGTTATCGAAATATGCATAAGCGATGGCCCTTTAACCAGTATCTACGGCAAACACTATAAAAAGAGCCAATTAACGGTGTTGTCCAAAGAGAAAGCGTTCGAACACCTCAACATGAAGTTCACATTATTCGCCCTGTTTGCAGCAGTCTGCGTGCTCAGTGTAAGTATTTCACCTACAGAATGAGTGATATTGGGGATTAATGTGTGTCTTGACCAAATAGGCCAATGCCGCCATCTGGCAGCCGACGTTGATGGATCCGGAGACGGGCCTGGTATACGAGGCCAGTGATTTCGCTAGTGTCGATGGTGAGGTCATCGAACCAGAAGTGTTCAGCATATTTTCGAGCACGTGGTGGGCCATCAAGGGTGCTCTGCGCACCGTGAAGGGCTTCAACTGCATTCTGAAATGGGTTCAGGGCATCAAGGCTAGTGCCCTGCAATACAATGCCGATGTTGTGGGCTGTGGCGTTGCCGCTGCCCAAGATGTGACCAATCTGATCAATGCCAATGTGAAAATCATTAACAGCGTCAACAATATCATCAATCTCAAGACCACCATTTGCGCCAGCACCGATGACTCCACGAATCCAAGCATCAGCAGCAGCTGCGCTGGCAAGACACTATCCCAGGTCTTCAACCTCTATATACAGGTGAAGAAAGCCATCTCGCTGGCCAAGAAGATACCTCAAACTGGTCCCAAAGCTGTCACATGTGTGAGCAACGCCACAAATACTCTCACCAACTACTACACACAGTTCCCCGCCAACATAAAGACTTGCTCTAAGCTTACCAGCAACTAACTGCTGCTCTTTTTAATTACTTCTTCTTTCTTTTTTTTTTCAATACACATTAAATGAGCATATATACAATTTTTTTTTTAAATATCAACTGGTCTTGGAATTTTTAGGGAAGCGCAAGTTTCAATCAAAGAAATATTTTCGGATTTTGCGATTGCACTTTAAAAGATTGGATTATTAAGAACAGACTTGGGATTTTCTAGCTGCGTCAGATCTTTGATATAATGCTTTATAATATACATTATTTTCAACTATTTTAATTTATTCAAATTCAAATCAGCAATGGATACCATTAATTAATGATGTCATTCAAAACTTTGAGTTGTTATTTTAATCGTTTAATGGCTAAACAGTCTTCCTAGTCTCTGGTTCTTCTTTAAACTTCCAGATAGAATTTCTAGTTTCTGCCATTGCGTTGAATCATTCACAATAAGATTTAGATGGTATTGTGGCACCTCACAAGTTTGGTGACTCTAGCTTTCAAATTGTGAGAGATATATACTCTTATCGATTTACTTGAGGATTGTAATTTTTTTGTATTATCGATAACATGGACGGACGAACAACCGATGTCGACCGATGTATAAATCCAATATTCGCTTTAGATTCCGATATCAGAAAAAAAGGGTTTAAACAATATCAACTGGTTATGTGTGCACATACTTTAGGACTTAAGTTATAGATAAAACTACACAGCTGACAAAGTTCCATTAGTCTCTTAAATTAGTTTTTATAGTTGTTGTTAATTCTATGAGCTCATGCACCTGCTTATAAATACAAAACAAAAAACAACAAAGCTTTTGATATTATATAGGCATTAGGAATTATTATTGTGAAATTTATTTAAGTTATGTATTACTATTGAGATAGGGTAAGGGTAAGTTTTGGTTCTGCATAGTTGACAAAAAAATATCGCCAGATTTCAAGGAATATTACTATTAAATAAAAATTCCACTTTAAGATTGCAATTAATAGTTGAATATTTATTTTTATTACATTTACATTGCATCGACGCAGGTGTTGATATTGGGCAAGAAATTGTTAAAGGCGTCCTTCACCTGGTCGGTAGCAGTTCCAAAGCAGGAGTTCGTATCGGAGGGCAATTTGGCGATCTGCTTGAGAGTGGTATTGATTTTTCTAGCGAGTTTCATGGTTGCCTTGAACACCTGATAGGTGCACTTCTTGGACGACATTTGGTTGGAATCGGAGTCATCGGTGTTACACAACTGACTGTTCAAATGGATAATATTGTTGCAGATGGTTATGATGGCCTTGCAGGAGTTGACAATTGCAGCCACATCCTTGGGCACGGCTGTGCCGCAAGCATCAACAGCATCCACGTAGTCGGTGGCGGCGGTCAGGATCTCAGTTACCTCCTTTACAATGCAGTTGACGCCACGCAGTGATTTCAACGCCTTCCTGAGCACTTTGCGCACCGATCTGATGAAGCCATACTCCTGGACATCCACATAATCGTCGTCCAATTCAGCAATTAAAGTGTCCAGATCTATGTCCTCGAAGTTAATTGAATCGCCAGCAGTTGCGTTGGCCTAAATTATGACAAGATGTCGTTTTTTGTACTTGTTTTCTGTTTCTTAACACAAGTTGCTAACTTACATTCGTGCTTAGCAGGCAGGTGCCCACGACGACCAGCAATAGGCAGATTGTTACAGTTTTCATAGTGGTTAGCAATCAGAACTATGGTTGCAGAATGATTGAATCCACCAACGACTATCCGCTTTTATAACGATTTTCCTATCGCTGTGAAGTGTCCAATCGTGAAGTGCTTGCTCCTATTCTCTATGGAAATCCCGTGTACCCGTGTGTATATATGATTTTGTTTGAACAAATTGTTTATCAAAACAAATTTGAAAGCATACATACAAATATACATACATACATCTAAAAAGGCATGACGAATTAATCAGTCTATCCCTCTATTAATAAAGTTCAATTGGGTACAAGTTGAATGTGAATCCGATTTAAAATATCAATGATTGACACTTGACTTTATCGTTATTAAAGTAGGGTCCACAAGTGGGTTAGCAAATAACTGACAGCACAATAATGTTCTTAAATGCTTTTTGACCAAGTACACGTGTACTTAACGATATCGAATATAGTATATCTGTAATTCAAATCTATAATTCGAATGCACTTATGTTTTACGACATGAAATACAAATGATCTATGAGATGATTTAAATATATTAAAATAAGAAAGGTAAATTTTCAATTGTCCTAAGAAGGTACATGATGAAATAAAAAGTAATAAATAATACACAAATTTTTAAATACTTAAGTATCTGTGAAATACCAATTCATGTATTGATAATGACAATTAAAGTGTTGCAGCCAAAAAGTATGCTGCACGATATTAACAACAACAGATTGACAAAGCAGCCGACCAATAATAGAAATAGCACACAAGCAAAGAGAGACCCGCTCACCGCTTCAAATTTCAAAAGTGTTATTTTTCTTATGTTGTCGATGTGCTTCTATTTAATTGTATATTTGACTTTTAAATTTAAAATGAAGAAATCTTGTATTTTTTTTATTGATATATGCTTTATTCTGAATCCTTTAAAAAAAAACAGCTGAATAAATGTTTTACTCCGTTCTTAATATTTATAGTTATATTTTAGTCATATTATTGAGCCAGTATAAAAACAAATAACAATGCAAAAAAAAAAAAAATATAGTCTTAAATTACTAATAATTATCAATCGATGTTTTAAATTCAATCTGATAGTTAAATAAAATCGTAAGTTCATAATAATAATCGATAATCGATAATCGATACTCGAATAACACCAAAATGGAATTCATAGCAAAAGTTTAAGTTATTACGAATATCAATGCAAATCGATTGTTTGTTATTGATTAACAATATTAAGATTTCTATATAGTACATTCATAATATCTTTCTTTTCTTTTATTTATTTTATTTATTTTTTTGGGTCTAAAGCTTGCCTTGGATTTTGAGCTGGTTGAAGAGACGCCTGTTTCTCCTCCGGAGCAACAAATCAAAATTAAAATATACTTAAATCTATAGACATGCATATATTTAAATGTATTTCACTCGCATATTGAAATATATATTTTCATAAATTGCACTCTCGTTAAGTTTAATATATTCGCATTGAGGGGAATGGAACAAAAAAAAAAAAAAAAAAAAATTCAATATAAGAGACTTAAACGCAAAGATGCCGAGTTCAGATCAAGCTCAGGCGACTGTTGGTCTTGCGCAGCTGGGCGCGCCAAGGGATGATGTTGTCATTGTCATTCTGCTTCTCCTCGCCATTGTCTTGTGCATCGTGCTGCTGGGGCGGTGGTGGCGGTGGCGACAGCGGTGGCTCACTATCGCCGGCCTTGGATGCTGGGGAGACATCGCTGTAATTTTCCTTGTTGTTACCCTGCGGATTAGACAGTTGCGCCTGCTGTTGGAACAGCTGCAGCTGCTGGTAATGCTGCTCGACGTTGAGGCCGCCGCCACAGGTGGCCAGATTAATGTTGTCGATGGACATGGCGCGGTTCTTGAGGCGCCAGGTGTCTGCAACGCGGTTGTTCTCCTCCACTTTGGGCGTGTAGATGGCCGCTCTGCAAAATGGCACAGACAGCGAGCACAGGTCAGAGAGAGGAGGCCGACAACAGCCTAGCTGAGCCACTCAATCACTCATTCAGCCCACTGTAGACCCCCACAGAGCCCGATCACCCAACCCACCCAACACTTACTTCAGCTTGTTCTCAGTTTCTTCACGACGTGCCAACAGATCGCGTTTCCATTGCGGTATTTGGGAGAGACGACGCGATTCCGCCTCGAGGGCCATACGATCCTCAAAGTCCTTTTTGGCACGCTCAGCCGCCTTCTTAGCCATCATCTGACGCTTCCAGTCGGGTATGGCATTGCCGGCCTGATCCTTTTCTGGTATCTGTAAGTAGATCTTTGACACGCATGACAATCTACTTCTCTTTCCCCGAACCCCCACCGCCCCCCTCCCCGCCAGATACATCGGCATCGTGACTCACCTGATCCACATAGTTGTTGGCCGTGAACTGTTTCGTTATCTCCATATAGTGCTCCGAGTCCATGCGATTGGCCATCTGCTGCTCCACCTTCATCTTCTTGATACCGGGTATGTCTTTTGATATCTTCAGCTCGGCTATCAGGTCGGTTTTCAGATACGTATCCGTGCTGGTTGTCAAGCACTGCATGCTCAGACTGCGGGCCGGCATCTGGTACGGCTTTGGCACCTTCTGTGTGTCGGTGCGACGCAACTGTAACGCAAAGCGATCAGAAATCATTTAAGCGATCAGTCTTGCAGTCCATAATCGATCAATTCTATATGATAACTACATAACTAAGGTCTCAACTTGAAAAGAAATCAAACTATCCGGCATAATATATATACATATATATACACACAATCCGATATTGTAGTGACGTGTCAAGTATACAAATACAAAATAAAACACTTTGATTTCAATCACAAAACGAACCTGGACGCTGTTCAAATCCTGTATAGATATTGCGGACAGTGGCTGATGCTGTTTGCGTGTGGCCGTATCCTGGCTGTTGGGCGCTGCTGAGCCATGGGGCTTCTTGGGCTTCTGGGACTTGCTGGTGGCATCGCCGGCCATTGCAGGCAGTAACATTGGCATTGGCGGCTGCATCATGTGGTGCGGCAATGGTGGCGGAGGCGGTGGCAACGGCGGCTGCTCACCCATGCCCAGCGCATGCGAATGATGCGGATGCTGATGAGGATGCTGGTGATGATGATGCTGATGCTGTTGCTGAGCAATCTGTATCTGCATGTAGTCCTCCGTGTCTGTGGAGCTGTAAGGGAAGAATACTTAATTGATGAACACACATCTGAGTGGGTGGGTGCTTGGTGTGCATAGTGTGTGTGCTGTGATCTTTTTGTGATGCGGTGTGCCGCACCTGCACCAGGCGTGTCGTGTGCGCAGTATCATCTTTGGATTGCAACTGAACGGAGCAAGGCGAATTAGTTGGCGAAAAAATGGGGCTGGCATGCAGCACGCATAAAATTTCATGCACTCTTGAGCCGCTGAGGAAGTGGCTGGCTGGCAAGTGGTGCTGTGTTAATTGCCCCACCGAGGCAGCGAGCCAGCGAGCGAGTATGCGCTGCATTGTCTGCTGATTAATTAAGGCAACTGTACTTCTGCCACTTTTGGTGGTAATTACTTATGTTGCCGCCGCACGAGATGTGCAGCTAAATTAAAACAATAACAATAACAGCTACAACTACAACTACAACTACAACAAATGCAGTTTGAGTCGACGTCGAAGTTGAGTGCGAAGCTAGCGTGGCTTTCTTAACTTACCGGGCCGAGGATGGACACGAACGCTTATCGCTAATGCTCTTCAAATACTCCGACGGCTTGATGAGATGCGTGACGCCGTCTTGTGATTTGTTGGGAAAACTGGGCGGCACAAACGGCAACACCAGCTGTTTGTTGACCAAATTGGGGCCCCCAGACCGAACGCCAGCGATGCTAGCTGCACCCTCGCCGGCATAAATTCCGCCATACTGCGACTGCTGCAGCTCATAGTGATCTTCGGCGGAAGATCCCACTCCATAGATGCTCGGTGCGTACAACGATTGCTGCTGCTGCTGCTGTGGCTGTTGATAGTGCAAGGGCAGCTGGCAGTTGCTGTTGCTGTTGCTGTTACTGATGCTGATGCTGTTGTTGCGCTGCTTGCCGCCCGGTCCCTCCGCATAGCCATAGATGCTGCCCGCTGACTGCTGCTGATGATAGTGCCCCTCCCCATTGTCAGCGGAGCCAACTGCTACTGCTGCTACTGCGTCGGCTGACGCGCTTCCATTACCGTTGCTGTTGCCGTTGCCGCTGGCGCTGGCGCTGCCGTTGCCATTGAGAAGCTTGGCTTTCTTGTTCGCTGAAATTGAACAAATTTATTTATAAAATTTAAGTCTTGTCTGCGTTAACTACTTATTGTGGGTTAGCAGTTATCCCAGCTCTTTGGTCACGCCAACTTGAGCCGCAACAGTAACAAAAACAACACTCAAAACTCATTGCGTATGCAGCGTGCGACGCCTTTCACCAAACTGCTGAATGGCCAATGGATCTCGACTATGTCTTAATCAAATGAAGTGGCCCAAAATGCAGCCATAAATGCAATTGCAGCCACTGAACCCGAACCTTGAAGCGATTCGGTCCACAACAGTTATAGGTAAAAGATTCATTAAAAAATTAAGAATATTGTCCAACTTTGGTCAGATATCAAAATTAATCGATTTAAGGAAAGCCGTTGGAGAGGTTGCTATACCTAACTAACCTGAAAATTTGGTAGATAATGCTTGAAAAATTCAGCAATAATAAAAAGTTATTCTTGAACAAAAACTTAGTTTTTCAATAATCAAATTTACGGGGAGCACTCAAATGTACCCGTTTTGCTAGGTAAACAGCAACAGAAACGAGAGAGCCCAATTTAGCGGTACCAGCTATATAATTTGATTCAAAGTTTGAACTGAACAACTGAAACATGATACACAACAAAAACGACAGCTGACATTATTATTGGACATCTACCATCTAAGCCAAGTGGTACACACGATCCCAGTTCCCATTTAATTAGCCACCGCTCTAAAGCCCCATGCGACGCTGCTGCTCCTCCACCTCCTCATCCACAATAATGTTATGGATCCTCGGCAATGCAACTTTCACGGCTTTGTGAACGCGACTTGGAACTCGTTTCACCGACTGGGGGGCAGAACTGGAAAGCTGCTGCTTGAATGTGGCTTCCATTTCGCAGGCAGGTCGTCGTGACAATTTTCGATGGCATTGTATATGGTCAGAGCAGTCGAAATGAATGGTATCGGGTCTGGCCAGTTTGGGCCATCGAATGAAAAACTAACGTTAATTGGCCAACGATATTTGCGATTGCCAACCATTTTACTTTTTTTATTTTGCACTTTATCAATTTGAAGAGTAGTCGGACTTGATCTGGATGTTGGCTTCTCTCTGGTTTTGGTATTGGCTTCATTTGGTTTGACTTTGGATCTGGTTTGTGGCCTGTCAACGGGTTCGCTATTTATGGTGAAATTGCGAATGTATATTGAATTGTAATCGAGCTCTTGTTATGTCAAGGGGAAGTGGAAAAAGTGAAAAATGCTGTCTGCCTTGAAGAGAGGGGACTTAAGGATAATATTTACAAGATTTTTTTATAATTACAAAATCACACATAAGATTATCAGATCACCAGAATTAAAAAAAAAATATATGTATATATATATATCTAATTTGCTGATTGTAAAGCAGTTACAATATGATCCGCTAGCATATCCTATATGGATGAGCTTGTCATATTTACAACATTGCACAACAATGATTTGATTTAGTGTCGATCGCACTTACACCGAAATATATCGAATCGGTGAAAGCTTAGCGTAAAGTAATTCCGACGCGAATTCTTATGGATCTTCACCGAGCCCGGCATGTTCATTCTATATAAGCGATTGACACAAGGCACAAGTTCAAATATAAATCACATGCTCAATGTCTGCAAAGTGCCTTCATTGAACAACACCGACAAAAAAAAAAATAAAAAAAATATTAACAAATTTAAAATCGAAACTTGGGAACGTGGAGCGTTTGTGGACGATGACGATGTTGACTGGGCGAGCGTCGCTGGTAGCCTGATGCGAGTTCAAGCGATTGCCAAAGTTATTCACCCAAAACGCTAACAGTCACCACAAGAGCAACCATAACCACAACTGCAACAACAAATACAGCTACAACAACGAGTCTTTGAGTCGTGGCGTCTCCGAGCTGGGGAATCGTGAAGTCTTGTCAATGCCAGTGCGAAAACACGTTCACTTTCAATGGGGAAAAAGTTTCGCGCGGGTGGATTGGCTGCCACATGCCACATGCCACATGATCCAAGGCCATAATTGGCAGCATTGTGGTGCACCTTAAGCAGACGCAGGGGAGCAGAAGTTGCCGCTTAAATGTAGACAGAGGTGCTTTGCAAAACTGCCTTGCGTATGCACTTCCTGCTCGGGATCGAGCACTTCTGATCTACAACCTGTCTAGCTTGGTATGCAGAAACCGATAAGTGGCATGGGGCATGTAGCATGTGGAATGGGGTGGCTACCATATCGGGTTTCACACAATTTCATGCCCATTAGAGCTGGTCGCTTCAATGCATTTACAAAAGCATTCAATGACAATGAAATTTGTCCCTTGGTTTATTTTCCCGATGTTGGCTCTTTTTTTTTTGTTTTTATTGCTGCTTATTGCTGCAACACAACTTCCACTTCTTTGTTGTGCAACAATATTTTTCCTTTTTTGCTCCTCAAGCTTTTGCTGGCTACGTGTGAACGTTTGTTGAGTTTTGTTTGGATGTCTATTTGAATAATTTGTATAACCAGTTATCTGACAGACCTCAAGCGAGTGCATATACCATTCACAAATGAATATTGTTAGGCAATGCAAGTCAAATACCTGGCATTCATTGTATTCGCCAGGTTAATACACTCGGTACACCCTAAGCATTTTTTAGGAAGGCGCTTTAAAATACCAACGTTTAAAACATAAAACGGATACAAATACACACAATCCACACAAAGTTAGCTTCGTCTAAGTCATTTCTAATCGATGGTGTTTGCTGCTGCAAACAAATTCTATAGCAACTGGATTATTCGCTGAGGCGATAATTTAGTTAATTTCATAATTATAGTATTTTGGATTATATACTCCGTTTTGTTGGTGCTTGTGTATAATCTATCAATTCCGACTACTCAAGCTGTTTCCGCTTAAGCCACTTTTGAATCAGAAGATTGCTGTCTCGTTAATTTTAAGTTGTTGTTATTGAATCACCTTTGTTACTGCCAATTTGCCAAATGGGAAACAAAATGTTGACCAAAGTTGCGCAGTTGGTTGGCGCTTAGCCAGCGCGTCTGGTTATTGGGCAATTCCAGTTAATTGAACAATCGATGTGGCCGGCAACTTGATCACCCCAGCCATCTCTGTCAACCCCTCCCTCCCAACTCTGGCCAGAGTCAAAGACCCCGTCAGCTGTCAGTCACACTCAGAGTTCAGGAGATGATTGAGATGGCGTGCGTTAGGGCAACGCTCTGTTTTACTGATCTGACAAAATTTAAACTATAGAACTAATGTAACCACGGAACAAGGCAGCTATGTTAGTGAAACTGCTAGCAACAGCTCATTGGACCCAAAAAAGGCTACTTGAGATGCGACTTGGAGCGCTTCATATAGCGGGACGATTTGGTATTACGTATTTTGGAGGGGCTTTTCGCATTCTTGCGCGAAAAGGTAGCTGCCGTCGAACTGGTGCTTTCCACATCCGAATTTCTATTGATGTTGCCCATGCCCAAAGTTATCACGGCGGGATTGGGCCAGAGCGGCTTATCTACATTCGCGACCTTCACGTCCATCAAGTGGCGATCGAGCAGCTCCAGCTAAGTGTCTGTGGCCAGCAAAGTGCTGACTGGATTGTTTAGTGACCATTGAATTGCCAGACTTAAGATTCTCTAACAGAGTTTCGCGCAGATTCTCAATGATGTTACCGATGTGAACTTTCACCGAATCGTCTAAGCCACGGCACAGCAACATGTCTGCCCAGCGTTGTCTCAAATCTTGAGTTGCCATCGAATTGCCAGAGTTAAGATTCTCTGGCAGAGTTTCGCACAGATCCTCGATGCTTTTACTAATGTGAACTTTCATCGAATCGTCTGCACAATACTGATTGTAATTTTCATTGGTCATCGAATTGCCTGCGTAAAGATTTTCTGGCATCGTGTTGGATAGTTTATCCACCTCGGGCGACATCTGATCTTCCATCGAACCATCTAAATTGATGCTGGGTGGCATCATTATCTGCATGCTTGCTTCTATCGACATTGGCTCCATCTGAACTTCCATAGAATCATCTGAATCGCTGCAGAGCATCAGGTCTGCCCAGTGTTGGTGGAAACTATCATCACTCATCGCGGGCAAGTCTTATATGCCGTCGTCCTCTTAATAAAATCTATTATTTATGACCAAAACGTGTACTGAAATATCTAAGTTAGATTGACACCAAAGCTAACTTAGCCAGTTGAGAGATATGAATTTAATTTCAATAATAATTTGCGACCCTACGATTTAGATTCGCTTGTAACTTTACTCTTTATGCTAACGGTTCAACCCCTTCCATTGGAAATGTTTACCTTACATTAAATCACAAGCAACTTTTAGTTAACAATCGGTCCAGTGAGATAAGTTCTTTGCTGATGTTGGAATCGATGAAAATCTCTTAAGATTAAATCTCTTAAGATTTATATATATATAGATAAATCTATATATATATATTTTTTTTTTTGTTGCTATGTTCGAGAACTTTCTCTCCCAAGCTATTCAAATTTTAACTTGTATTTTGTCGCATTCCCGGCTCCAATTTAGAGGAAACCAATTGGTTTGGACTTTATTAGGTTGGAGGGGTTCATGTTGTTACATTTGAAGCAAGGAGAAAGAATTAAACAGCCCGACATTATCAAATATCGCACAATCAAAGGTTTGGAATGCGATACAAATAAAAGCCGTGCAAGTTTGTTATATTGAGGAGTTTAAGATTGACTTTGTATAATTGTAATAATATCACAAACGCACTCATTATATTCTACAAGGTCAGAAAATGCGAAGCTTCATTTGTGCCACCTACCTGATATAGTGGACATGGTGCGATTGTGATTGCCCCGCACCAGTTCCGAGGGTCGCAAGCTAGGCTCTTCGACCACCTCCAGGCCCGAATCCGAGTCCACCGTCTCGTGTCCGCCAGCTGAGCCAACAGTTGGTGCTGTCGCTGGTGTTGCTGGTGTCGCACCAAAGTGATTCTTCATGTATATGTTATTGCCGTTGTTACTGGAGTGTTCGGGATTTAAGTTGTTGCGTTGCACCGCAGCACGCAACGGCGGTGGCAAAGGCGGCGGCGGAGGCCCATTAGCTACAAGAGACAGAAAGACCAAACAATATTGTAATGCCGATAAATGAAGTAGTCTTGCAAAAATATATGGCAGATTTTTGATTAAATATATAGAAAACAATGTACATATATAGATTGATTGATTATTTGGATAGGACTTACCCACGGCTAAATTCTGCATTGGTGGCGCCGATGAGACACGCTTCAGATTTCTATTGCTCATGTTGTTGCTGGTGTTGGTGCTATTGTTGATTTGATTAATGTTGCTTGTGCTGTTGCTATTGCTGCTGATGCCGATGCCGATGCCGATGCCATTATTGCTGATACTGTTGCTGTTGTTGCTGTTATTGTTGTTGTTGTTGTTATTATTGTTATTGTGCATGGATATGTTCGGGTTACTGCTAAGCATGCTCGCATCCGCCAAATTGTTGCGTATCATGGAGTTCTTGTGGGTCTGCTTGGTGCGTTCAGCGACATCCTCGGGCGGGCAGACGCTCTCGTATGTATCGCTTTTGATGCCACCATTGAGCAGCTGATTCTTCAGATTCTGATTAAGATTCACATTCTTGCCGCTATAGTTGTCCTTTGTGCTTGAATCGTACTTGCTGCTGTGTAGACCAATCATCGAATGCGATTTGTAGCGATTCAACATACTCATGTTGTTGTTGTTGTTGTTGTTGCTGCTGCTGTTGTTGTTGCTGCCATTGCCATTGCTGCCGCTGCTGTTGTTGTAGTTATTGCGCTTGTTGTTCAAATGCTGGGACAGCAGTAAAGAGAGAAGTTAACACGTTTCAAAATTAGAACTGTCCACAAAACTAAATCTGCATATTCAATAATATTCAAAAATATAGTGGAACACATTTCAAATAATAATTGTGCTTTTGTTGTACTTGTTGAAGAAATCGATTGATTGGCTGCTACTTACATGATTGCTGTACTGCAAGACCACATCTGTGCTGCGCGTGGAGCTGGCGCTGGCGGAGCGTGAGTGGGAGCCACTGTCGCGAGACCGCGATCTGCCCATATTGTATTTGTGTTGCAACTGTTGCTGTTGCGGTTGCTGCTGTTGCTGTTGTTGCGTTTGTTGCTGCATTTGTTGCTGTTGCTGCATTTGTTGCTGTTGCTGTTGCTGCAGCTGATGATGCTGCTGCTGCTGATGATGTTGCTGATTTTGCTTGCGGGACTCTTCGCGCACCAAATAAATATCCTCGTAGTCATGATCGCCATTCTGATTGGCATTGCTGTTGCTTATGTTGCTGCTGATGCTCTTTTGTTGCTTATAGCTGATATTGTTAGTGCCATTGCTATTATTGTTGCTGCTGCTGCTGCTGCTGTTGCTGTTATTGTTATTGTTGTTATTGTTGTTGCCGTTGCTGTTGTTGTTCGCATTGTTTTTGGCAATGCCGGCGCTGCTTATGTTGCTGCTGCTGCCATGCCGATTGAAGCTCTGACTGCGCATCTGATGCGAATGCGAATGCGAGTGCTGAGGATGCTTGTGACTGTGACTGTTGCTGTGGTGATGACTGCTGCTCTTTGGCGAGTTGAAGCTGGACGAGATGGAGACGGACTCATCGGAACCGCTGCCGGCGCCACTGGAACTGGAATGGACATCGGCCTGAATGGTCATGATCGCATTGCTGTTAACCTTTGACTGCATCGAGTGCAATGGGTGCGGCATCTGGTGCTGCTTCACGCTGCTGCAGTCCGAGTCGACGAACAAATCGCGCACCCGATTATAGATGATCTCCTGCGGATCGTGCAGAAAGAACGACTCGCCCGATATGCTGCCATTTGGCGACGGTGTCGCATACATTCCACCATTTCGCATTGGGTTCACATACAGCCCATCGTTTGGCAGCAGTGCGCCGCCGCCCGTGCTTGTGCCGCCCGCCACGCTGCCGCCGGATGCCCCGTTGCACCCATAAAGCTTCTCCGATGAGCTGCGCGACTGCTGCGAGTACAAAGCGTCGCTGTTTTTGCGCGTGATGCCAACGCCAATGCCGGCAATGCCAACGCCGGCAGCAGCAGCGGCTGCGGTCACAGCGGGCGGATGCAAATAAAATGGCTCCACATCGGAGCTGAGCGTGGATGAGGATTTCGATTTGATGGTGTTGCTGCGGCTCGTCTGCTTGCTGGAATTCGTATTCGAGTTGCAGCTGCTGCTCAAATGTTGCTGTTGTTGCTGCTGCTGCTGTTGCTGCTGTTGCTGTTGATGTTGATGTTGATGTTGCTGCTGCTGCTGCTGCTGCTGATGTTGGTGCTGCGACTTGTGACGCTGTGAATTGTTCTTATTGTTGTAATCCACGGTGGTGCCGTGCTGCACCAATACATTGAGACACTGTTGACAAATAAGGCGCAATGGTAGAGTTTTCAACGTTCAAACAACAACGCAATAAAATTGGCCATTTGGCAAGTTGGTCAGCTACTCACCTCCACCTGTTGATTTTCGGCCGCATCATTAATTGGCGATTTGCCATATTTGTCCAGCGACAATTTAGCACCATGGTTGAGCAGCCAGCGCACCACAGACAGATGGCCACGAGAGGCGGCAAAATGCAGTGGCGTGGCACCATCGCCGTCACGTAAATTGGGATCCACGCCCTGATCCTGCACCTGTAAACACATTGCAAACAGGACCGATTATTACGTGGGCAATTATATAACGCTAATGAATGTGAATCGTTGCTCTACAATTTTAATCCAAGGATATTAATTAAAACATTGATAAACCTGTTATAAAATCGCTTTCTTTCCGAGCAATAGCTATATTTATTGAGAGTTTATCACATTCCCTGTCAGCGATGGCAAGCATTACAAACTGTAAGTTATAGCTACGCTATAGCTTAAGCTCTATGTTAGCAATAGATAAATGTTAAATAAACTAAAATTAAAATTCAGTTTATAAAGATCTAAGAGGATCTATTGGGATCTGTAAACATTGAGACTAGTCAGTAGCTTGGTTGCATGGCTAGCTGAATGTGAACACTTCCCAGGCAAAGTCTCCAAGCAAACCACTTTCCACATTAGCGTGTGTGTGTGTGTGTGTGATGCACTGGCAATGCATAACTATTTAGTTCACTTTAGAAAGGTGATTTATAACAGGCACCCAAAGTCGGCCTGCCAAGACGACTAGCTTATGCTGTGCTGCTCACGCGAGCTCGCTTATGGGACAGAAAGAGACAGACCACTCCCGAGGAACACAGCATCGTTGCGAGTATTGAATGCCAGTGGATATATATATAAATAGAAAGAGAACATTGGACTTGACTCTGGACTTGTGGCAAGTGCTGAATCGCTTGATAAAATGCATTGGACATGCGACAAACTCGCAGTCGCAAAGAGCTGGAACTGTTAGATACGCGATGAAATCAGGACAAACCAGACTCCTAAGCTCCTTGCGGTTGAAACGAGTTCAGTGTTGCTCTTGTTGGCGACCTCATTTTTTGACACTTTTGGTTTGGATTTTGGCATTTGTCAATTGCAAATGTTTACTACAGTTTGGCAAGCGTAAACGAGTGCGGTGTGTGTGTGTGTGTCTGTGTGTGTATTGTGGGTATGACTATGAGTGTATGTATGAGTGTACTCACCATCCATTTGAGGCAATCCAAGCAGCCCATTTGTGAAGCGGCATGGATCGGTGCCATGCCGTCGCGTGCGCGCACATACAGAGAACCGCCGGCTTCAAGCACCAGAAACTTGAGCACCTCCAAATGCCCCTCCTGGGCGGCCAGATAAACGGGCGTGACATCATTGTCCATTTGCGTATTGGCGCTGCAAGAATATATAAATGTAAATATATATATATATATATATACACACATATAAAGCATGTATGTAAGGAGCCGATTTTATTAGTAAGATTCGGTTGCAGCTCAAGGTCTTGTGTGTGCCACAAGGCTAACCAAACCGCTTGCAAGTCGCTAATGAGCAAAAAGTCAACACAGCCCGCCCCGTGCCCCTGTGGCCCGTACCCCTTGCTGGTGCACGCAAAAAAAAAAAAACAAATATCGTCTAATGATCACCATAAAAATATATAGATAGATGTACATAGAGATGGATACCAAATTAAAGTATCATCAATGCCAACAAGAAAAGAAAACGCAAAACTGAGCCACAAGTTGACAGATTGCGTTAGGCTGCCAACTTTCAATGGTTGTCAGCTAAGTTTTGTATTTTATTTATATACTCTGATACCGAAGTAAAGAGAGTATATTGATTTTGTGCAATGTCCGTCTCTGAAGCTTTGAATATATCTTCGTTTGTATCGGCGTCAGGCAAAGTGTTACTGAACTGGGAAATCGATATAACCCATATATTTCCCAAAGTACCATCCTATTTGGCAAGTAGATTCTAGGTAATATCCCAAAAAGAGACTGCAAGTCTTCTTCTTCTACAGCTTTTGCACTGAGTCACTAATTTTGGTAACCGCTTTCAGAGACCAATTAAATTTAAACTTAAAGAACTCAAAGGCAATCGAATTTTCGGAATCTTATTTTGTGGAAAATAAACAGATTTTATCTCAAAAAGTATTTTTTCTGATCTTTCCGACAGTCATTCATTTTTTCCAAAAAAATGCAAACAACTTCAAAGTTATTGGAATAAGGTAAATCTCAACTATTTTCGAAGAATGCCCTTTTGGTACATTTATATATCTATGCTAAAAAGAATTTGGGTTCCTGGGATACAAATTGTTAATTTAAGCTATTGATAAATTAATTACAATCAGGAAGAAATATTTATATTTATACTTTCTCATAAGCCCTGACGCTTTATATCAAATTGCCAATGAAATTCCCGGGTTTTTAAGTTTATGATAGATGATAGTATATGTTAGAATATGTACACATCTTATCCGTTCAAGAAGAAGAAGAAGAAAGCAGTCGTATTTTTGTTGGGCTGCCAGCATTGCTGCTGTCTCACCTCACGACGCTGCGTCGATTGTTTTGCTCCTTGCGACCCTGACCAGCCCCAGTGGCCAACATGGGCGCACTCTCATCCCCATTCGAGTCACTGTTGGCGCCCATTGCACTGGAGAGTTTTCTCTGATGCGCCTCCATCATACGTTCGATAGACAGATCGCTTAGATGTTCGCTGGGATTGATATCCTCCTGATTGCTGCTGCTGTTGTGCTGATGATTTTGGTTGTGATTTGGATTGAGTGCGCCTGCTGCGTCTGTCACGTGCTCCGTATCCGGATCGGGGCAGTTGCTATGGCTGCTGCTGACGCTGCTGCTGCTGTCGCTCCTTTTTTTATTGTTATTGTTATTGCTGCTGTTGCTGCTGCTGAGTATGGCAGTAGTTACGCAGTTCACCTCCGTTGAGATGATGGTGTGTATGTCATTGTTGGATTTGCTCTTCTGCTTGCTGCGACGGTACGAGGTCAGACTTGTGGTCATGCGGCCCAGCAGGCCCTTCTTAACGTTGATAGTTGAAAAATAGCTACAGAGTTGGATTTCGTGATTTGTTTTTGCAGGGATTGCAGCAGAAAGTGTGCCAGTGTTTTTTTTTTTTATTTTCGGGTATGGGTGTGTGTGTGTGTGTGTGTGTGTGTATAGGGACAAGTGGCTTGAGTGCGGCGTGTTTAGTGCATGGATTAGACGTTGCGCTACGAGACGTTGCACGAGTAGACAAAATGGGGGATTGGCGATGGGCAATTGATATGCACTACGATAGCGGGGTCGGGATAGCTGTGCAGTTGTTGTTGTGCTATTGGAAATGCTCTTTTGGATGCCTTTGCTTACCTACGCGCAGTTCAGTTCAGTTATACACACGTATTCACCACCTATGTATGGAGCAGTAGTAGTAGTAGTAGTATGTAACTTTCGATTTCTCGCCGCGTCTGTGATAATACAGTAGAATCAACTGGTTTTCATATCGCTGTTGTTTTGAGTTTTCCCCAATACCGTTACACACACACACACACACAGAGAGAGACAGAGAGAGAGAGAGAGACACACACACAATAGACAAACAAACGGTTAAATGAAAAATCACTTGCATATTCATATCGATGTGAATGTATTCATTGTTTTCGTTGCATCTTCAAATTTTGGACTTATCACTGTTCTCCGCTTCCGTTAATCTGCATATCGAGCTTGAGCCCTGGCTAAGACTGAGTCTTTTCAGTTAGTTGTGTCACCCGCCAGACACCCTAACTAACCGATAGACTGAGAGTCAACAGGCCGCAGAATCGAAAAATCGAAAAGTTGACAAAATTCGGTTGCGCTTTGAGCCGTGCCACAAACAGCTGCAACTGACTCTTAATGTGGCTGGCTTGCGATTGAGCCATCGCCTGCTTGCCCCAGCAAACTTCTAGCGCATTTTGTTTTCTTTTGTTTTGCTTCTGCCCCTGCTTCTTGCACCAGTTTTTGTTTTCGGGGTGAAATTAGCGTTAAAATGCGCAAAATACAGAGACAGAAAAAAAAAATAAAAAATAAAATGAAACAGAAAAAAACAACTGCAATGCAGACCAGATCACACGTCAAAAACGCAGACAGAGACGTTTCTCTGCATGTTACGCCCGGACGGAGCAGAGGCCTCGTCTCGGCTCTGCAATGAGCAGCCGCGGGCTATGATGCGCATTTGTTACCATTTGGCCATGTTTTTAGTTACGGCACAGTGGGACGAAAGCTACACTACAAATTGCACAAAAGGTCGATTACAAAAAATAGTTGGCAAAAATAAATGATTGGCAACTATTTAAGGAAGGCCCAAAGTTCTAGTAAATTATTATTATTATCATTCATTATTGAATACATGAAATATCTACAACTGTGCAAATTGTGCAATTTGGCAAGCAATTTAGCTGTATCTAGCCCCACTGTGCTTTCCCTAATTCATGTTGCCGACGCTGGCGTAGGCAACCGACTGATCTGCTCAACAGCGGACCACTTCATGGATATTGCACACCAGACGCTCGACTCCAGCCTCAGCTTCAGCTTCAGCTTCAGCTTCAGCTTCAGCTTGAACTGAAGTTTCGAGTCCATGCGCGACTCTCAAGATTGGATCAGGCGCTTTAGTTGCTTTCTTCGCTGGCGACTTGGCGACTTGTTACATTTTCCAGCTTTTCGCTACAGCAATGAATTGTAAACCAATTAAAGTTGATTTTAATTCTCTGATATTTTAAAGGTGAACGAGTATATTGGTTTTGTGCAATGCTTGTCTGCGTGAAATAAAATGTTTAGATCGAGATACCGCTATCAGGTGGAAATCGATCATCTATCGTTACACATCGAAAATTGGGTGACAGGCTCTTGGTAATCATCTTTTTTAACTGGAATCATCATATTTGAAAAGTAGATTGCTGCCAACCCCCAGTTACCATCCCAACCCCCAAAGGGTTACTTTCCAACATTGGTCAGAGGTTATTACACTGATCTCAGATATCAGAGTATTACGCAGTCGGTTACGTTCGAATTGGTAACACGTTATTTTTCTCTGATTTCTTGGCGCTATCGTATATGTATATATAATGTTTTTAGCACACCCGACAGTTTTCACACCTCCTTCCACCCCACCCCCCGCCAACCCCTCGTCTGCTCTGCTGTCCGTTTGCCAATCGCGTGTTTATTAATGCGCCTCGGCAGCTTCTCTCTAGCTACTGTGGCGGCTGCTGCTGCCTCTTCTGCTTTGGCAATGTAGGTGAAAATACAGTAAATAACGAGTACAACTCAAGTAATCCCAATTTTGTTGTGCTCATTTTGCAGTTGCAATTAAATAATTATATTTTTCTTTCATTTGTATTTATTTAATTTTTCCTATTTTTTTTTTTTATTTTTTTCTAATATATTTTTAATCGCAGTTCGTACAAAGCACAAACGGCAATAAATTTCAATACAAGTCTAGCAAGAGCGATAATTGTCGCGAGCTGCCGTGTTGCAAAGAGGCAAACAGCAGCTTGACAGACGGCAGTGCGAGAATGCCATGGATCGGATCTGTGGAGGTCTTAGGCGCTTTTAATTGAGCATTTGCGCGCCACTGTCAAAGTCGGCGCAGCAGTAGGCAGAATGAAAGTGATGCTCGACACAAATACGCCAACAAACAAACAACAATGCCAATGTGAACACAGAACATATATGTATATTTGCGTCGTTGAAAGACGCATTCCACAAAAACCGATTAGTCGCCTAATCGAGCTAATAAGCGCGTAACTGCCAGGCTGTTTCTTGAGTCGGCAAATGCTTCAATTTGACTAACTTTCTTTGTCTAAAAATACTTCGAATTTGCCAAAACTTTGAGCTAACAATGTGTTTACCCATCTCTTTCATATCTATTCTATTAACTTATTTAGCCACCTGTTTATTAATATATTTCCGTTAACGAAGAGTTCTTTGAAAATTCGACTCTCATCAAAGACTTAATACACTTTTTTGCTAGACATATAATATTTATCTAAATACGCGTAGTTCTCCGCCTATTGTTTGTTTCTATCAATTCTAAAAGATCTCAGTATCAACTATTTTACAGTGATTCCAGTTTCTGATTGATTGATTCTCATTAGCCAGTTAAGTAAGGGAGTCTAATTATGCTATAAATGCATCTTCGATTAGATTTTTTCTTTTTTGTTATTTGCTCGATTTTACTGTTATTAATTCAGGGACTAGTAAACTAATTGACTTGTCTTATTCAAATTATTATTTTTCGACGTCTCGTGCGCGTTTTGTTTTTAGTTTGATTCCATGCTAAAAAAAAACACGCCGCCAATTTTGCCAACAGACAAAGATTTTTCACATTTTCATTTTGATTGTTATTTTTTTAGTTTTCTTTTTTCGGTGTTTTGTGTGTAGAAGCTACCCATGATTTTCGGCACACACACACACACACACACACACACACATACACACAGACACACACACCCGCACACACGTATTGTTGAGATCACCATAAAAAAAAGTTCAAATGAATATAAAGGGAAAACAATGCAACAATTGCTGTGTGGATCCAAGTAAGTCTTTGGCTCTTCGTCTTTTTGGGGGGCAGATGCTCATCGCTTGGCCAATTGATTATTGAAACTGACGCTGGGGCTACCTTTTCATGGTTGCGGCTTATGAGCGCACAGCTTGTTGCTACTGTTTGTTGAACGTTGTTGTTGTTGTTGTTGATGTGGTTGCTGTTGTTGCTGTAGTTGTGGCTTGCAGTTCTTTGGTACACTGAAACTGTTAATTAATTCGCGTTCCGATTCGTTAACTGCAGTCGAAACACTTTGAAGCGCGAAATTTTGTTTTTTGTTGCTCTCGTTGTTGTTCTTCTTCTTGTTGTTGTTGTTGCTGTTGTTGTTGCTGTTGTTGTTTGTGGACGAACGCGGCGCGGCGCAAACTTTCAACGGCATCGAGTGGGCGGGTGGCACGAAAGGCGTGGCCGCACGGCAACGCTACGTCCACGGCAATCGCTGCATTGAGCATAAGCTGCAAATTAACTTTACTCAAACCACTAAACAACAACAAACAGATTTAAATTCGTCTATGGCCACATCTCGTGGTTGTTGTTGTTGGTGTTGTTGCTGCTGGTAACGGTTGTACGATCGGTCAGCACTTGGGCAAACGGTAACAGCGATGCCAATGGAAAACGCAGACGGCGACGGACGACACGGCAGCTGATGCCAGACGAAAGCACCGTTCGCTTCGAGTAACCAAACGCGAATAGAAGACATCGCGGCCAGCGGCCAGCAAAACAACAGCCAGAAACGACAGCAGCAGCAGCGCCAATACTTGCTACGAGGTAGCAAGAGCAGCATGAGCAGCAAGAGCAGCAGCAGCAGCGAAAAACGGCAAACGGTGCCCCAAGAAGCTTTGAAACCAGCTTTGCCACAAGCGTTTTCTTGGCCAGAGTCATAACCATAGCCACATAGCCATACTCAAAAGCGATGAACAAATGTTTTGTATACGATTATTATCCAATTGTTTCTTATGCGATTGCTCTCAGCGTGGGTTATTTGAGAAAAATCGGAATTTTTAGTGGGTGTTTTGATCACAAATAGTGACAAATATCAACTCTTGATTCCGAGTGAATTCTAAATAAGTCACAAATCTTATCGATTGTTTCTTTGCTTTGTAAGAAAGCCACAAGTATTAATAATCCGATATTTCATTCAATATTAAGAAATGATTATACACTTTAATAATTTTAATGAGCTATATAAATTCGTGGATAGAAACAAGCGATACATTTAAGGATTGTTTTGTTCGTTGTCAGAGACCAAACAAAATAGCCGAATATTATTTAAATTGCCCATATGTTTCTTTCTATATATTATTATTAATAAAAAAAAAAAGATAATTGGTTCTTGCTTCGCAATCGAAGTGATGGTGCCAGTTATTGTTGTTGTTGTTGTTGGCAACCACATGTGCTAGCATGTGTGCCGCTGTGTCAGCTGTCATGCCAATTAAACTGGTGTTCTTTATAAAAATATGTATGCTTTTAAGAAGAGAATCCAAACAGTTGCCGGCTGTTAGTCAGCCGACCAGAGCTGACCCGAGCGCAGCTGAGCCTAGAAGATCAGGCCAAGTCAGACCAGACCAGACCAGACCAGACCCGATCAGACCCGACCAGACCAGAGATGAGGCCAAGCAGTTGGTTTCCTTGTGCAGTTGCTGCTCCACTTACAATTGCCAACTAGTTGCAACGGTGCTTTGCATCGCTCCCCCTCTCTCTCTCTCTCTCTCTCTCTCTCTCTCTCTCTCTCTCTGGCTGTTTCTCTCTCTTAGCGCCAAACTCTTCCTGGCGTCTAGTTCGATGGCAAAAGAAACAATCTGGTTAGCTAGCCAGCTACTAGCTGGCCGGGTCGCCTTGGACACCGTGGAGGCTGAAATGGCTGGAGTTTAATGAATCAACGTTTATATTGCGTGCTCCTCAGCGGTATTTAGGTGAGCACTGACCAAAGTTGAACAGCAAGTGGGCAGCTGGAAAGCGATCTTGATCGGTGTTCATGCGGCCAGCCCCGCAATTGCCCGAGTTGCCATGCGTTCCACTTCCACTTGCGTCCGTTGGCGTCTCGTCCTCCCATCGCTTGCAACTCCAATTGAGAACTCATCAGTCTTAATTACCGCATTTAATTGCAACGTTCATTGCTTTGATTGTCTGTCAAGACGACGGGGCTCATTAAACGCCTTCGATGACTTGTTAATGCACAAATGAATACATTGGTTTGAGGTGCTGATCTCGCTTCAGATGTGCACGCTGAGACCCAGCCCACGAATCGGAGAAATGTGGCTGGCTGTCACAAATTTAATGAGCCAAGCGATCGATGCACGGATAATCCTAATGGCAGTCGAACAGCAAGCAGATTCTACGATTAACGACCAAATCCACTTGCGAATCAGAAGCGTAAACAATAGTTTCCGATTGACTGATTGGTTTTATAGTCGTTGTTGTTGTTGTTGTTGTTACACCCTGTACGATGTTCCATAGAGAATAATCACTGACTGTTTAAAGCATCTCAATAATAAGACAAAATACTAATATCAATATCGTAATTTGTATTTAAAGTTGGCTAATTGGTTTTGAGTTTTTGCCTTCTTTTGATTTCGTGACTTGGCAATTGGTCGCAATTGCAGACTAATTGTATTATTTAACCAATTCAGTTTGGAAAGCTTCTGGTACGAACAAAGTGGCATGTAACGGCTAACAGAGAAATGTCAACAGTTGGCAATACGCTAATCAAATGGGGCAAGTGAATGCCATAAAATTGCATTAGCAGGCCGCAAATTACGGCAAAAGTCGACAGCAGCCAGTTAAGTGGAGAGAAGTCGCCAATGTGATCCGATTCCGTTTTGGAGTCGCCACTCCTTGTCGCAATCATTTAAATAAGCACCGTTCCACCGCATGGCCGACATTTTAAATTACCAAACACCCCTCCCTCTCCCCTCCCCTCCACTTCCCATCCACTTCCCATCCACTTCCCCTCCACTTCCCATCCCTCGCTAACACAACATGCCCGCCTCACCCGTTCACCCCAATGGATGATGTTGATAAAGCAATAAAGAACAAAGCTTTCACATCGAGAGCTGTGCGACTTTTGCTTTTAAATCATCGGCCCAGTTAACAAGAGATTCAGATTTAGATTCAGATTTAGATTCAGATTTAGATTCAGATTCAGATTCAGATTCAGATACTTACCAAATATCTACAGATGCGGCAACCAGCAACTGGACACAGTCCAGGCAGCCCCTGGCCGCTGCATAATGTAATGCTAATGCGCCTCCATTGGGTCTTTCGTTGCCAGAAATGTTCCCCGGATGCATTGGGCCCGACATGCTCATGCCGATGGGCATCCCAGCCAGATACGAGTCCAGCTGATGGGCATGCATTCTGTTCAGATTGTGGCTGCTCTGGTTTCGCTGGTTGTGCTTATTGTTATTATGGTTGTTGTTCTGACTAACGTTGATGCTGTGCAGTTTGTTCAGTTTATTGTTGTTGTAGTTGATGATATTGATGTGACTGTTGTTGTTGTTGTTGCTGATGTTATTGTTTTTGTGCTTTAAGTTTACATTCGAGTTGAGCGCATAGTCGTTGATGGTTCTGCAAGAGAGAGCAAATTAAATGGAGTTAAGCCTTTACTTGTCTTCTATTCGTTTAGTTAATAGTTAAACTAGCAGGTCGCACTACGACAACTGCAACGAGTAACAACAATTTTAACAACAACCACTTTCAGAAGGATATCCTCCTCGAACCATTTTGTAAGCCACAAAAAAAAAAAAAAACAATTATCGACATCAGTCGCTATATAAATGCAGATGAGCCCAGCTGTGGATCAGTAAGGATCAGTAAGATATTGCCAACGAAGAGGCATATAGCTAGAAAGAACCGCTATTGCTCACTTTTAGATTGTATTTCTATATGATATAGTAGCAAGCTGATTATGATTTTATTCCGATGTGTTCGACACATTATAAAACTTGATTTTTTTTCATACAAGTACTCATCTCTTGACCGATTGTTCCTTTATGATATAGTGCATAGATTAAATGAATTAACATATACATTTATGCAAAGCATGCAGATAGATAAACTCAAACTAATAATCCATGTAGAATTTAACTTTCGCCAAACACAGACTAGAGTCGTATTTAAGGGTGTTTCCTAAAAAAAATTGAATTTCCATAAATATCTTTAACGATGAGTTTGAACCAATCGAATGAACAAATAAGTATTAAACTAATTTTTTACATTTTTCATGTTAAACGATCGAGTTTTGCGAAATCCCGCTGATTGCAAATCGCCAGAAATCAATAAGCAAGATGTATATATTATAAATATATATATACATACAGCCACAGAAAAACCGTAGCATACTTTCGAGACGGGTAGTGAACAGATGAAAATTATGAAGCAGCCTTTGCAGCTGCGAACACAAGACTCAAGACACAAACTTGCAAACTTGTTGCAGCGGCAGCTTGTCGGCTTGCTCAGAAAGCCTGTGCCAAGCGCAGTGTAAACAAACAGCAGCCGATGCTTTCGAGTTGTAAGTTGTGAAAACATTGAATTTGGCTAAGCAAATTTTCGCCTTTTGTAAATTAACGAACTAACGGGGTCACAACTGAAGCGGCGGCCAAATGCTGACTCATTTCAACAGCACTTGCCCCAGGGCAAACCCAGGCGGAATTGGGCGCCGCTTCGCACAGAGGGCAACAAAACTCGAGCAAGAGTCGTAAACTTGACTCTTTACAAATTAATTGACTGCTGGAGTGTTTGACGGGGTCGCGGAGACGAATAAGTGGTCTCTTCACCTGTTTGTTGTCGCTGTATGTCTGTCTGTCTGTCCGTCTTTCTGTGCCTCAGTTAAACGAAGAAAGAAACTGAACTAATGCCACCAGCCACTTTCTTTAAAATTTATTGCGTCAACAATCTGGAATTAGTTTGTCGACACGAGGTGCTCATAGCAGGTGACAAACGAGGGCGGACAGGCACACACACAAACACACACAAACACACACACACACACACACACACACACACACACACACACACACACACACACACACACACACACACACACACACACACACACACACACACACACACACACACACACAAAGCTAGCTGAGAATGAAATTTGGCCACGCGGTATGCGGGCCACTTGGTCAGTCAAATAAACGAAAATGTGGAAAATGTGAAAAATGCACAAAAACCCAAATGACTATGAAAAGTTTTGTGCAAAACACAATTTTTTGTTTTAAGTGGCAGTGAAGAGTGCTCGACAATGGCGATACCCTGTAATTATAGTTTATTTATGTTTGTGTTAAATGAATATAAATATTCAGAAAATATGTCAAATGTGAAATGTACTCAAACAAGTCATTTTGATTTTAAGGAATATTTATTTATAATATCCAAATCAAGTAGAAGGAGAGAAAAGTGTGGAGATAAAAGATGCCTATGGTTATATTCAGCCATTAGCTAGTCCCAATAAGCTACATATATATATATATACACAAATCTAATTTCATCATTCTGACAACGAAATATGAGAAATTGCTAATTGGCCTGGCTCGGCCGTTGATCCCAACCCAATCACAATGTGACTTTTGGGTTTGGTGCTGTCGCTTTCATTTTGTCTTAAAACTTTAACAGAGTATACGCCGAAGTTTAACTAAACTTCAGTATAGTTTTCGTCTTTTAAATCGGTTTTTAGTTCATCACAGCACACACAATAAAAAAAAAGAGAAGAAAAAAAAACCAAAAAAGTTTTGTCTACTTTTTGGGAATTCACTTGACGTTTACCTCAGCTTGATGGCAATATCGCGACACTTGACACATGGCACTTCACCCTTTCCCGCAGCAAGAGGCACTTGCTCTTCTTCTTTTCGCCTTTGCGTTGCTGCCGCAGATGGAGCCGCTTTTGGCGCCGCTGCTATCGTTGCGTATTGTGCCTCACCCTCGTCAGCTTCTTCGGCTTCGACTTCCGTTTCGCTGGCAAAATCCACAACCAGCTGCTTGTCGTCTGCCGCCTGCTGATCGGTCTGCCGCCTGCTAAAGTAGCCAACGTGCTGCTCAACGCCAGCGTTGGCGTCCAGCAGGATGCGCTCGTAGGCGGCGCTCTCGTTCTCGGTGAGCGCAAAGCGCTGCTCGAAAACACGCATGGGCAGCGCACTCTGGCGCAGCAGCTCCATGCGCTTGTGCCGCAGCTCAATCGAGAAGATCAGCCGAACGCGCACCAATCGACGCAGACCCTGTTGCGTGGAACGGGCGCGTTGCAGACGCCGTCGATTGTGGCGCAACTCGAGCTTCTCGAGACCACGCAGCGACTTCTGTGCAATTTGTGTCGTTGTCGTCGTCTCGTTGTTGCTGCAGCTGCGTCCACTATAATCTGCCGCGGAGCTAAGATCCAAGGCGCTGCGCGTACGCCGCCAGGGCACCAGATCGAAGTGCGAGAATTTGCGCTCACCCAGCTCCGTCCAGGGATGAAAGTTGATTTGGGCAACGCTGCTGTTGCCCTGCCGCAATATCCAATCAGAGGATGCGGATGCGGATGTGACAGTTGGTGAGCGACGAACGTGGGCGTTTTTGGCGCTGGCCTGCGGCCTATGGCGTTTATAGCGCGGCACTAGAGTCGCCTCCAGCATACGCTCATCCAGCCCGTAATCACGTCGCAGCAGCTCCAATTCCAGTTCCCTGCTGCTTGCCGTATACTGTGCGCCGTTCCACACGATGACCGGTCGCGCCGACAGACCCGTGGACAGTGCCCCGACGCTGGGCATATTCGAGCCCGAGCTCAACTCGATTGGCTGGAAATTCAAATTCAAATTCAAATTGGAATTGAAATTGGAGTTCGCGTTCTCTTTCTCTCTCTGTTTAATGGTTAATGGTTCCCGTTCTCGTTCTCGTTCTCGTTCCTGTTCGCGTGTTTTGGGCTCTCACATTCGTTTTGTTCTTGCGCTTGTCGTTGTCGCAATTTCCTGATTACTTTTTAATAATCGCTGCCGCCGCTGTCGCCGTCGACGTCGCCGTCGCTTTTCAGTTTCCGTTTTTGCCCGTCCGACGTCTGTGCGCCGTGACGTCGTCGTCGCAAATGCTGCTGGTCAAAATTCAAAACTAGCTGCGACTCCAAGCTGCGACTGCCACTCCGAGCTGCCACTGCGACTGCCACTGCGACTGCCAAAGCCAAAGTCAAAGCTGGCAAAATGTTGTTAACGGGGTTGAAGGCGATTTTCTGTGTGCGCCCTATGCAAAACTGCGATGCTGGCGTCGCCGTCTCTGCTGACGTCGCTGTCACCGTTGACGCTTTTGCGATGATTAAGTGTATGTAAGCGTATTTAAAGCTAATACAACATTTTGTTATTGTTGCTGCTGATGTTGTTGGTGTATTTTTTGTTGATTTTGATGTTTGCACAACATTGAGAGACAGCGACAGCGCATTTTGTGCGCTTTTATTGTTATTTACATACGTATGTATTTATTTTTCACGCCATGCTGCCCTGTCACCAGATCGACGCGACTGCGCTGCCGACTACACAGCTGCCAACTGACTGCGCAGCCCTCGCGGCGCTCATTTCAAATGTTTCACTTCGCTGCGCACGCGTCAACAATAACAATAACAACAGCAACAGCAGCAGCAGCAGCAACAATAACAGAAACAATAATAACAACAGCAGCAACAGCAGCAGCAGCAGCAGTTCAGCATTGGGGGACGCCACCGGGGCCGATTTAACATTGTTGTTGCATGCCCCATTCAAAATTGCGAGTTCACAATTCTATTCTCAGCTAATTGACATCGAGCGAACATAAAAAAATGTTGATCATCTAATAATTAATTATTATAGAGAAAACTCAATGCAACAACATTCGATGGTTATTCACTTTTTATGACCAATTTGCCGAACATGCCGCCATTATCGGCACGATATTATACAAATCAAAATTGGGTTAAGCAATTAAGTTAAGAACAAAGTTTCATAAGTTTCATGGGAAAATGCATCGGGGAGTTACTACATTTTATACAAAGGTTTAATGGTACTGGAATTGGGTAAAAATAGTTATACATATTGAAGAAACTGTCTTTATTGTGGATCTTCAATAAGTGCACCAGTAAGAGACCAAGTAGGGGTTTGAGGATCACTCCCTTGTCTTGATGTCCAATTAAGTAGGGGCAATGAAACTGGATTAAAAAGATAATAAAAAAAAGACCCATTCGATATGTGAGTCTATCAAAAAATCTCATATTTACACATGTAGAGTTTAACTTTATTCATAGAAATCACATTTCAGTAACACTTATTTGGATGCGGCAATTCAACAAAGTTATTGCGAAATGCTTCAGTTTAAAATCAAAATAGTTTTTGCTTTTGCTATGTACAAAAGTGTATGTGTACAGAGAATGAACTGTGATGATATTGATACATATTAGATGTATAAATCTATCTTAATACCTATTGTGTGTCGTATGTCACAAGACTGTTTGTGATTGTTGTGACTGGTTGCGCCGAGCAACAACCTTCGATTGGTGGCAATTTAAATATAGATAATGGAAATACATGAAATGCGGTAGAGTCGATGCCAAAACAGATTTACTACAATAGATTTTGTTATAGATATTTGCATTATAAATGCATGCGGCAGATGTTTATATTTATGGTGTGGCCGCCTTTCTAAGCCGCATTTCAGTTGTTGCTGTTGCTGTTGCCGTTGCTGTTGCTGTTGCCATTGCTGCTGTTTGTTAACTGAAACTTGTTTTTTGGCCTGCCAAAAATGTCAACAGATTGCCCCAAAGTCAGACCGACTGACAAATGAACGTCATCTTTGACATTTTCATTTTCAATTTCATTTTCATCTCAATTTGAATTTTGCAGGGTCGCCCTTACAAAGCAGCAAAAGAGATGAGCAAACGATTATGCAATTAAAACCATTTAAAACGCAAACGACGAAAATGAAATGGTTTTCATTCAACGAAGGTCGAGGACTGTCAAATACACAGAAATAGACGCAGCCGACAGAGACACAGACCCAGATACAGATACAGATACAGATGCAGATACAGATACATATACAGAAACAGATACAGATACATATACAGAAACAGACACATTTGCAGATACAAAGCGCTTGTTTCATCGGTGACATTCACCAAGCGACGTGTTGGGCTGCGCAACTGTGGAGCTGTGTGGAGCTGTGTGGAGTTGTGGAGAGCCATTGAACCAGAAATCATGAAAATTCTTTACGCTGCTTGAGCATGACTCACGCCCCGCTTCCGGACGGGAAGGGGGGGGTGGTTTTGGGATGGTGGGCGCATCCCATGGGCCCATGGCTTGACTTTGGCTCAAGACCAAGCGATAGCAGCGGCTCCAAACTCTGAAGCAACTCAGTTGCCCACTTGAGCACACCCTGTGCTCATTGTATTGACTAACTAACTTACTAACTGACTGACCATCTCGGCACTGAGACTGTTCAAGAATCAGCGTCATGCCTGAGTTGAGCCACATGCAAAAGTTCTGCAAGTTTTGCCGCTTGTTGATCACTGTCCATAAAATATATGCACAATTTATACACAGCCCGAACGTCGGCTTTGCTGTTACAAGGGGATTTTCGATTATCTTTTTAGTTTACAAAGACTTAAACTATCTTTAAGTACGATTGCACCGCCATCTACCGTTTGCAATCGTTTCGATTACAAAAACTAAAACATCCGTTGAGTTCCTGTTGCAGCGCCCTCTGCCGGCTGCCATGGTTAATCGAATTCATAGAGAAATTCACTCAAACAGGAATTATAAATAAGAATATATATAGTAAATAAAGCAAATGTGCATGTATATGCATGTAAATATGTGTGTACGAGTATATATTATGCAATTATATGAATAATTCATGAGCAGCAGCAACCATTTGGTGTTGTAGATACAAAGATGCACACAGTCTATGTACATGTTTAATGCTTAAACCAAATAAAAGACAGACAGTTTACATGTAAGCAGACTGGTCAAGAATATATACATATAAATATATATTTATATACATATAATATGATGTGTGCCACATATGCGTGTAGACATTTGATCTTAGTCAGCGTCTTGTATTTGATTCGACGATTATGTAACTATATACGATTCGGATGATCTTGATATATGTATGTACATACATGTATATATAGGAAAACGAATTGTACAGTGGAACAACTCCCAAGCAACCAAATTCCATATCATAATCTCATCGGATTGATTTTAATTTGCGTAATTTAACTTGTATAAATACCATTTAACCAAATTTGTTAATAATAAAAGCAATTATTATTAATGACCTACTGAGTCAGCTATGTAAAATCTATAAAAACGTGTAAAATCTGTGAAATCTCACTTGTATTTGCTTGAGAAAAGAGATCACATAATAAGTTAATAAACACAATATGTGTGTATGAAATAAATTCATTAGTAGACAATGTAAAATTTAATGTAGATTTAATTCGATGGGCTAATGGTAGATTTGATAAATTGCAGCTAGCGCTCTTTGAGATAAACAAGAAATATTTTAATGACTTTGGGTGCATCGTTCACTCAAGCAATCAAATATGTAAACAATTTCTTTTTTACTACAACTGCCAACGGCCAAAGATGATCGTTAAAGCTGCGCCCTGAACTTGATAGAGTCGTCAGAGGTAAAACGATAGAAAATTGAAGGGAGATCGAGTATCTTACCCAATTTCAGCATACATATAAATAAATATATAATCAAAAATGAGAATATCGATTTTTTTTATATATATATATCAATATGCATATATTCACATCCATATGTAGTACAAACAAAATTTGTAGTTTTCATTCTTCCTCTTGCCAATGGAGCCAAAGTTTGTCAAGTTGCTGGGGCCTCGACACTTTTACTTTTGGGCATTGTTATCAAAAGCAGAACACCGCTAGCATTGAGCGCTGCATAACGGTAACGCCAGCAATAGTTAACATCGTTTGCTTCGTTGACGTCTTCGTCTCTGATCGCGACGGCGTCGTCCGACAGTCGCCACTCATTCATTCAAATTCAAATGAGCTTTTAGAATCGATCAACGCTTTATTTTTGGGCTGAACATTTTCACTTTCCGCGCACGAAAACAGAAGAAATGAAAATAAAAGAAAGCAAAAGTGAAAGAAATTGTGCGAGCTTTTAAACTTTGAACTAAACCACCAAGCGAACCGTTCAAGATAACCCCCCCCCCCCACTGAGAGGAAGTTCAACGATCAAAAAGCTTCCGCCTAATATGCATAGAGTTGTTCCCACCAAAATTCCAGTTAGATGGCAAAACGTTAGATCTTCGGATGCTTCCGTTCCAATGAAAGCTCTGCAAAAGCTCCGGCTAGTTAGCCAGCCAGTCAGTGACAATCGCTTGGCAAATAGTGAGCCACTAAAGATCATTCATATGCACATACATTAGAGGCATTCAGTCAATCATTCATTCATTTATTCAATCAGCTCAACAACTGCGGCCCCTAAGCGAATGCCGTGAAAGTCCAAACCAAACAAAGTATTTGCCTAACAGCAGCAACAACAACAACAACAACTAGGCAAACAAATGGGCAAAACAAAGTGGCAACAAGACAAACAAGTTGCCGCCGTTGGTCTCTCATGCAGAAGTGCACATAGATAAGAGAGCACTGAAGACTAACAACCCATGTATGTGACAGGTGCCACATCCCTGACTGATCTGCAGCAACATTTGCAAACCCACAAACTACATCATATCAGATAAGAGTGGATCAGACAGTGTACCTGGAGACGAATAAAAAAAGAGGGCCCCGTCGTGTTATCAAAGCTGAATCTTCTCAGATCTCCAGATTAGATTAGACAAAGCTTGAGCTT
Organism: Drosophila anomalipes; assembly: GCA_035041615.1. Taxonomy (NCBI): domain Eukaryota; kingdom Metazoa; phylum Arthropoda; class Insecta; order Diptera; family Drosophilidae; genus Drosophila; species Drosophila anomalipes. Next base: position 6,664,033 of record JAWNKZ010000254.1, read on the forward strand.
GTTCATCTCAAATTTGTTATCTATTATCTAGTCCCTTGATATTTTCAAATCCTGAAACTTTAATTTAAATTTCCAGCAAAATAGTTAGATAAAGAGACTAAATAGACTATTTGACTTGGGAATGGTAAATTTAGTGCACGGGATTGTGGATAGCAGGATTGGATTAGCAAGAGCTGGTGAACAAGTGTCCAATTATGACGGCAACAGCAGCTGCAACAAAAACATTGGAAAACGTTGCATTTTAATATGGAAAATGAAAATGCAAGACGTTGCCACCGACATCGGCGGCGATTTCTAGTCAGGTGGCAACTTAAACATGTCGTAAGTAAACGCTTTGCCTTAATACTTAATTGACATTGGTGGAAAGTTGCCGTGGCAACAACTGCAACAGCAGCCACAAGCCACAAAACCTGAGCCGGTTGTTGACCGAGAGATTTGCTAACCACAATTAACGTAAACGGCCATTGCCAACTCGCCCGCGCCACTGCGTCTGGGACGCTCCGAACGAAAGCAAAAGGATGCCGGCAAAGGCAAACAGGTATAAGGGGGTTGGGGGGTGGGGCGGTGTCCAGTGTACAGCGTGTGGAGGGTGCAGAGTGGGGACAGTCTGCGGCATGATTCGACTCAGTTTGCTTAAATGCTATGCGATTCGACTCTGATTCGATTCGGATCGGGCCAAAACAAGTTGCAGCTGCAAGCTAAAGCTGGCCAAAAAATTTCACTTTTTCTTTTGCTGCTTACGCAGGTTTTCATATTTTCTTTAAATATAAATATATATATAAATATATATATATATATATATTATATATATAAATATGTGAACCACTTTAGATGCATCCATTTCTAAAGTGCATTGCAGATTTCAGATTTCAAGCAGAAAGCGTCGCCAATTAACGCAACACGAGTAACAATAACAATAGCAATAACCATGGCTAAATACGATTGAGTATTGGCCGGTATTCCCATTTGGCCAGTTAGCCATTTGGCCAGTTGGCCATTTAGTTGTTGTTTGTATTTTGCTGGGTTTGCCTAATCCGCCACAAACACTTCACTCACATTTTGTATCTATTTGTTGTGTTATTTTATTTTTTCATATTCGCTTTTTAATACGCCATTCACGCGAGTTGAATGGACTGCAGTGCATGTGCAACGCGAGGCTGCAACATTTTTAATTTTGACTTTCGATGCGTCGCCATTTTTTTGGGCACAGCATGTGAGGAATGTGAAAGGGCTATTGAGAGCCGAAGATTATCCGATGCTCATGCGGATTAGCAATCCACTTATCTCCCCTATCTTTACCACTCCGGCACCTTACATCTCTTCATCTCTATCAATTGATATATAAATATTTATATATATATATATATATATATATATATATATATAATTGAGATTCTTCTCTCTCACTCTAACACACTCAACTTTTGGCTATTTTGGATACGCTTCAAGTCATTTTAAACTGTTAATCACATTAATTCATGCTGTTCCAATATAATGCTAAGCAAAATATATTTTTCTTTATATATATCACAGTAAATAGTAAATTTATTACAATTACTGTATAATCATCAGACTCAATGTGCCACATCCGTGAAATGGATTCTCCAGCTGCACCTCAAAGTATCTTAATTAATTCAAACGACTTGCTTAAATTGGTTGTAAGCACTTTTCCCCCATATCTATGAGTTGTGCTACCGTTTTATCTTTAAATTGTGTTTGAAAGTTAGCCATACAATTCACAAGAGAAACTTTATTTGAAACCGCTATTCAATGCTAACTGAAAATATTCTTCAAATTGCCAAAATAAAACATAAAACTAATTCTCAATGGTTGATTTTTGATGTTTGCTTCTTTGCCGTTTCCTTAACTTGTTTGTTTGTGGAGCAACAGCAACAACACCAAACGAATTGTGGGCAACTTAAAATGTGGCAATAGCTGCAACATAATCAAAAAGAAAAACAAAACCAGCAAACAAGACAATGAAACAGAAATGCAAAGAAAAATAATTAAAGTAACGTCTAAGTCTAAGGCAATAATCGCCAGCCCACTCTTAAGATTAGACAGCGTGGCAAGTGGCTTGTGGCAGGTGGCAGCTCGCAGATAGTGGATGGTGCTGCGTGGTAAGTGGTGTGCGGAGCTGTACACTGCTGGCATGTGGTGTGGGGCAACAAGCGTGAGCAACACCGAAACAAAATACAATTTAATGCGCTTCTCGGGGCATGGTTATGGATATAGATAGATATATATATATATAAATATAGATATAGATATAGATATAGATATATATATAGATATAGATATAGATATAGATATAGATATAGATATAGATATAGATATATATATATAGATATAGATATAGATATATATATATATATAGATATAGATATAGATATAGATATAGATATAGATATAGATATAGATATAGATATAGATATAGATATAGATATAGATATAGATATATATATGTAGATTTATATATCGGTATAGATATGGATATGGAAGTAGATCGATGGACTTATATGGAAATTTCAACAGGTCCAAAACATTCATCTAAATTTGTGAGGGAATGGTTTCAAGACAATAATGTCTACATAACTCATTGGCCAAGTCACTCTCCAGATTTTAGTCCCATTAGAAATTCTTTTTGGGCTGAATCCAAACGAGAAGGCGCGAAGCACATTTCTAGGAAACGGTGCAGAAAGCTTGCAACAATATTGTAGAAAGACGAGTTAAGTGAGCTTCTTCAGTAGAATGAAATCCTTTATTATAGCTAATAAATGTAAATTGTTAATTATAAGCCGCATCTCTCGTCTACAGTGAGTGCAATTATCGCAGTCAGTGGCCCAATCAACTTCTGGAAAGAGTTGTATAACTCGATATGGCTTACATATGGTCTAATTATGTTTAGAAATCGCTGCCTTCCCAAAGAAGTGGAAAATTAAAAGAGAAAAAGAGTTCGGAGCATAACATAACATAATATTTTCTTTTAATAATATTTTTAGTTTTATTTCACTTTCATTTACAAAATATGAAATATTCAATGGTGAATTTGTATTATTAAAGTTAAAGCTTACTCAATATTTCGTCTTTTTTATCCATGCAGCTCTTTGCAGACGCACAGTGGCAACACACACACACACACGCGCAACACGTACATGCACACGCACTTATGTATATGTTTGTATGTACATTATGTATTTATGGTTTCAACACATATATATGTATGTATGTATATCGAATCGATATCGATGGTTTCGCAACAAAAAAATTAATAAATAAAAAATAAATAATAACAATAACAAATTGTACGAGAAGATATATGTATGTATATATATATATATGTATGCACGTCTAACACAACAATTGATGCAACATTTTGAAGCAACGGTTAATTCGCGTTAGTTATTGTTATTGTTGTTGTTGCTGTTGCTGTTGCTTTTGCTGCTTCTGGCGAGAATCGCAGATAAAAGAGGAGAGCGCGGCACGTGCTATGCGAACAATGGTCGACGCTTGTTTGATTCGCGGCTCTTTCAGTCTGCGGTCTGCGAGTCTCCAACTCCGACTTTGGCCACCGGTCGCCAAAGAAATGTAAAAGCCGCAGTCGGAGTCGCAGTTATCGCTGGCTGCGCTGAAAAGCGCTTGAAACGCATACGCAGAAGCGGCAAGCGAGAAAGCTCAAAAGCTTTTGCTTGTTTGTTTACTTCGGAGTTATTTGTTATGGTTATTTTGTGGTTGTGTGTGTGTGTGTGTGTGTGTAAGAGGCGCTTACTCGATTTTTGCACACTACTGGAGGGGCTCTGTCTTGCCCGCTTGCACTCGCTTGCTCTGGTTTTTTTTTTTTTTTGTAATTTTCGGTTTCTTATCTTGACTTGATATACCCTGTAGTCCATTTAATTGTGCGCGTATTTCAAGAAAACATATACGATTGATAGGTATTCAACTGATGATCTCTGCTACAATTCCTAAATTAGATTGATTAAATCCGATTCTCTTTGGATGGAAAGCATTTTCTATTCGCTAATTATATGATATACAAACTAGACTAGAACAAATATGTACATATGAGCGATTGCAGGGTATGTGCTAGTTAACCCTCTCGACTCCAGCACTTTTACTTGTTAACTTAATTTTATTCAATCGAGTTTATGTTTTTTAATGCTTTTTATGACCGCTGCCGCGTCATGCGCTTCTAGCTAGCTGCTTTTGTTAAGCTCTCTGCCTAACGGTATTTACGTTTCTTCGACTACACATGCATACACACACACACATACACAAACGGGTATTTACATGTGTGCACATCAGTAGATATAAAACTGGCATGCACACATACATACACACATATCTATATACAAACGTTTATATGTATATATGTATGTTCCCACTACGTAAGAATGTAAGTCGAACATAAACTGTAAGTGTATGCTAAAATGTATAAAATGTATGATAGATAAAAATCAGTTCAGTTTATAAAGCATAAAATTGAGTTTGTTTTCATTTGAATTTGAATTGATTCGAATTTTGAAAATGATGATCATTATAAAATGAATATATTTACATTGAAGTAAATTTAATAATATTCTCAAGTTGAATTAATAATTCCTATACAACGAATGGAAACATTCTGATTCTGATTCTGATTGTCGAAAGTTTTCCTTAGTTTAGCAACAATAAAATTAGTGTGAGGACAGTCCCTTGTAAATTAATTAAATAAAAAAATTTTAATATCATGTCCCAAACACAATATATTAATTGGTAAATATGGCGACATTGTTTCTTAAGATATGTGTGAGTTGCATAAATAATAAAATAAGAAAACTGGCATTTTTGTTGCAAAAGGTAGGATTTAATATATTTATCATAATAATGTCTTAACTGAGCTATCAAATAATATTAAATGGGCCAATGACGTCACTACAGGGCCAATAATTAAAAAAAAGCTTCATCAGCAACCGATAATTGTATTGTGTTATTGGCCAAAAGTGATCCTTTTGAGTCAACAAGGGCTAAGTTAGTAGAATACCCTAGAAAGCTCCTTCGATTAGAACAACAAATTTGAAGATGCGAAAAAGTTTCGCATTGGATCATAAAAACAAGCACCTTCAAACTTGGACCACAATCTACGTGGTGAGTGTAAAACTTTTAATTTCGTTTAATTAGCTGTAAACTGTTTATATACATCAATTAGTTGACTGACCCTGAAAGGGAGGTCATCGTATATATAATAATTAAATCGTCAATATTTCATATTTATTTATACATACCTGATGGCAGCTGCTGTTGCAGCAACTGGCTGCTGTGGCGAAGGCTGCCCAATGAGTTTCATGCTGCCCCCAAAACGCTGCTGCTGATGATGGTGGTGGTTGTGGGGCAGCTGGTGCAGCAGCTGGGCGCCAAAATCGAGCTCGGCATCGAGGGTGCGATTGTTGCAGCTGAGGCGACTGGCATGCGAGCCGCGCTCCGAGTTGCACTTGGAGCCGCACATTGAGTTGTCGCAGAAGCGGCAACATTTGTTGTAGCTAAACGTCGAGGTGCACAGAGTGCAGAATGAGTCCAGCTGCGATTCGGCCTGATCATCGTCATCATCATCATCATCATCATCCAGTTCATCATCATCCAGTTCAGCTTCCATATCAGCATCCGCTTCGACATCAACATCCGCATCCAAGTCCACTTCCGCATCGGTATCCATGTTCAACTGGTGGCAGCGCAACTTGAGCGTATGCGCATTGCTACTTCGATCCTCATCCGAACCAAAATTATACGGATCACTCTCCGTATCCTCGGCGAGGCTGCTGCCCGCGCTCCCATCTGCTGCCCGCTGCGGCGCCATGCCAAATCCGCTCAGCGGACAGGAGGGATAGCGGTTGAGTCCGAGGGGCACTTGGCGCACATTGTACTTGCTGGTCATCGATAGATTCTCATTGAAATAGATTACACTGGCGGCGCCGTTCGGCTCCATCTCCAGCTCGTGCTCCCCAAGCCCAAGCCCAAGCCCAAGTCCATCCCTGTCCCTATCCCTTTCTCTATCCCTATCGCGTTCCCGCTCCAGCTCCCGGCTAATGCTCAGATCGTGGTATTTACGCAAAAATGCCGCATTGCAATCGGCTGCAGTATATTCGTGGAGTTTCTTCGGTTTGGGCTTGGGATGAAGAGGTGAGTACATCAGCTGATGCTGCTGCTGCTGCTGTTGCAGCGTTTGCGATTGTGGCACACCATTGTTATTACTATTATTGTTACTGTTGTTGTTGTTGTTGTTGTCGCCTACGGATATACCGCCAGAGCGCAAAAGATCAAAGAGGCGCTGCTTGAGATCGCGCATTGCGACTGCATCAGCGCGTTATCCAGCTGCCAAACGTCTGCAATAATAAAAAAAAAGAAAGAATTAATAATAGTAGGTGAATCAAAAATGATATACAAAATTTACATTTAAAATTTAAATCGCTCATGGCACCAACGGCTAGTCGACAAAAGCTGATGCCATACAGCTTTTTGTCATGCGTATTGTGGCAATCAGCAAACATTCGGTGTGACCAAACAGTCGCAATTCATCGCAATCACGAAATGTATTAATTGCTGCCATTTCCAGCAAAATCGCAATAAATTCAATACAAACAGCGTCAAATTCAATTTTGGCAATCAGAGCAGCCGTTCTAAAAGCAAATCAGAACATTTTTTTATAGATGGCAGTCTCTACAGTGCTCTCATAGCAGACAGCCTGAACGAAGAATAGCGCATCTTTTTTTTTTAATATTATCGATAACTCTACGCAGCAGCAATAAACATTGTTCATAATTGTTTATAAGAAAAACAATTTGGGTAAGCAATGAGATATCTTTATTTTGTAAGATGTTTCCCCATTCATCTTGATCACAAACAGAAAGATGAGTTCACAGCGGGGGAACGCGACTCGCACCCGAGCCCAAAAGCACAAAAATCGCCATGTGTTCAAGAATGATTTGCATGACAAGACGCCGCAACAGACGCGACTCAATAAGATGCACGTGTCGACTGTGTGCCAGCGGTGCAAGGAGGTCATCGAGTGGAAGATCAAGTACAAGAAATACAAGGCCCTCACGCAGGCCAAGACGTGCGCACGCTGCCAGCAGCGAACCGTGCGCAAAGCCTACCATGTCATCTGTCGCGACTGCGCTCTCAAGGATCACGTGTGCGCCAAGTGCCTGCAGAGCGCCGACCAGGTGGAAATTGAGGCAGCAGAGCCAACGCCGCAAGAGGAGCAAAAGCTGCAGGTCGAAATGGATCGTCTGATCAAATCCTTCTCGGAGCGCAAGCGACGCGCTTTCCTCAGATTCATGGCCAAGGGGCGCAAACAGGAGACGGAAGATCCTCACGAGCTGCGGGAGGAGGAGGAGGAGGAGGAACGGAAGGCGCGCGAGAAGACGACGCGTGTCAGACACACGCGGGAACAGCTGCTGGAGAAGATCAAGCAGCTAAATCTCGCCGAGGAGGACGATGATTATGAAGACGATGACGATTACGATGATGACGACGATGATTCAGACGCTGATGACGATGAGGAAATCAGCGATGAGGAGCAACAAAATGTTAAGACAAAAGATGAAATTAATCAGAAATAGCTAATTCAGAAAATTGTACAAACTAGAGTAAAAATACAATTTTTTTTTGCAGTCAACGGCTGTTTAATTTAAATTGCTAAGGTGGAAAACTGCTTACTAAGAAAAATAATTGCAGCTTTTTTTTTGTTTACCTAAATATTATTCAAATTGTTATTGAATCCTACATAAACTGATTAATTAATTATAAATAGCCCATGGCGTTATCATTAATCGTTACCACAAATTATTAATTACACAATTTGATGCTAAGCTTTCAGAAAGCTCTCCGCTCGCAGCTGTGTCTGCGATATTTGAAGGCAATGAGACCAATAATCGATATGAATTAATCGTGTGCAGTCATTCACAAACTGACTGCTATAGTATTCAATTGTCCCAGGCGTCAGTGGGCGAAAACACAATTTATTTCGTGTTTTGAGGAAAATCAAAATTGGACAGTATTTCAAAGTACTGAACACTGTGACATTACCATGACAAATAGTAAATCAAAGTCTGTTAAAAATCGTCGGAAGAAGAACAAGAACAATGAAAGTGTTCCTGTCGAAGTGACAAATGCGACACAGAAGCCCAAATCATCCAAGTCAGAATCAATGAAAAAATCCAACAAGTCCGAGCCAAAAAAAATTTCCGTTGACGAGCTGAAACTGCTACAGCAAATTGTGTTTGATTTTCTAAAGAGTGACGAGGAGACAAGGGAACTCAGCGGCTTCACCGATCTTCAGCGCAAGGAGATTCATCTGTTAGCCCGCCAGCACGGATTGAGGACGCGCAGTCGAAGCAGTGCCGGCGACAGAATCTTAACTCTCAGTCGCGGCGAAAGCGCATCGAGCATGTTGCGTCGCCAGCAAATCAGGCTGTTCTTCTCCACGGAGTGCAACTCGATCCTAGACTGCGCTGCCAAAAATCTGGAGCTGCGAAGCCGCCCGCTGGCGATGCAGCAGCGCCAGCAGCGTCATGGCCGGGTGCTCCAATGTGGCGGGCTGTTTGGAATACCCCGCATACCGCCTCGCCCACGCGATACAAATCCCCGCCTGGACGCCGAGCGACGCGATTTGCCCATTTTCATGAAGCGTGACCAAATCTTCCAGTTACTCGAAATATCGCAGGTAAATGCAGACCGCTGAAAATGATGTCCTATGATGATGTTTCAAGCTAACACAAGTTCTTCTCGCCATGCAGGTGCTCATCGTGAATGGGGCGACGGGCTCGGGTAAATCCACCCAATTGCCGCAATATTTGCTGGAGAATGCCACCGCAATGAATCAGCCGATCCGCATTGTGGTTAGCCAGCCGCGTCGCGTTGCAGCAATCTGTGTGTCCGGGCGCATTGCCGAGGAGCGCAATGAGAGCCTCGGCGACACCGTCGGCTACATCATACGCATGGAGAGTGAGTATTGATTCCTTACAATCGCATTTGCAATCATTTATCTCGCTCAACTCAATCTCATCGCAGGCAAATGCAGCAATAACACAGTGCTGTCAATTGCCACCAGTGGCTGCCTGTTGCGCACACTGGCCATGAATGGGCCGGAGTTTTTTGCCAGCACCACCCATCTGGTCATCGATGAGGTGCACGATCGCGATCTGGATACAGATTTTCTATTGCTGGCCAGCAAGCTGGAGCTGCAGCGCAACAAGTCGCTCAAATTGATAATAATGTCGGCCACCATGGATCTGGAGGCGCTCTCCCAATACTTTGGCAATGCCCCCATTATTGATGTGGAGGGACGCAGCTTCAATGTGCGCACCTTCGCCCTGGAAGATGTACTCAAAATATCCGGTTACATGACGCCAGAGATGCTCTGCTATCTGGGTTCCAATGCGGACAATGCGGATAATGCAACGACAAAAGAGATATTAAATGCTTATGGAGCGGCGCAGCACATGAGCGGGGATACCATTGATAACGCACTGGTCGTCTCTCTGGTACAGATGCTGCTGATGAGGGGATCGAAGGGCGCCGTGATTATCTATCTGCCTGGCTATCAAGACATGACCAAGCTAATGGACATAATGTCCGAGTCTCTGCCCAGTAAAATGATCAAAATTCTGCTGATGCACAGCCAGGTCGATAGCCGTAGCCAGAAGGATGTCTTCATTGAGTATCCGAATGTGCAGCTCAAGATTGTGCTCAGCACGAACATTGGCCAAACTTCGATAACCATTCCCGATCTGCTCTATGTTATCGATACTGGACGGGTCAAAATGAAGACATACGATGCGACAACGGGCGCCTCGCAACTGGCCTGCGTCTGGATATCCAAGGCGGATGCACAACAGCGCACGGGACGCGCCGGCCGACGTTGTGATGGCATCTGCTATCGGCTGTATAGCAATGACACGTATGAATCATTCAGTCGCTTCCCCATTCCGGAAATTATGCGGCAAACGCTTGACGAGGTCTGCCTGCTGGCCAAAATTGCAATGCCCACACAGGACATCCAACAGTTTTTGGCACAGGCACTGGATCCACCGCAGTCGCCGGCCGTTGCTCAGTCGTGTGCCAAGCTAAAGTTGCTGAGCGTGCTCCTCGACTCGGATGAGAGTGTCACCGAGCTCGGTTACATCATATCCGAATTGCCGCTGGATGTGCAGCTGGGCAAGTGTCTTGTCTACGGTATCTATTATCAATGCACCGGCAGTTTGACAATCATAACTGCCTATTATTCGGTGCGTAATCCATTCACGTTGTCCAGCGACCGATCGTCGCGCTATCAGCAGCGTAAATCGCGTGACTTTTTCAGCGTTGAGGGCTATAGTGACTCCATTGGCATATTGGAGCTATATCACGAATATAAAGACGCCTTGAAGAAGGGCGTCGGCGAAGCCAACAAGTTCTGCGACAGGCACTGCCTATGCGCCAAATCGATGGAGTTGTTCGATTCCGCGGTGCACACACTTCGTTCAACAGTGAAGCGCATCTTTAAGATCAGGGACATGAAGGCAGCCAATCAATTCAATAACAATTTGAATATGGTGCGTCTGGCCCTTGCCGCTGGTCTTTATCCGAAACTTGTCTATCTCGATAAGTCGAAAACAACGCGACTCATCGAAGAGGGCGATCCACGCGTTCAGCTGTCTAGGAACTCCTGTCTGAGCATCTGCTTCTCCAAGAAGCACAAGAATATCCTGAGCGAATGGATCATCTACGTGGAGAAGTCGGGCACGGCCGGCCTCTCATCAAACATTGAGCACGCGACCCTGGTGAGCACACTGATGGTCGCTCTGCAGTGCGGCAAGGTTATCCAATTGGAAAGCATCGAGACCACATTTCCCGAAGACATTGATGGGGACTATGTCGAGCAGTCGCATCTCGTACTCGACTCCTGGTTGCGCATCCAACTGGCCACCGAATCGGGACAAAAATTGCTTCAGCTACGCGGCCACATTGACAGGGAGTTCGCCAAGTTGGTTGGCAGCCGGATTGTGGACACAGCTTGGTGTCCATCGGTTAGCTATGTGCAAAAGCTATTGGAACTCGATCATGCATACTCTGGCCTGTCGGACAATGATCTGGTATTTAAATAAGTGTCGCATGAACTCATCAATATTATTTATTATTTGCATATGATCTGTGCATTTATCATATACTCGATTTATCCATTCAAAATGGGCATATTGGTCTGTACGAATACGCTGATCTCAACAAATACAACAGCCAGAATAAGATAAGAATGAGGCATGCAAATTACATTTCAACTTTACACAACACACAAACATACACATTTTATATATCTAAATGTATACTGCGTACTTGGCATAGGTTAATACTGGTTACAGGGTCTGCTATTATATATATATCTATATATATTTGGTTATACACTTAAATATAAATGTTTAGCGATTCAAGGAAGGGAAGTGAGTGTTTTAGCGGAACTGCTTTTCTTTTACATTATACATATTTGAATAATGTTTGTGAAATTTGCGCGCATATGGGATATGTAACGACTTCGTATGGAGTCCTAGTAAGTCTGAAAACAATTGAAATTGAAATGATTTTTAGTTCTAGTTCTAATCCTGATTTTTTTTTTATTAAATTATTATTTATTTTTTTTTTTTTTTTAGCTATATACACTATTTATATGAAAATTGTTTATTCTATATATGTGAAATTGGTATACAACTCCGATACGGACCTTAGTAGCCTAATACTATTGCAAAGACAACGTGTTTTCTAGAAGATAATCACATAATAATGTTTCCTTAGCCGACAACAATTGTGAAATGAGAGAATGGAATTATTAAGTATTTGCATATTGATGTTGATTCCAGCAAGGCATTAAAAAGATATTTATTAAAAACAATTTAACACTTAGAAAAAAAAAAATTAACTTTTACGATGTGTCTAACGAATTTAGAGAGCACATTCTGGATGTAGTCCATGATTGTACGAAAAAAAAAATGAAAATACCCTTTGAAAGGGTATAAAAACATATAACACGTAAATCATAACCAACGTTTTTTTTCAGAATTAAGTATTTTATTCGCGAAATCCGAACAAGTCGCATCTTGACTAATATTAGAAAATCAGATTAACAGCAAGTCAGCAAGTTTTGACTAATATTCAAGAATCCAATATCAACCAGTAAGTCTAGTTTTGACCGAATCTAACCATCAGTATTAAACAGAAAAAGCAGACGAAGATTTCAGTTCGCTGCGTATAAATGTTGTTGTGATTGTCCTTGTGTATTTAGCTGCATGCATACAACTTGAGCTCATAGAGTTAAGAAATAAATGTAATTGTAACTGTAAAAGTCAAATTTAAATAATATTTATTGAAAACCACATAGGTTATGCTCCGGAGTGACCAAACAGAGGCGACAAAGTGAGGCACATAAATTACCAAAAAAGACAAAAAAAAAAACAAAAATAATTGCATGATATCAAATTATACTTAATAAATGTTGGCTGTCTATTGCTTAAAGAGCAACATTTTCTCGTTTTTTCTTTTTCTTACTGCTACTGGGTCTTTGCCTGTTATTGTGGCAGCGCTTTAATGGCTGGGTAAAAAAAAAGATATGTGTGCCACAAGTGGAATGCTGTTGCTGGTACCTTTACAGTGTCAGTGGCAGTGTCGCTGTCGGTGTCGGTGTCAGTGTTACCCCGCGGCGCAGCGAGGCATGCAGCTTCATCTGGCATTGTGGCAATTTACCTGCTGTGTTGCAGTTGCAGTTACAGTTGCTGTTGTTCATTCGCATCGACTTGGGGCCCATTGAGGCGCAAAAGATAACAACAACAACAATAGTTCATAATTGCATAGGCGAACTTGTTGCAGACATTGTTGCCGCATGGGCACAGTCAATAAACCTGCGCTGTAGTTGTGGCTCTCTCTCTCTCTCTCTCTTTCTCGCTGTCACTCTCCCTATCTCGCTCCCTCTCACTCTCTCTCTGTCTCGCTCTCGCTCTATCTTATGCATTGGCAAGACAACCAATTTGCAGCAAACAACAAATGCACCAAAGAAAGTGAAATTAATTTGTTGTTTGTCTCAGCAGTCTGTATTTCATTTTTTCTTGTTATTTTTATTGTTATTGTTATTGTTGTATTTAAAGCCACCTTTCAATTACAAGCAAGTAGCAGACCAGTTTCCACAAGTACCCACAAGTATTGCTCTACATATGATATGAGCTATGGTCAAGACTCGTCAGTTGGTTCATCATCTGCAGGCTGCTCGTCATCACTCTTGAGGTGGGCTGCAAGGAACCATATTTTTGGGCCATATACATATTTACATATTATAGATATAGAATTGAACTATACCGTACAGTACGCAGTGGTACATATGACGAATGCTTGGCCGGACCGGATAACCATATCAAATAGCTTCGAGCATTGGTTGGAGCATGAACAACAACCAAACTCAGAAATTATGCTCTTATATGGGCCAGAAAAAAAAGTTATCATCATATTTAGATATTTTCAGATGAGCTCGAATATCTGAGTGACATTTGGATCACCATTAAATCAGATGAATATGATTCGAGTATGCGTATTTATTGGTCAAAGGAGAACTGAATCTGTCGAAGGTACGCTGGAACTGTCTCTGTCATCGTGGCTGGAACCGTTGCTGACCCACAACTGCAAGTGGCAAGTGGTAAGTGGCATAAACTGTTTAGCATGAAGCCATCCAGCTATCCAGCCACCCGCCGAACCGGTGCATGGCAGCCTGGACAGAAGTGCATTCAACCTGTTGTCAACGACTGCCGGCTGCCACTTCTACTTGTTAGCCAGGTTTATTGTGCAGCTATTAGCGCACGACTGCATTAACAACTGCTGTTGCTGCACATGATTCGAGTGTTCGAGTGTTTGAATGTGAATGAGTGAGTGCACTTGTGCGAATACCAATTGGCTTTGATTTTGAACTCTCGCGGCGGTTCAACTGCCTGCAATTCATAATGGGGCATCGGAGCCAATGCTGATGTTCAGCCTCCAGATTTGCAGGTCAGCCTCCGGACCGAGCTAGCCAGCTCGTCGTCGTTGTTAGCATTATCCCAATAGCTCATAGCTTATTGGGCCTTGTGGTTTTGTGGTTATCCACTAGGCCGTTACTCGTAGATGTGCCCAACTGATGCATAGGCCGGCTAACTGTATTCGCATATGTTCGTGATTGGCGATTGACACGATCAATGATCAATCGCAGCTTGCTGGCCATGAAATCGAATATTTATAATCTTTCAGGCTGTTTCAGGCTACAAATGTACAGCTCAATTCAAGAATTTGCATTTAACAAATACATTCGATTCTTATTGGTTGGAGTAAGCAAAATACTGGGTATCTTGTATCTTTTAATTGAGCACTCTCGGCGACAGCATCTCGGAGCCAAGTCTTACTGATGGCAAAGCTCTTATTTGTTTTATTCCTTAGATATAAAGTTGTACTATAATTTTATGATCATTTATATACTTTTGATATTTACTTGACTTGACTTACTTCAGGCCATACAAAATATTTTCCTTTACTTGTACGGCTATTCGAATCGGATGATTTTTTGATTAACAAACTGAGAATAGACATTATTTACAGTCCGTGACCTAACAAATTATCTGATTCTCTAGCTTTTAGTGGGTTGAGAAATGTCTGCTGCTGCTCTGTGTGTGTGTGCGTGTGTGTGTGTGTGTGTGTTAATGAAGCAACTGACGATGTTCAACAGCGCCAAGACTGACGAAAAAGCTGATTGATAGCCGTGTACCTGTGAAGATTTGAGCTGCAGGTACAGTTACATAATTACACAAATTGATTTCACATGCCTGCGGGGCTCACCTGCTCCCAAATGCCAATGCGAATGATGACATCAGTCAGAGCAACATAAGCCGAAGCAGCAGCAGCAGCGAGAGCAACAGGCACGACATGTTGCCGATGTTGTCGCATCACGAAATGCCTTATTGGTAATTCCAAACTGGGAATAATCATAATAGATACTTATACTCTTACTCGGGGCATGGAGGTGCATCTGCTGCAGACAGACAATGGCTGGGGAGGCTGAGGGTTAACCTGTCACGCCAGCAAACTTGAGTGCGGCACTGCCTGCGGTTGCATTAGGAGCAAACCGTACCAAAACTGAGCGACGGTGAAAGTGTAGCCGGGTCAAATCAATCAGCCTGGGCGGCTACCTGGCCAAAATGCCAAATGTCTTTTCGTTTTTCCCCCCCCCAAATACCTACTGCCTGTCTACTGCCTGCTGATTCCCCACCACCTCGCCGATTTCTTGTCGGCGCTTTGCTTGCTTTGACTGGCAAGCTGGCAGCTAATTAATTTTTTATTTTTCATTTAGTTTTAGGTATTTCACTTGCTCGTTTCCCTCCTCCGCTGCCATAACACCTTTCCCAGCGTCCCAGCTTCTCGGCTGCGACTTCACAAAACAACGCCTAATTATGTCATTAAAAGCGTTTTCAACGATTATGCGTTCCACGGAGCTGCGCAAGATTGTTGAAACTTCTGCGCCAGTGTGTGTGTGTGTGTGTGTACGTGTGTTTGCCACATTATACCCCTTTGCAGCATGCCTCTGACTATGATACGAATCAAACCGGAATGAGCCACACTCACAAGCTGTGGCAACTGATTTGTGAATTAAACGTTTTCAAAATACATATTTTCAATTGCCAAAATTATGTTTAGCATTGAGTGAATATAATTAAGAATATCGGTAAGTATGTATGGGTGTGCTATTGTTGTAGTCAAAACAACCAAACCTTATGCGAATGAATAGCTGCTGCTTGAAATCAGATAGCCTATTGCCTATAAGTAAGTAAGTAAGACTGCCAGTGAATTAAACAGATCGACGACACTTTAGTTTCTAATTAGCCATATTCAATTTGTGGCTTGGCATTTGTTCGCCTCGTCCATCGGCATTAGAATATTTCCATTTAAAGTAACTTTACTGAAATAATCTTAAGTCTTAAATTGTTTGGGTTCAAATGCCAACTCCAAAGTTACCTGTGCCCAGTAATCAAATGTTATTCATGAGACTTCATAGACATCTTTTTGTAATATTGTAGATCCTTAGGCTCAGCTCCTCAGCTGGAGTACGTTGTTAAAAAGTCCTGTACATTTTTGTTGATTGACTACAATTTCAGGCACTATGCAAGAAGTGGTTCGTCTATTTTTGTACATTATGGCGAGTTCATCTAATTTTTGAAAAAGGCCCAATATAAATAGTCTTGCATCTGTACAGTGTATATATATAATTCGGCTTTAAAATAATATTGGGCGCCGCTTAAACTATGCGCAATGTGCTTACGTTGGCCCATGACGAAAACCTTTGAAAGGCGCAACAGTAAAAGTGAGGCGCATTGTGCGACTCACTAACTTGCCACTTACGTACAACGAGTATTGGCCAAATACGCGTATGTGGACGAAAGTAAAAGCCAAACAAACAACAAATCGTGACGCCCGAAAGTGGCAACCAGCAGTCAGCCGACTATGTTTGGTCTGTAATCGGTCAGAGACAGCAGCAGCAGCAGCAGCAGCAGCAGCAGCAGCAGCCGGAAATTGCCAGAGCAAGGCAAGGCAAGACAAGGCTTGCGAAAGATCTGCTGAAGACTCTGGTCGAAAACGTCACCGTTGAAGCCGGCGTTGGCGTTGACGTCGCAGCTGTGCGGAAGTGTTGAAGATGGCGCATAACGATCAATCAATAAGAAAATTAACTATGCATAACATATATGTATATATAAATCGATGTTCGCTAATGACTTGCAACATTATTGGGTATGTCATCACTGTGGAAGGCAGACTGGCAATCAATACAATAAGAATTAATAATCTACTGAATATTTCAGAAGCTGTTGTTTAATAATAGTTTGGAGTAGGGCTTGAATTTGCCTTCGGCATTCGATTATTAGAGGTATTTTTTTTTTTTTTTCATTTGACTTTGTACACCTCTCCTAAACATCCCACAGTTGCCACTGTTGTCTTGCCAGCTGCTTAGTTCGCTTCAGCGAAATTTGTTTTGTATATTGAGCCGGAAAATCGAATGGCCATTTAAATGCCAAAAGACAAACTGTAAAATTGTCGATTTCTTATAACATTTTTTTTGGCTTTGTTTTTTTTTTATTACATGTGTTTGGCATTCGGGAGTCGTAAACAAATCAATACGTAATTATGTAAAATGAATAGCGAAACAATGCAAAAAGACCAACAAACTGTGGGGCGTGCCAATCATAACATCCTCCTTCCGCTAATGTCAAGTGGCTGACACATCTCGTTTCTGGTTTTAGTGTGGCAGGTTGTCCGGTTCAGTTGAGTGGCAACTGCATGCGTGCCATGCCACAATGGTTAGGCATGTCCAATGCTTTCGGGTCATGTAGTATAAAGTTTATTTGCATACCCACATACATGCATACTTACGCGTGTGTGTGTGTGTGTGTGTGTGTAGCTTAAGAGTGACAGATCACTTCACGGGAAATTTTGAGAGGTGATGAATGCATCAGCAATTAAGAATACAGGTTGCTGAGCCGATTTGGATAACTACTTTTTTTATGGGCATTTTACAAGCCAGCTGGGCAAGAGATTTTTATTTTTAGAGAATTTCTATCTACTTGTTAATTATAATTCCCTGTCACCATTAAAAATGGGTAAGAGCGGCATTATGAAGTTGTGCAAATGTATGTCACGGGCAGAAGGAAACATCCTCAACACCATTAAGTAAATATACATATATTCTGTTTGTCTGTATGTATTTAGGGATATCGTTTATAATATTTACTGTAGTTGTTTTTTGTTATGACCTCTTTTGAATATTTAAATGTGTTTTTTTTGCTGGTTGATCTGATCTGATATTATAGAAAATATATTATCTATATTAATTGTGCTATTAAACAACAGAAAAGCTTATCAATTGGTTGAGATTTCAATTGAAATATATGCATATATATATTTTGAAAACATTTAGCTTGTCTTTCTGTCTGTCATTATATAAGCCACTTGCAAAGTTAAATAGAAATCAGCTACATCATTTATTTATTTATTCAGATATTTTTTTAAACTCTGAGAACTGCTTTAATCCTCTGTACTATTTATGATGCTTCGTTGCAGCTTAAATTTTGTTTGGTTTATTAGCCAGTAAAGAGTTTGTATAAGAAAATCGAAAGGCTTTGCTTGCCAACAAATCCCCCGTAAGCCTGAGCGCATCGCTGGCCCTGATTTGCGCTTGATTTTTATCGTTGGAAAGTTAATACCACTTTATAATAAGCGAGTTTAACACATGACTCGCCGCCTGAGCTCATTGTTATGACTTATTGGGCCGCAGCTTATTTATATATTATTATGTTTATTATTATTAGCATTATATTTTTGCTATCGCAAACAATATGAAATGCCTCGGCTACAAATTTCACTTTCGATCCCCGGACAAAACAACCACAAATACAAATTTGTGTATAAATGTGGCACAATATTTATTTGTTGCCCGCCATCGATTTGTCATTGTATTTTCGGCAAATTCCCAAAATGATGATGAGGCTCAGAAGACAGCTCTATTCTTCTGCTCAAAATATTTTGGACTGAGCTTTATGGCCGTGCCGAAGGTGAAGGGTTCATAGACACCACGGACCGCATTCAACAAAGGTCCAGAATTGCTGTGAAGATGTTGAAATGTAACAAATCACAAAAAAAAAAGAAAGACACAATTGAGATGGGCGTTTTATCTAAACGACTCCGATTCCAATTTCGAATCGAAAGCGAGCAGAAAGCAGAGACCAAGACCAAGACCAACACCAACACCAGAGACGATGAATTATTTAATGCATAATTCGTGTGACAAATGCGGCGACGAAAAGAGTGGGAAATGCAGTCGAGCATTAATAATTATGTTAATTGCCAGGCCGAATTGTTGAAAACTATGAAAAGCGACGAGTCCACAGACCCAACTGCCCATCGCAGTGGACAAATGTGCAGCAATAAATAAATTGCCGCCTTGCTTTGGACAATAGAACCTGCTCCATTTGGACAGCTCCATCAATGTACCATTAAATCGGACCCGTGTTCAGCAGCAGCATGGATGAAAGTATGCGACATTAAACTGACAAATATTTTATAGCTGTTTTGTATGTTGTCGGTACTGACAACAAAAACAGCAACAATGACAACATCAACTGACTTTCATTCTTGGCCCACCTGATAAAGATACATTTTGTAGTGCTGTTTCAACTGTTATTTTCCGGACGCTTTTGTTGCTGTTGCTTGTCATTTGTGGCTGGCTTTTTGGGTTGCCACAGCGCTCTGATTATATGGTACGTACTATATCATTTGCCGACAGATGTGCACGTACAACGAAGGCAACCAAACTAACAAACTCAACCACCACAGACACCTTTACCACAGGTGCCACACAATATAATAAGACCCAAAGGGTAGTACCGAATATTCCATACCTTGTCTTGCAGCTAGGGGTATGTGAAAATATCGAAAGCAGTTTGCAATAAGATTCCCTAATAATTTCGAAAATAAGAACATATTGAGCATAATTACAAATATAGTTCAACGAGTTGACTGAATACATATAGGCATATTTCTACTCGCCTCACAGTCGAAAGAACTTGGAGATTAGATAGTTTCCTGGCATGTAGATTATGTTTTGTGATGAGATTTTGAACCTACTTGTTGTGGAGATAACCCATCTAAAGAAGTTGTCAACCTCGGATCGACAAAATGAATTGCTAACGAAGCCTTGGGTCAACTGAATTAGTTGCTGTTTATATAAAATATAAACTACGAACATGATAAGAGACTCCGTGCATGCACCCAAGTAACTCAAGTAGGTTCGTGGAATGAGTAACCACATAGACAATCGGAACTGAGCTACGGTCTCGAATGGTTGTGTCGACGGTTTCATGCAATTCTATGCAATCATGATCCGCTATCTTGACTGTGCTTATAGGCATATGAACGCCCAGGAAGGGGCACGAAGTTTGCAGAATTTCAGTGGCAGCCACCCACTTGAAACGTTTCCCAGCAGCCTTATAGCTTGCTGCTCTTCTTGACTGAGAAGTGGCCATGCAGCATATAAAGCAAAACCTTATAAAAATAAAAATTATATATACATATATATAGTTCCACTTATGCTAAATTAAATGTAAACTTGACGCAAAG
This sequence comes from Drosophila anomalipes, assembly GCA_035041615.1. Classification (NCBI taxonomy): domain Eukaryota; kingdom Metazoa; phylum Arthropoda; class Insecta; order Diptera; family Drosophilidae; genus Drosophila; species Drosophila anomalipes. The sequence goes on from JAWNKZ010000254.1 coordinate 6,684,208, forward strand.
GAGATTTATTGTAATCAGTGTCGTCGTGGAAAAAGTGAAAATGCGAGCGGCAAGCAGCAAATGACAACTCAATGTGCCTGTCTCTGGGGGCACCGTTGGCAATGCGTTGGTTGGTGTGGCGGTTCAAATTATGAAATTAGTATTATGTGAAATGGAGTTAAAAGTGTGATTAACTTGACGCGTATGTAAACCTCGAGTCGAAGTCACAGTCAAAGACAAAGGCATCCAAGCATTAGACATAAAGCATACGGCATAATAAGCCAACTAGCTAAACAAACGGCAAACCGCAAATACCAAAGACAATGAAAGTCAACTAGTTGCACTTGTGTGCGTGCGTGTGTGTGCGTGTGTGTGTGTGTATGCCAGTGCGTGTGTGAGCGAGTGGCAATTAATACCATTTCAGTTAGATTTCGCAGCCAGCAACTGCTGCTGTTTTCCAAGTGAGCAAGCATGCGATTTCGTCTCCAGCTCCCAACACACAAAAACGAAAAAAAAACACACACAAGCCCTGCCCCAACACATCGTTGTTGTTGGTGTTGCTGATACTCTTGGCTTATTAGCAATGGCACTTAGAATCGGCATGGGGCTTGTCGTAGAGTAGAGAAAGCCACGCAATGTGTTTGCCCAAAAACAAAACCGCAAGCGCATTGTTCCAACTAACTTTTAGCTGCATACTACTTCAAGTTCGTTGCCTAAGTCTTTTGTTCTGTATGCAATTAAAAATACAAATAAAAAAAATAAAAGCAAACACAACAATTTCACAATGCCACTGTGGTATCACAGTGGTAAACTTGGCAAAACTGCACCACATGCATTGGGTCCAAATGTGTGAAACAAATCGCATTAAAAGGCACGCGAATTGTTTTCGTTTAAATTTCGATTTCAATTGGAGGCGACCAGGACAGGAAGCTAGCTGGATGTCCAGCCTGTGGTCAGGTGCCGTGGGGCATTGCCTGTTGCGCTTTGCTTACTTCACTCTCTCACTATGCGCATACTGGCATTTATCATTGACGCGTATTATAGCATTAAATGCACATAAAAAGTAATACCCCCAACGCCAAATATAATTTATATTAAAAAGAAAATCAGCTGGCCGACAATTAATAGACCATGAACAGTAGCTAGACGATTTCGTTGTTTGGACTTTCATAAAAAATTGCACAGCAATCATGTTGATATTCAACTGTTGATTATCAGCAAAGCATTAAAAGACTTAGGTGCAAGACTGGCCGAAGCATTTTTCATGTTTATTTTGTATATACATCCAATAAAACGGAATGCGACAAAATTTACAAATTAAAAATTGTTTGTGTGAACAAATATTTATATTCAAGATTATAGTTTATAACTTTTATAAGTTGTTAAAGTATGTGCTATTCGTTACTTTCATAATATCAACAATGGAATAATGATAATATAACATTTTTTTTCTTATTTTTTACAAATCGAATTTTCTACGATTATGGCAATATTTAAAATTAAAACGTATATTTATTAGTTTACTTTACTTTGGATTATTTGTGTATATATTCAAATTCCATTTATATTTAAATATTTTATTTTTTCATTAAATAATATTTTATTATTAAAATATTTGTTGCTGTGTTATTTTTATTTAATTGCAGTACATTGAACTCGTAATACATCGATATGCGTGTATATATTTGGGACTAACCTTATAATTAAAATTGAACTGCGTCAATTGTTTGTAAATAAAAGAAACCGATGGCTGCACTTATTTGTTGCTATTTCTTTTGTTTGTTGCTGTCGATTAATTTGAAAGCACAAGCAGGCAACCTTTTTTGAATACTTGACGGCTTCAGATCACACAAAACATTTTTCAGCTGCATTTGCAAATATTTGTTGAATAATGTTGCATTAATAGAAAAAAATCAAAACAAAACAAATACACAATACAAAATATGACACGCACGAGCAAATAATACAACCGCTTGCAACGTCTTAGGGTCAAGGACTCCTCGTGTGTATCTTATTTATAAAATTTTTATTTTATTTTTTTTTTTGTATTAGTTGCACAAACGTAAAGGCAATAAGTCAAATGGACAACTAACGAACACGAAATGCGCGCGCTTGCAGCAGCTCGAGGCGCGACAACGACAACGACGAAGACGCGACGATGGAGCTGCGTGTTGAGTCCGTTGAACACGTTTCCCAGTTACAACTTCCCAACGGAATGATTTGGCCAAATCTGCTGCAGCGCCAATGAAGCCCGGCTAGGCAGACAGTTAAATCTGTCGCTGGCACCGGCAAGAGAGAGAGCACTCACAAAGAGAAAGATAAAGAGAAAGAGAAAGAGCACCCAAAGCCGGCTGTCCATATGCCTACCAGCAGTAGACAATCATCTGCCAGCTGCAGTCAACAGCGTAAGCGGGTAGAGTTTGTCTGTGGCAGAGAAAGAGACTGTGAGAGAGAGAGAGAGAGAGTGTTTAAGACTCTGTCTCCCAGATTTGAGAGCTGAAGAAAGTGGCGAGTGGCATGTTTTGTATGCGAGCACCCAATTCAACCATTATCTACGAGCTTTTTCGCTATGCTCAAGCGACAAACGCTTGCATTTCGATTGCTTAGAAATATATTTGGATTAGTCTCAACAAATGTGTCTAGTGCAGCCATTAAGTAATACTGCTAATTAGTTGTTAGGAGGCTAGCACCACCTTTACCTTTTTTTTACGAGCAGGCCAGAGCATCTAAGTGGCTCTTTGATAGCAGTGCAAGACCAGCTGAAAACAGCTGGAACGATATTACTTGCGAAGGTGGCAGTGGTGTGGTAATTTTTAGGGCATGGCTCAGACAGCGAACAAGGTTTTTTGACTGTAGCTCTAAAACTGTGTAAGATACTGTTTTTCGCCCTTTTTGGGGCCGAGAACTTTTTTCCGTCCATTAATAAACTTCCTTACAACTTTTTGGAAGATATCGGCTTTTAGATAGCTCTAAAGTGGGCGTGACCTGAAAGCACAAATACTTGGCTCTACGTAGACATGAACGAGTAAAGCAATAAGTAGAATGTTTTTTGCCGATTTGTAATTGCAGTTTAATCCTGAGAGAAAAGAGCATTCGAAGCCGTCGATTCCCTTGGAGAATGTACACCTACGAAGGTTAACGAGGTTCATTGACCCAATAAGCTGATATCCTAATTTAAAGATATATAACAAAACCCCATAAATACTATTCAGAACGGTATTGTTGCTGATTAGAAGTTAAAAAGGCAGCATACGACAAACAAAAGTTTTTGTTTCATCAGTACGATGTCGACATGTGCAGAACAACGCTACGAATAGGTTCTCTACCCACGACATTCTCCAGATAGAGACCAGATCGAGATAATTATGCAGGCACTTATATGTTAGGACTATTATCATGGTTGGTGTTGCATTCCCAGGGTAGAGATTTGTGGAACTTAGCTGCAACATTTACTGCAATTGCAGTTGTTATCGTTTCCTTTCTATAATTTTCAGAAAGTTTAGCAAACCATTATGCAATTTCATTGCATAATTAAAGCTCTTGGCGCTTTTGCGATGAGCTCACTTTCAAAAAAAAAAACAGCAACAACAATAAACAAACAAAAAAAATTAAAAACAAAAACAATCAAAACGGTAAAAACTGCACTTTTTGCAGCTGTTGTTTGCCTTCGACCCACGCGGCATTTGCGAAATGCGCATATCTGAAGCCGGAACTTTGGGCACGATGTCAGCACATCAACTGGACGCAATGCGTCCACTCGGTGTCGCTTTTAAGCTAAGCGGAGCGCCACATTACGCAAAGTATGCCGCAGGCAAATTGCCGTATAATTACCGTCTTCTAACCAGCAATCAATTAGTTTTTTTTTTTTTTCTTCATTAAAATTGACTTCAAATTTTTAATTAAAGGCAACCCACGGAGCGAAGCAGCTCGGAAATGGCAGGCGCTTTTCTAGAATTGAACGATGAGCAACAACACAAAGCAAAGCCAAAGAATATTAATGTACATAGATATATGCCCTTTTGGGGAGTATTTTAAATTCATCGTTCAACTTGTCCCATCGACGAAGACATCTGCGACCACCTATATGCAGGAGGTTTATTTCCAGATCCATAACACCATGTTTAGAAGTCGCTTATTATATATGTTATGATCTTGAAGTGTTGCAAATATAACATTTCTTGACCAAACTGCAATCTCCATCTGCTAATTATAATCCCCAACATCGCTAGCAACAATTTAATAAGATTGGTTTTATTTACTATTAGTAAGCAAAAATGTATCTTTCGACATCTCTGTGATATAGTGATTCGATCCAATGCGGCAATTAGACGGCTATATTTTGTTTTTAGTTCAGACCAACAGAATATGGTTATGCGACTCTGTCATTGATGCAGATCGAGAATATATATTTACTTCAAGGGACGGAGTCTTCTCCATTAACGCATTACTAAATTCACAATAAAATTATAATACCCTCTGCAAAGTTATTGTGACATCGTTCGGATGAACTTAGAATATGTCTGCAATGCTATTCAATCTTCGACACTACAACAATAAAACTTACTTTTCGTTTCAGTTCTAAAATTAGTTTTATTTTTTAATTATCTGTATTGTTTTTGTTTGCTTTTGTTTTATGATGTTTGCCACAGAAGTTGAAGATAATTAACAAAATCGAAATGAGTTTTCTGCTATAAATTGTGCTGAGTGGCAGGCAAGAAGTATCACAAGCTTTTGGAGCAGCAACCTGAGAGCTACGATAACATCAAGTATTAAAACTAGTTCAACCAACTAATCCCATTCTCAACATGAAGGTAAAAGGATGTGGAAAAGGATACTCTGTTGTGCCAACTAACTTTGATATTTTCAGGTATTTGTCTGCTTGCTGGCCACCTTGGCGCTGGCTAACGCTGGACAGCGTGGCGGCGGTGGTGGTGGCTATCTGCCAGGAGGAGGACATGGCGGTGGTGGCGGCTATGGTGGCGGCGGCGGTGGTTTCAGAAATGGCGCTGGACTCACCTCGCAGGTGTCACAGGCTCACGGTAACACAAAGGTACACATTGGTGGTGCTGGCGGAGGTGGTGGACGCGGCGGCTATGGCGGTGGAGGAGGTGGTGCTGGTGGCTGGAAAGGAGCAGGCGGTGGTGGTGGTGCTAGAGGCTATGGCGGTGGAGGTGGTGCTGGCGGCTGGCAAGGAGCAGGAGCTGGTGGTAGCGCTGGAGGCTATGGTGGCGGAGCTGGCGGCGGTGGTGGCTGGCAAGGAGCAGGAGCTGGTGGTGGACGCGGCGGTGGTGGCGGCTGGCAAGGAGCAGGAGCTAGTGGTGGACGCGGCGGTGGTGGCGGCTGGCAAGGAGCTGGAGCTGGTGGTGGACGCGGCGGTGGTGGCGGCTGGCAAGGAGCAGGAGCTGGAGGCTATGGTGGCGGAGCTGGTGGTGGTGGTGGCAATGCCTGGGGTAACCCGGCCGCATTTGAATATTCCGTGAATCATGGCGCCGGTTCTGGTTCATCTGCTGGCGGCGGTTCTGCCGGTGGTGCTGGCTGGTGGAACGATTAAAAATATGTTGTTTAACTGAAATTGAATGCAAATAAACGAATAAATGATTGCTTAAATCAAACTGAAAATGCATTTATGTTGGAAACTGAAAGTGCATTTATGACACATATTTCATATTCAATTGCTGCATGGCTTTAAGACGAAAAGGAAACCAAAACAAGTGCGAACGTTGCAGTCGGACGTCTGACAACAGGTGCCACAGGATGGGGTGGGTGTAGCCAAGAAAAACCGATATTTGAAGGAGATTCTTTGTAATCTACCTTCCAAGTTTGGTAACATAAGCTCTTAAATTAATGGAAATATAGGATTTTACCGGTTTTGAAGAGGGAGTGGATGTGGTCCAGTGCAATCGCTTGACGATGGATGTGCTTTATGGATGCCAGATTACTAGTGCCAGATAGCACTAATGTCTGGACAAAGCTGGACACCTCTACGACCACATAAGCATAGAATCGATATTTATCGCCAGATCGTTACTGATGATGATGGCAGACTAAAAGTCTGTCGAATCTCCTTCCGTTTGAAGCTATATAGATTAGACTTGAAAAAGTGTTTGTTTTTGATGGGAACCCAACCAATCCAATAAATATGTTATACACCTTAAATGTTGCAAATATATAGCATATCGATTGAAAATTTAGTTGCTATAAGAAGAGAATTTTTGTAAGAAAGGATATCTTGACCAAACCTGCTAATTATAAGCTCCGCTATGCAAATATTATTAAGATTTGACTACTTCATTATATTGCTTTATTGCAACTGACAACATGTGTGATAAGGATGGCTGTCATTGATGTGCATTATGGTCGGAGCCCGGCCACCCACTGCCATCCCACCACAGTTTTAGATCTGATGACTCTACCTCTAAAACTGTGTGCGATAACGTTTTCAGCAACTTATAGGAGTCGAAAGTGGGCGTAACCAGAAATTCCTTCTTCAGATGATTGTCCTGGTTTTCTACCTTTTTTACCGGAAATATATATGACGCTCTTTGAATAAGGTTACCAGCGGTCAACATCTGGTAACTCGAAACTTAAAATTATGGAAGCTTTTTACTTTAATTAATTTGCGATAATCGATCTTATCGGTTTTCCAGCCGTAGCCCCAAGTTTTAGCGCTTTATGTGACCCGGGCATAGACGAATATATATTTCAAGTTTAAAGTCGCTAGCTTCAAGGGCATCGAAAAAAGTTGACGGACATTGCACAAAACCCATATACTCTTCTACCATCAGAGTATAATTAGAAATATTGAGTATCTTGGGCACGCCAATGATTACACACAGACTTGCAGACGAGTTATCTAAATTTCACAAAAAAAATCAAAATTTAAAAACGATATTGTGACGTCGTTTGGATGAACTTAGAATATTATACATGTCTGCAATGGTGTTCAATCTTCGACACTACAACAATAAAACTTATGTTTCAAGTTTACTTTTTTTGCCTTTTGATTTTTGTTTCTTCTTTTATGATGTTTGATCATTAGCTAAATCGAACTGAGTTTTCAGCTATAAATTGTGCTGCGTGGCAGGCAAGAAGTATCACAAGCTTTTGGAGCAGCAACCTGAGAGCTACGATAACATCAACTATTAAAACTAGTTCAACCAACTAATCCCATTCTCAACATGAAGGTAAAAGGATGTGGAAAAGGATACTCTGTTGTGCCAACTAACTTTGATATTTTCAGGTATTTGTCTGCTTGCTGGCCACCTTGGCGCTGGCTAACGCTGGACAGCGTGGCGGCGGTGGTGGTGGCTATCTGCCAGGAGGAGGAAATGGCGGTGGTGGCAGCCATGGTGGCGGCCATGGTGGCGGCCATGGTGGCGGCCATGGTGGCGGCCATGGTGGCGGCTATGGTGGCGGCGGCGGTGGTTTCAGAAATGGCGCTGGACTCACCTCGCATGTGTCACAGGCTCACGGTAACACAAAGGTACACATTGGGAGTACTGGCAGAGGTGGTGGAAGCGGCGGCTATGGCGGTGGAACAGGAGGTGCTGGCGGCTGGAAGGGAGCAGGCGGTGGTGGTGGTGCTGGAGGCTATGGCGGTGGAGGTGGTGCTGGCGGCTGGCAAGGAGCAGGAGCTGGTGGTAGCGCTGGAGGCGGTGCTGGCGGCTGGCAGGGAGCTGGTGCTGGTGGTGGTGCTGGAAGCTATGGTGGCGGAGCTGGCGGTGGTGGCGGCTGGCAAGGAGCAGGAGCTGGTGGTAGCGCTGGAGGCGGTGCTGGCGGCTGGCAAGGAGCTGGTGCTGGTGCTGGTGGTGGTGCTGGAGGCTATGGCGCTGGAGGTGGCGGTGGCAATGCCTGGGGCAACCCGTCCGCATTCGATTATTCTGTGAAACATGCATCCGGCTCATCTGGTGGCGGCGGCTCACACGGTGGTGCTGGTTGGTTGAACGATTAAAATTGTTTTGTTCGCAAGAAATTGAATACAAATAACTGAATAAATAAATAACTAAATCAAACGGAAAATGCATTTATGTTCTTATAGTGTTGCCACATAGTTGATATTCGATTGTAGTAAAGCTCACAGTCAAGAAAAAGCTTATGAAACTATTTGTTTGTCGGGCTTGAACGCTAGAGCGCGCCACTGTGCAGCAGTTAGCTATGAGCTATGCGCGTCGACACACTATTACATGAACAAACTGTTGTTTAGAAAATTGAACAGTTTGCAGGTGTCCTTTTTGATTAGTATCACCTACCGATAGAAATTCATTACCCAAGTCAGTCACCATTCGCTTCTTTATGAAAATTGCTGACCACAGATGGCGCCCATGTTGCAGCTTTCTGGCCTACGATCGTTCGTTGACTTGAGCTATAGAGGGCGCTAGTTCGAGTGCCAGCAAGTTCGTTGCTGAAATGAAGTCTTTCGCTCAAGGTAAAACCTGTTTGCTTAACCATCTCTCGTGAGATTTATATCGCATTCAGGCAAGGGTTAAAGAAGTTCAATGTCAGAGCACTGTTTTGGCTGTGAATAGCGAAAGTTGAGTAATTACTCTTGGCTGCACAACGGCATGCACAACCAGATGAGAGAAGCTGGCTGACCGGTTGGACAGCTCAGTGTCACAAGACAATGGGTCATAAAGGATAAGGCTGATTAACTGGCTGCACAGCAGGCACCAAAGCTATTTACTTGCAAATTTAACCAGAATTAAATGCAATTCACAATTGTTAACTGCTTTTGTTGTTGTGGTTACTCTTTTTCGATATTTCTCGTGATGTTAATTTACTGCCCCCCTCACTCCGTTTGCGCTAATTTATCTTAGCGCTTTGATTTTTAGCTTCCGCCGTTTGCTTTTGTCTGATTTATTTTTGGTATTTGCTTGCTATTGAAATCAGTTGTGTGCGTATGGGTCGATTTTGCTTTGTGGATTTCGTTTTGTGGCTCGTCTGCTTTGGCGTCGATGTGTCTTGCATGAGACGTGCTCAGAACCTTGGCCAAGCCGTTAGCAGTTGTGTAGTTTTTACATTTTATGCCTGAGATCAATTTAATTACACAAACAAATCAAATTTGTTAACGATTTTGACAGTGTTTTGTGTATTTGCATTTTGTATGTTTGGATGTGTTCAACTGGATTGCCATCTAGTAAATATTTAGCGTATTGCATGTCTGCGTTAAGCATAGAGTAAACTTTACATTGTGGCATTGAGTGAAGACCAATTATTTCGTAACTCTATGAAGCAACCAACCAATTCACGCCTGATACGGAGAGAGCTTGAGATATTGCGATTATATATAAGTATGTTATTACCCCTAAGTCCAATCTTCAATCTACAAGAAGACATGCCCTAACAAAAATTTTTAATTTAAATTTCTTAGCAAAGTTTTGTCAAGGCAAAATATATGAAAATTAAAGAAAAATTATTTTAGTAAATTATTTCCAGTTTTCTCAAAGTTAGAAGGAACAGTTAAAGGAAAATTATAAATATTTAGAAAATAATGTTATATATTGATATGTCTGTCCATATTTCAATTTAGCGTCTCAATATCTGTAACTGAGATGGGCCCTTATATGTATATATATTATATTTTTATGTTATATATACATACATACATCTATTTTATACATTACATAGCACGGCAATGGTATAATAATTGAATGTTAATATACAAGATGTTTCTGTAATTGTCTTTGAAGTGGATTAATGTGGTGAATTAATATCGCATTAAATATCCATTTTTATGTTTGCGCCGGCTACCTTTATCTGTTTCAATTTATACGTGTTGCATTCTCATTAATTAACTGCTGAGCTCAGTTTGCAAAAATGTATAAGACATCTCTAACTACTTACAAAAAGACAAAGATATACATAAGCATTTATCGGTATATATTTACATATATAGATGATTATTTATGTGTACTGCTAATTGCTATGGAAAGTCAGCAACTGCAGCCGCTTATGCAAATCAATTCCATTTATATACATATGTATGTACGTGCATTCAAACACACCAACGTATTTATGCACATACGTATGCTCTCTGTTCCCATGCCACATTAAGCAAGGCTGCATTAAGTATAATTATAACTTTATGCCAGCTATAGTTTATGAGCGTCAAGAATACTGCAATCCTACAATGATAATGCTCAGTACATACGAGGTTCGCTCAATATGTTAAAGATATTAATCTAAAAATAAGAGTTTATTATAATGGAAAGATATTTCCTAAAAGCAATTCAGCTTGAACCTAAAAACTACGACGAAAATTCGGGCCTGGTGTTTTCATGAATAAGAAATAAGGAACTTTATAGAATGTAGTGTTTATAAATGGTACTATATACATTTTAGAAACCATAAGCCGCACTCGCATATTTATAGTCATAAAGATGACACCACAAAAAAAAAAAACAAACAAAAATAATAAGCAACTTTGCATTCACTTCTTCAACTACGCTTGTAATTTCATTAGCGTTGGTAAACAATTAAATATTTTAATTTCATGGCAATGCGATGGGAAAAATCTTTTATTACATCTGTCGTAGTAGCTATGAATATTCTTCTATTGTAGCGGAACGTGTTACCTGCTAACCCAAAGAATGTATCTAAAACATTTGTATCTCGATCTAATCAACCTACTGAAAAACAAAGGCACATGATGTTTTTTACTCAATCTTTTCATTTTGGTGCGGCGGGCGCGTGAGCCCCCAAAACTGGTTAAGAATAGTGCTGCACGCTTCCACAATTCAAATCAAATGATTTCCAAAAAAAGGTAAAAATATACAATGGTGACCGCATAAGTAGATCGTTAAACACGGGTTGCAAGAATTTCAGTAGTTTCAAATTGCTGTGCCTCTTAATATATGAGTAATATTTTATGCATAATTTAAATCAAATAAGAATATTTAGTAATTATAAGAAACTTCTCACGATGGCAAGATTGGTTTCATTTTTTTCAGAAGTTTTAATCATACTTAATACCACAAAATTCACTTATTTATTCGTTTTTAATTTTGTCGATTCCAATTTGCTAAAAAAAAACTTAAATTAAGACAAAAAAATAATGTTCGATTAATAAATATTAAAGTGTTTTTTAATATTTTAATACAAAGGAACAATTATGAAATATTCAAACATGCTGACCTTCTAAAAGTCTAAATTGAATAATCCAAATCAGAACATTATTTCTGCTATATAGATAATGAATTTATTGCTAAAGAATACATACATACACATGCATGTTTTAGTTAACGAAACTCGGAGTGTGCTAATGAAAAACGCTATCGAATAATTTCGATTCGAGGATTCGAGCTTAGCATAAATTTTGATTAGGCCATAGTGCATTGAACTTTGGAAGTTTGCGAGTTCTAACCAAAGTATTATTTGTATTTTCTCAGTACCAATAACTACAAGCATACATATATGTGTAAATGTATGGGTGTGTTCACATGTATATAGAATATGCATAGTATGTTCCTATATATGATTGTATAGCCTACCGCCCAGTCTATTGCCTATGCAAATATGTGCCACAACATGGGCCATGGCGAAGAACCGGTTCTAGATAGCCACTATTTATAGGAGATGATGTTGATGGGAACGTTTAGATACTAGGCTAAGACTTATGCTACCAATTGAAGCGACTTGGAAACTTCTAAGCTAGCTTCCTGATTGACCGATTCCGCGTTACAGTTTACCTCTTTGCCAACTTTGCCGGCCACTTAACACGCTTATCGTGTGAGGCCTTGAACTCCAAATAAGCAGAACACCCGAGCAGCTACTTGAAGACTATCTGTCAAAATATCATTTACCAGTTGGACAAACTCGCGATGTAGTGGACTGTTTGACAAACTGTTGATCTATTGTGGATGGTGTCTTTTTTTTCTTTTATCTTTTTATGTGATCAAACGCCGTTAATTTGTTTGACTTGTTGGCAAATGAATCGACGAGCAGCGTTGTCAACGAAGGCTTGACCACAACGAGCAAGGCGATTATGCTCAACTAGCCGATACCCTGGAGTGGCTCACATGCAGTTCTCTTGGTTCTCCACTTTTGACAAAAGTTACTTGGGTATTTACAAACTTTGAACTCTTGTGTTTCCTATTCGATAGTTACAAAATAGTTTAAATACAACAAATATAGTAATGTAATTTGTCGTGTAAGTAACTTTGTTAAATGTTCATATCTGAGAGAGCCTGGAAATTAAATTAACACTTATTTGTACACAATCGCATACCAGATTTGATAATGAGTGAATATAATTTAGTATACTCTTATTTCACACATTTCAGTTTACAGGGCATTAACAATGCCCAAGACTAAGTCGCGCATGCGTAAAGATTTGCATACTTAGTTATCGGCGACAATCAGCAAACAAAAGGCCCGCCGGCCAGCTAGGCAAAAGCAAATACAAATCTTCAACATCGTCGCACATACAAATATGAAAATGTGTATTTTTAATACTTTTAATTGCTTAAACGATCAAAGGCAACAAATTGTCAAAGCATTGGGCCAGAGGTGACGACTTTTCGTGTTTTCTGGCCTGCTCACGACTAAAACAATACAATACATTAACGCTTTACTCAATAAAAATAAAAAGAAATAAAAATACATCGATTCAATTAATTGTATATCATTTAGAGTAAAAATGCTCATTTCGTTCATGGCTAAATACAAATTAATTATTTTGAATAATCCACAATACGAGCATTACAGCAAAAGTGTGGTTTTCATTCATGTGGTGCATATTGTGTTAACTCGGTCAACTTGTTGTCGAAAAAAACCATCTCTACTAAGAGCACGTGCTTTAAACTTCAATTCAAAAGTCATGCTAATGTCTATGCTGATGCTGCCATTGATGCTTTTGTGTTATTTACGCTATTCGATATTCGTAAATTCGATTATTAGTTTCGACCACTTTTTTGGTATAAATGAGCGTTGAATTCACTGGTGTAGAATTAGTCAACGCTTCCGCTTGTCTTGGGCATCATCGATTTCAAAACCGTGATCGAGATCCAAATATATATTGAAAGATGAAACCATTTACCTGCATTTTTGTTATCCTCGTTGCGCTGCTGGCCGGCAGTCAGGCATCTTTTGAAAGTCTTCTTGGCGGCGGCGGCGGTGGTGGCGGCGGTGGTGGCGGTGGTGCCGGCGGCATTATTCAGCTGCTACAAAGCAAATTGGGTGGACTTGGCGGCGGTGGAGGGCTTGGCGGTGGCGGACTTGGCGGTGGACTCGGTGGCAAGCTGGGAGGTGGTGGTGGTGGTGGTGGCGGATACGGCGGCGGTGGCTACTCTGGTGGACAATCTGGTGGCTACTCCGGAGGTTACTCAGGTGGTCATTCTGGCGGATATTCGGGCGGCTACTCAGGAGGACATTCTGGTGGTTACTCTGGCGGCCACTCAGCGCCCACTAAGGTTATCATTGTCAAAGTCGTCAGCCAGGGAAGTTCGGGCGGCTATGGTGGTAATCATGGCGGCGGTTACTCCTCTGGCGGCTATGGTGGCTCCCAAGGTGGTTACTCTTCCGGCGGCTGGAACCAGGGCTGGTAAATAAATGACCGCTAACCAGCAAAAACCTTCAAGCCAAGTTCAAACAGGGAGCCAAAAAGCTAGCAATTTAAATGTTGTTCAACTACATTTAAGTTTTTTTTTAACTGAATGTTTTTCATTTATTTTTAATAATTTTTTTTGGTTAGTTTTAAGCTGCAAATAAATGCAAAATATAAACAGAAATTTCGAAATGGAATTTATGAATCTAAATCAAACGTTGCAAACTGAAATGAAATTAGGTTCCGATTCTGATTCTGGAACTTAAATTATATAAACTCCGGTAAAGATTCCAATATTTTTGGTATTGAGTGCTGGATTTTTAGTGAGAACTGACTGCGGAATTCTCAGATATCAGTACCAGCTGGTTACAGGTGGCAAATAATAGAAATATCAACAACATTCTTTAAATGTTTAATGAAACTGACATGCCAACAGGTGGATTGAGGTCTTCAAGGGTATTTTAACTAAGGCGTACCCAAAATAGCCGATCTTTCTTGTTATACGAAATATAAGTTCTCGTACACCAGCTTAAGCACAGACACGCTATGATGTTTGGGGTTCCGATGCGGTATTTTCGGGACAAATAATATCAGTTCCGGTATTTGGACTTTAAACAAATTTTGAATTTAGGCTCTGAATCCAATACCGATTCTACCGATTAAAACCGGTAGACATGCGGCTTCAATTCCGATTCTGATTCTGGTTTAACACCCTGCTCTTAAATGAAGCATCGCCAGCTAAAAACCAGTTAATAATCTGTTTCCTGCTATCCGTCGTGATGAGCTCATAGACACTAAATACAGCGACTTTGCATTGGTTCCACTTAATTGGGTTCGTCTGCAATTTGGCTCTAATGCATCACTTATAGAACGCCGCGAAGATCGCCCGCCGAAATTGGCTAACAAAGATAAATCAATTTGGCATGGCTTACATTTTACACTCGGTGCGGTGTCTGAGCCATATTGCTGCAATAGAGCCGCCCAACAGTTGCAGCTCTATTACGGAATTTGCAGCGAGTCACTTTTTGTGGCAATTGATTGATCACCGACCATTCAGAGTTGCCGAACGAATCGATGGCACAAAGACCGTATTTTGATTTAATGCCGCCCATGAAAATTGGCAAGTTTCCAACAAAAGCATACCAGCTAAAAGTCAACAGGTTCAAATGCATGAATTTCAGTTGTCTATTTGTTTGGCTATACAGCGTTTGTGGCCGGATCAAGTGGGGGAGGGGACACCAATCAACGATCTTTGCTACCAGTTTTCATAACTGCTTCTTAAGCTATATCTCAGCTATTGCATACCCTAAAAAAATTAGAAAAAAAAAACAACGCAAAACTAATGGTATAAACATAATTTTATAAGAATAAACAGCGCTTGAGTCTTCAAGAAGTTCACACTAAAAACTTGATGAACTGGTATGGTATTTGTTACTAGAGCACACTCGTGCCAGCTATATGGGTAAGCATTTCTGTAGTACAGATCAATCCAAGCTTTAAGCATTGTTTGAAAACCGTGTCGTTGGCTTGCATAACCAATATTAAAGTGCATTGATTTTTTGACAGACGGACCGATTTGCTGCTGACCCGATTGGCAAAAAGTGACCAACACGAACGGTTGGACAACTGCAGTTGGGCTTGGGCTTTTTCACGGTAGCCGGCGACACGTGTGCAGCCACGTAGACGCCCAACCTAATTGGTTATGGGCCCAAGAGTTAACTGAGTAGGGTAATGGTTGCCATAAAGTATGCGCCGCTAGTCAATTGCTTTGCCCCCAAAAAGTTGTTACATAAAAATGGCGAGCCAATAAATCGATGCTCACGATGTTGTGCGACAGCGGCTGTGGCTGTGGCTGGGCCTGAAACTTTTGGATTGTGTCGGAACCAGCCGAATGCCAAAAGAATTTTAAGTCTGGGCCGTTGAGACGGCTGCGTCAGGTGTGCAGGCGCCTGGAACTTAGCAGTCGTCTGTAGGAAGTGGGTCGGGAGGGGCTGGTAGGAGGCGTTACCAACAATGGACAGCCACAAAGCGTACGAAATTGAAAGTTGGCATAATGAGGGCCAAACCAACTGAGCCGAGATCGCAGCGAGTCGGACTGCCTCTAAGCAGATTTGGCAATTACAACTGATTACACGACAGCGACGCCGACAGCAGCAACGGCGTTGACGTCAACGTCGACGATGGCAACTGCATCTGCAGCAACGACCGGTGCGACAACGGCTAGAATCTTAGATGCGCAGCACACGCTGCCTGTATAAATAGCTGAGAGTGCACCCAGTTCAAAATTAGTTAGTGCATAGCAGCAGCAACAGCAGCAGCAGCAACAGCAGCAACAACAGCAACAGCAGCAAACAACAGCAAGACAAAGATGCAATCGATCCGTCGCCTGGTTCTATTTGGCCTTCTGGCGGCACTGAGCGTATGCGCCTTTGCCAAGCCGCATGGCTGGAGTGGTGGCGGTGGTGGTGGCTCCTCCGGTTGGTCCGGTGGTGGCGGTGGCAGTGGCGTTGGCGGTGGCGGCTGGAAAAGCGGTGGTGGTGGTGGCTGGTCATCGGGTGGCAGTTCCTCTGCTTGGCCCGGCAAGATAAGCATCAGTTCTTGGCCTTCTAGCGGCGGCGGTGGTTGGTCTTCAGGCGGCGGCGGCGGTGGTGGTTGGCCCAGTGGCGGTGGCGGCGGTGGCGGCTGGAAATTGAGCTCCGGCGGCGGCGGCGGCGGCGGTGGTTGGTCTAGCGCATTGTCTGGCCTCTCCAGCTGGAAATCTCAAGCATTGTCAGGTCTGAGCAGCGGCTGGAAGTCAGGCGGGGGTGGAGGTGGCTGGAAGTCAGGAGGTGGAGGTGGAGGTGGGTGGAAGAGTGGCGGCGGCGGTGGAGGTGGATGGAAAAGCGGCGGCGGTGGAGGTGGCTGGAGGAACGGCGGTGGTGGAGGTGGCTGGAAAAGCGGCGGTGGCGGCGGCGGTTGGTCCTCCGGCGGCTCGAGTAGCGCCTGGAGCTGGTAAAACCCTGTCGAGAACGAACCATTGAGGCGACATTTAAAAGGATCTGCACCTGTACATAACAACAACAAAAAAAACTATCTTTAATGCTACAATACAATTTTTTTGTTTTTTTTTTTTTTAATTTGCCAATAAACATTTACAAAAATGTAAATAAAACAGTGTACATTTGTGGGGATCAGAAATCCTAGGAATGGTCCTAGAAATCTCAAAGAAAACTACTACAACGCAAATAACGGTCCATCTATTTATAGAGCTGAATTGTATATCCACTCGTCTGTTGATCCTGATCAAGAATATATTTACTTATAGGAGATGCTTCCTTCTGCCTGTTACAAACATTTGCACAAAACCATTATATCCATTTTACCCATTTTCAATGTATTCAGGTTATGAAAATATATAAATGCTGGTCGTGGCATAATTATTATCAGTGTGATCACAATCTGTCATTATGTTTTTACTTATGTGAGAACACAGTATTTTAATTTGCAAATTTAACTCTCACACACAATGTAGGCAAATTTAGCCCGCCTATGAGAACGTAGCTTGGGTTAACAGCTAGACTTGTGGTCTTTTTTAAGGAATGACGAACTTTATTTGAAAGCTTATGTTCTTCATCATCTTCAGGCTAGCTACGAAAATGAGTTATAGCTTAAACACTACGAACAAAAACCTTGTTTCAATTCATATCTTAAGACATTTTTCAATGCAATATAGAATCCGGTGATTTGTCTTTAAGAAGCTGCTGTATTTAAGACTGCAAATAAATAATTCTTAAGTACCCCGTTCTGCAGTTGAATTAATAAAAATCTATTTTTAATGGAGATACACTAGTGCTGACGAATATTTAGCAAAGATTTATAAAAAGTATAGACAACACATGATCATATTTAGCAAAATAAACGTATTTTTATTAGTAAAATTATACAGTAGAGGAAAATAAAAGACTTGAGAAACTTTGAGAGAAAGTAGTAATTTTAGCAAAAAAAAAAATGTTGCAGCACTTGTGGGAAATGCCTCTAGTTCTATGTTTATGCCGTTGAATACATTTCAACCGGAGGAGCAGCCGGAGTATTTATGTTTCGCATCGTCTTGCAGTTTACGTTGTGTGTGGCTTAGATGGGAGGTTTACCAGCCACCTCCGCCGTGTTTGCCACCACCGCCGTGCTTGCCACCGCCGCCACCACCATAGCCTCCGCCTCCGCCGCCATGCTTGCCACCGCCACCGTTACTGCCTTGCCAGGAAGCGGAGCTGCCACGATTGCCGGCTAGGGATCTGCCGCCACCACCACCATATCCACCGCCGCCGCCGCCACCCTTTTGCCAGCCGCCTCCGCCACCACCTCCGCCGCCGCCGCCGCCGCCGCCCTTCTGCCAGCCTCCATGGCCGCCTCCCTTACCGCCACCACCACCGCCGCCATGTCCACCACCACCACCATATCCACCGCCGCCGCCGCCGCCATAGCCGCCGCCACTACCACCGCCTAGCAATCCAGCCGAGGCAATGGCGAACATGAAAACGCACAGGAAGACAACGAGGAAAGCGTAGCGCATGTTGAACTGTAGATTCCTTTGGTTACTCAATGAACTCCTGATAAGCTGTTGACTGATGTCGTTTAATTGTTGACGCAGTTAAAACCTTAGCACCACTGATGCCATTACCAGGCGCAGCGTTGCGCTTTTATAGCGATTGCCTAACAGTCGGCACAGGCACACTCCAGCTGAGTCATGGTGCTCCCAAACACCAAATCGATTAGGCATGAAACTGAAGCAACTGAAAGCAATGTGCATTCTGAGCGGGGGCAACGTCGTTCCCAGTAGCGCTCCCCCAAAAGTCTACTTGGAAGGCAGAGAGCATTGGCAGGCGAGGTGTGCAGCAGACGCGCGGAGCATACGCAACGTTTATGCTGGGAATATCGCGCATACGCCATCGAATCCGCCAGCAAAATTCTAAGCACTTGTAAACTTGTAAACTGCTGAGCCATAGCGATGTCATTAATTACAAGTATTTTGCAGCAACACTTTTTTCAAGCGCCTCACAATTTGTCTGACTGTTTACAAATTAATTTCTGTAATTTTTCATATATTTATATTTTTTCCCCCTTTTGCATAATTAATTTGATTCGTTTTTTGTTTTTTTTTTCGGTATTTGCATGCAATGCTAGTGCTAGTTAAATGTGTGTGGTTCACGACTCAAACACACTAGTTCAATGTCAATTGTTGTGCAAACCCAAACACAAACACAACACACAAACACAACACACAAATAAAAACGCAATGGCGCAAAAACCAAACGCAAAAAAACTAAAAACTCAAAACCAAACAAATGAGTTGTGTGCTCAAGTGAATTACTTACCATATATTGCCTCAACGTGTCCAATTGCTGGTGTCGCTGTCAGTCTGGCGGCTGCATTGAATGCGTGCTGCATTGCTGAATCGCTGCAGCGTGGCAGCCCCCAAAAGCAACAAATAACCCCACAGCCAAGTCCACAAGACGACCTCAACCGAACAAGCAAGAACTATGCTGCACACTGGGCGCAAATCTTTTGTCTTATACCAAATTATAAAACTACATATATATATATGCATATACTTACCGACCTAAAACAACATCTGAAAACTGATTTTTAACAACTACAGCAGAACAAGAGTTGACATCTCCTGTATTCAGCATCTACAATAAAGTGCAATAAGAAATTGTCACGTACTTTTAATCTGATCTTTTCGCAATTAATTAAAAATTAAACACATTACGCAAGATTTCAAAAAGCTGATTGAATTTGGTTTTATTTAATGAAAGACTAAACTAATTTGGTATGTAAATTGTTCAAGTGGTTGGCGCATCTGGTGCCACTGTGCCACTTCAAAGCAGTTTGAGATGATGAGCAACGAATACTCCACGAGTTTTGTGAATGTACAAAGTAATAGCAATAATTACATCGTTAATTTAGCATTTTAATTGTTATGGGCCATAACTCAAATATACATTAATGTGAATTTCGAGATCAACGAGAATACAAAGCAGCGTCAAGTTCGGCCAAGTGCTGCCCCCGTCATTCGCTTCCCCCATGTTTGTTCTGTGTGTCGATCTGGTTTTAGTTCCCAGGTAGACAAAGATGCAATCAATGCTGGAGCTGGAAATGCAGATGAAGATAGAGACGTCGCTGGGAGGGGAACAAATTTAAGATGTTTCGTCTATGTTTATAGTTGCACTCGGTTGTTTTTAATTGCACTCGACTATGAAATGAAAAAAATGGCAAACTGATCGTGGCTAAAAAATGCTCGTCAATCATCTGGCAACCATTCAGCGATGCATTCAAACAGAAATCGTGCGATTCGTTGCTTAAGTTACGATATGCAATTTATATTTGTTTAAAAAGATTACAAGAAGAAAAAAAAAACGCTCTTATATACATATGTAATATAAACTCAAAGATTAATAATCAAATGCGAATAATGTGTTTAAAACGTGGAGTTCCAATTAGATCCTTATTACCAGGAGCTGCTGCCCCAGCCATTGTTGCCACCAGACCAGCCACCGCCGTTACTCCAGCCGCTGCCGCCATCGCTCCAGCCACCGCCATTGTTCCAGCCACCGCCATTGCTCCAGCCACCGCCACCGCCCCCATTGTTCCAGCCGCTGCTGCCGCCATTGTTCCAGCCACTGCTGCCGCCATTGTTCCAGCCGCTGCTGCCGCCATTGTTCCAGCCGCCCCCGCCACCTCCAATTTTGATCACTTTAATAATCTTGGGCTGGGAGGACCAGCCACTGTTCCAGCCTCCACCGCCGCTGCTACCCCAAGGATTCGAGCTCCAGCCGTTGCCACCGCTCCAACCGCTGCTGCGTATGAGTCCCGCCGAGCCGCAGGCAATCAGAGCGCTGAGTATTATAAAAAGTTTCATCCTGCTAAACTTGTAGGTTGTGGTTGTGGTTGTGGTTTAGGTCCTGGCTGTTGTGTTATAGCTGTGCGTTTTGAAGACCGGCAATTGAATGATCTGAAAACGTACGCAGCATTCGCTATTTATCTCAATTTGAATACCTAGGGAGAGGCCAAGTGGCTCATCAAGCGAAGAATCCGATAAATAAATCGCACTCTCAGCAAGTGGGGGTTGCCCTGGCCTGGTCTTGGTCAGCTGATAAACAAAACCAGCTGCGCATATGCTGAAAGAGGAACGAGGTAATTACAGTTTGTTAAACCACTTTGAGCGTCCGATTCTTGACCAGGGTCAACTACTTTACAAACTTTACGACCGACCGCGTCATTGGCAAAATGTGCCAGTAGCAACAGATCATCGCAAGCCTCGTGCCCCATGGGGCCAGTTTATGTTGCCAAATTGCATTTAACTCACATACTTGATGGATCATTTCCTCGCCTCGCTGCAGGCTGCTGTTCATTTGAATGGATGGCGGAAACTACAATCCACGAACCACGAACACATTTGCCCGATAAAGCTTAATCCCCAATAGGCAGACAGAAGCCTGCAACGGGTGACTCATTTGTCAAGCTGACAGCTTGGCCAGGTGAGAGGGCCGTCAACAGCAGCCAAAAAGCTACTACACACAGTAACCATCAAATCGACGCGAACGCGTTTGAAATTTACGCTAGTAAACAGATAAAACCTTAACTTTTATATATCAGCTTCTTTATTGTCTAGGTACTTAATTATACCCTAATGAAAAATATTTCATATCAAAATAGTTGGTCTTTGTTAAGAGCCTAAGATCTGTAATGCTTAGTTACCTTTTTTAGTAATTGCTTCTTAAGTTGACCCGAAAAATATTTGCTTTTGCTTTAAGTTGGCTGCGACGGTTCGATGCCAATTCCGGATGGAATGAAACATTTCATACTTGATCTAAAGTGCCCTGCTTGCTAAGATTACTGTTCACCGTATGGACGGTTAAGTTAATTATCGATTTTAAAGAAACTATCTGGACAACTTTCTTGGGCGCAATTCCGTATTGAATATAATATATTGCATACAATTTATCCAGCTAAAAATAACCAGATTTCTCAAGGAACTTTTCAAAATACTTAGCTAAATTTCAATTAACACAACACATTAAGAAAGTGTTGTTTCATCATCAAATCAATGTATAAAAAAAATAAGTTTGTTAACACTTGAGTATTAAATGCGAACTTTGATTTGTAGTCTGACACGCCTCATGGAATCCATCGAAAGGGAATGTAGATAATAGTAATAATAATTGATTAATTTGATAAAAAAAAGGGGCATCTGTGAATTTCAAGTGCAAATAACTCGTTGTTGAGGAAATACTTTTGAACAGGATAAGTCTTGTGTGGCACACCAGGCATTACAACATTCTCTCAGCTCATTGTTGTTGGCCTTGCCCATTCAATAAACAATTATTCGTGGCAGAACACAACTGATGGGCTTCACTGTGGTCTGCCGCCTAGATGCTTATTGAAATCCGTGTGGTTGCCACAGTTGTCAGTAAAATATATTTTTCTACTCATGCGGTTTATTTTTTTAATATTTGTTGCATAACCATAATAAACCAAAATTAATTGAATTGTCAAAGCTTAATGCATGCTACATGCTAATTTTATTTGAAGACTTATGGACCAAGAACAGGTCATGCAAACAACCGAATAACAGCAACAGGCAAGGCAGTATGGCTATCTGAGGCACTCCGAAGACAACATACATACTCTTACAGACCGGAGTCAAACTGACGACATCTATATTTCACTATAAATTGCTATAAAGGCAATATGATATAGAAGTCCGATGTTGACGATTTTCTGTCCAAATGCAAACCTATTGATATTGGTAAGAATATGCAATAACTCATCTCACCACCGATTGTACAGCTATGTAATATAGTGATCCGATACGAACAAAGATCTGGCACGGCAGCAAAATGACGGACAGCTGTCAAAATAAGCGACCAGCTCGGAACAGACCGACAAATACTAATCAAGAATATATATATGTATATACGTTGAGGTGTTGGACACATCTCCTTCAATGCGTTACAAGCCCAATGAAAAACAAAAAATTCATTAATAATGCAGTGGTAAAATGAGTGTTTACTAATTTAATATTTGTGCGTATGTATTTAAATTTATATTTGGATTAAACATGTCAATCGGATAGTCGGATTGCTATTGGGTTTCGAAACATCCATCGCCATATATTATATCATCTTAAGCATACATTAGTTTGTGAGTAATGTAAATTTGACATTAGAATCCAACTTCAATTCGAAGCGCATTAGAAAAAAAAAAACAATAAAATTATGCCTCTATTTCCTTTCGCAGAGTCCGCACTTAGCGAGCCGTGGTGTACGTATTCCAGATGCCTGTTTGCCATAGGGCTTGTTGGCTTTGACTTCCAGGAAGTAGCTGCCCTTAAGAGTGTGCGGCACGGCCAAGCCCATGGGAAATTGCTGGCCAGGACAGAGGCCATCGCGCAGCTTCGTCAGCGAACCGCAACGTGTGGCCATAAAGTTGAGCTCGTTGCCCGGATATATTGTTTCCGCATAGTATTCCCAGGCGCGAGAGTGCGCACACGGCACCGTCAGGCAGCCAGGTTTCAAGGGATCAACACCGCCCGGATAAAAGTCCACATCGCCCATAGGATCTCGTTTTCCAAGCACGCCCGGATTGCTGTGTATCACATCAACGAAGAGTGCATCTCCGCGTTGCAAGCCCGACAGAGCTTCGCCCTCGTTGAAGCAAGGCTTGGCCGGATCAAGCCCGGTGATGCGTGGTACTGTTTTCCCGCTATACATTTGCAGATAGCGACCAGCCGCGCCCACAATATGCGCTCCAAGACTATGGCCGATTAAATGTATTTTTTCAACACTGACCACATCCAATAACTTCACCAGCCCCCGTGCAATGCTCTCGCCAAGGTCATCCGTATTGAATGCTGACCACGTGTACAGGGTATCCACGTATTTGGCAGCATCTACAGCCTGCAACCAAATTCCAAATTTAATTATTTATATATGACTGGTGGAAAAGAACTATAAAAAGGTTTTTATGTATTTGGATTCTTACAATACCCGTCCAGCTGCCTATCAGTATGTTTGTATGAGCCAAACTATTAACGATGCCCTTGAAGCTAGAGACTTGAAACTTGGAATATATACTCTTATATGTTTGCGTCACAAGAAGCGTTAAGATTGGGGTGCCACGACAGCAGATGCCCTCATAACATTTTTAAGGTATCTCAGGCCTTTCATTAATTATTTTAATTTTGGAGTTTAAGTTATGATTCTGGTTCTTTTCCAAATGTCGAACCTTGCTTTCAGTTGGTATTGCACTTGTATAAGAGTATTTTGCAACCGGTTACGCCAGACTGAAACTTGCTCAGTTGTTTTAAATAAAATATAAGTGCAAAAGTCAAAATCACTCATTGATATTGATTTATTTTTATAATGGCACGACCCTGATAAGTAACTGATAAGAATGTAAACGCTTAACTCTGATGCATCAATTTAAAACTATTAGATGCACAGTGGGAACATTAAGCTTATAAGCATCTGAAAATTTGGAAAACTTTAAAAATTAAAGCTATTGAAGAAAACTTTTATAGTTTATGAATTTACTTTCTTCTTATAGAATTCAGAAAGTCGTCTTTCACTTTTACGCTAGTCTGATGAAATCAGACTCCAAAAATGGGATGCAAGGGAGTTGGGCGCGTGATGTAAATGTGGATGTAAATGTGAATATGCCTGAAGTGAATACTTGAAATAAGCAGAGAATTTCCGTGACGTAAAAATAATCCATAAGCGACGTGAGCTGCGTGAATACAGTCAAAAAAAAAAACATCGGATTTAGAGTATGCCAAGATTGTTATGCACATATTTCCGTGTCTTGTGTTTCTTTCTGTTCGAAACATGCTAAGAATTGTCTGATTCATTAATCTTATTTAGAACCACGCCTCTTTTAAATACTCTGCGTTCCACAACAAAATAAGAGTATACTGGTTTTACGTTTAGTCTGTTTGCCTGTCAGCTTAAGTAAAATGACTTATTTATTGAATATGCATAAAGCATATATATCAGTGATCATCAGCAAAGTCGACTTAAGCATGTCCCTCGAACGCGACTAGAGCACTCTTACTTGATTTATAAATATAGAATTGTGTATACCAAACTTAAATAGATCATCTGTTCCTATGTACCCGAAATCAAACTTGTGTGTACAGAGTATGATGCAGTCACGAACTTTTGACATTCAAATAATTATTTATTTGGACAAACTCACCACAAAATTTACATCTCCGCGACAATTGTAGGCCTTGGCAAATTCCTCAATAGTATCCGTATCATTGATGGTGGTCGTCCAGCCGGTAGCAAGTATGACAACATTTTTATTTTTATCAAATTGGGGACTGTGCCACATAGCTTCAGCTTGAAGCAGTGGAAAATCCGTCTTGCTGCAGTGGGTACGCAACTGAAAGTTCATCTGTTTAATGTCCGGTGTGAATCTTGACCTGATCTTGTTTGAACTTAGCGCCTGAGAGCCTGAATATAAACGTGCAAGCGATATAAGGAAGTAGATTGTCATAGATTTAGTTTTACATTTGTTTTTAGATACTCACACAGATAGTTGATGGAGCTAGAGACATACTCAAGGGGATAGCCGGCTATAAGATTCTTGCTTCCCTCGAGCAGGCCCTGCGGCGTCGGCAATAGCCTTGGACTGAGAATGCTGGAACCGACATTCGTAATAGAACCAAACACATCGGGCACCGAATAGTCAATGCCGTGGGTCACGGTTGCAAGCAGCAACAGGTAAAACAGGCAATTCCTGAGATTGAAATTATGAGTTTGACAACGGCTTCCCATTCTGGACGACAGTCGCGAACGCAGTGAATGCCAAAAATGATTTATAAATGTATTTATAGTAGAAGACCCGTCAGCACCTTATAAGCGCATACTACACGGAGGGAGTGAGTGCAAATAATGCCGTACGACTAATCGACACTACGACAATATCGACAATTAAAACTGTTACCATATACAGATGCGGTAAAAATAATATTAATACTACGAGAATCTTGCCCATTTTATCAGAGAGAATTCGCCGTATTTGGAATGTGTGCATGTGTTCAGTTTGGATAATTTGCCACTATGTACAACAAATTTGGATACGTCGATTGTTTTTTATTTTTCATTTATAATTTCATTTTTTTTTTTTGTGAAAAACACAATATGTGTCGTTTAACAAAATAGAATGTTGCATCCGATTGATGCATTTTAATGAGGTTTATGCAAAAACATTCCGAATGGACATTTTCTAAAGCAGCGATTATATTATTTTGACCGCAGCTGTAAGAATATTTGATGCACAGCACAACAATCAGATATGGTGCACTTGTTTCTTAATTAGATTCTACGATATCATCCAAACATACACTCACTTCGCCTTCGTTTATTATTGTTAGTTCCAGCGGCGTTTTCTAATCTCAAGTTTTGCGAATGTTCTCCTCGTGTGATCTGCACCTTATTTGTATACAAAACGAATTAAATCTGATTTCGAATCGGCATCAAATCGTATAAGGCAAATAAAATGAAAACCGAAACAAAAACAAAATAAACGAAACTTAACGAATTGTTCGTACTACACTATAAATTAGATTAGACTACCTTTCTCCGATTCCAATAACTACTGAATCTATTCTCTACTCGGCCACTTTGTTATCATCTGAGCTTCAATTGTTGAAGATTGTAAACTAAGCTACACTAGATTTGCCATACTCAGTATCAAGTGAAAATCATTATATAATAATGCACTGATTACGAATTAGAACTCATAAGCTGGACAACATTCCTGGAAATATCCAGTACACTACACATTTCTCAGTGTAAACGCTTTAATCATCGATGCGGACATATGAAATGTTTGTTGACTACGACAGTTTCATATTAATAGGGGTATTTCGCAACTATTACTATGCTGCAGACGTACAATATCCGCCTCATTTGGAGTGCCCCGAACACAGACGTCACAAAGAACTATATACAAGTTGACATCAGCGATCGCACAAAATCATCAATCAGATCACGACCAACAGTTTATTCAGATTTCGAACAAAGATAACATGCAAGAGTTCGATTTCTACATATTTCATTATTCTGACATACATTATGTAAAGAAAATAAAATTAAATCATCTGTAATTAAGCTATATTTCAAATCAAAGGGTATTCATTTTTTCATATCAGTTTTAGATTAACACATCAAACACTTGAATGCTATGGAAACTCCCATCATTAACAAAACCAAATCGGAAAATGTATATACAATTTATGAAATGACTTGGCAGATTGTATCTCTGACCTGTTACTTGTATCTTAAATAGTTTCTGTTTGTTTTTGTGCTGGAAACGATCTAGTAATTTCTCTAAACGTTGGATGGAAATTGAATAGATCGAGGGAATGACAAAACTTACTTGTTGTATTATTTGAATAATTATACCTGTGTATATGTGCGCGTTATATATCAAACATAAATTTTTAAACCATTCTATTACATTTACAAGCGACCAGGTGTATTCTTAACATAATTCTCAGTAAACAAGAGTTATAACCAGTAAAAGTTTTATGACGGTCAGACGGCCATCTACCTAGGTAATTAACCAATTTGTTTTCTGAAGGCCATCCCTAATGACCGTAGACACTCTGAAAATTGAATAGATGGAGCATTACTTAGAAATGCATTTAGAATAACGTTTGTCATAAATATTATATTGCAATTTTCTGCAGCACAACTATTTAAAGACACGCCCCGGCAATATGAATTGCCTGTCAGCTTGCCCAATACTCAGCCACCAGTTCATTCCCTGCTCAGCAACTGCACCATTGTTGCAACTCGATGTATGTAGGTGCTCCCGACTTGTTAAAAAAAATACAACAACAAAAAACAGGCAACAGAAAAGTTAAGTATTTGCGTTAGGAAATGCTGCCAACAAAATGCGAATTAATAACAAAGTAACTTGTTGGTGTTGCTGTTGTTGGTGTTGCTGTTGTTGTTGTTGATGTTGCTGTGCTTGTGGGTGTGCGCGCAGCAATCACCAGAAACACACAAAAACAAAAACAACAACCACAACCACAACAACTTATTACATTGGTAATTTGTGTGCGCAAAAGTTTTGTTGGCCGCCCCACTGCCCCGCTTGGCTAACTGATATTACTGTTGTTGCTGCTGCTGCTGTTGTTGTTGTTGCTGCTGCTGCTATTATCGATGTTGTTGTTATTGTTGTTGTGGCGACTATTTGTTGCTGCTACCGTTGGCACGCTACAAGCAACAGCCACCGGCAGCACCAACAGTGGTAAGTGCTTGCTTGTAGCCAAAGAGCCGAAAAGTTGTAACAGGCAACGTGTCAAAAGATTTGACGAATAAAAGTGCAAGCTAATTACATATTACACTTACACTGCAATTACTTGTATTCGCAATTGCAATCTCCTATTCCTTCATTTACACAATGCAAAAGCAAAGTGTAATGTGTATTTTTATAATATTCAATTATAGTTAATTGCCTCTGCTCTGACATAATTCGATTGATATTGATATTCACAAATAAATGCTGAGACTCTTTAATAATATTAAAGATGTAAGTTATTTATTCACTTTTAACTCATGTAATTTTGAAAACATTCATTGATGAAAGTCTTCAGAGATTTTATTAATATAGCTTTAAATATATAATGTTTGTAATCAAATTGTTTATTTAAAGTTTCTATGTTCTAAAAATGTTTATTTCAAAATGTAGTAAGACGCATTATTTTTTAATAATTTCCAACATTCAATTCAAATATTTTAGCAACTCCTTAAAAATAGAATCAATTAGGTAAAAACAAGATTCAAATATATTACAAATGGGATTCAAAATACCTGCGATACAAACAATAATTGCAAGAAACATAGTATTATTAACGGAATTTATTAATCTCTTGTCTATGCATGTTCAGAGTGCACTCAAATTTGGAGCCACGTTCAATTTAGCGCATTTTCTTCGCAATAGCAAACTGTTTGGCAGTCACACTAAATATTGTCTACCGAGATACATATACATATGTATGTATCAGTATGTATACACGTATGTATGTATATATGTATGTATGTATTTACTATTTCTGTTATTGTGGCTTCTGCAATCTCTGAGATACATGCACGCGCGCATTGTTGGCATTGCTACGAAGTTAAATTGGATTTGCTGCAAACATAAATGTATCTATCTGTCTGTGGCTATGCATTTTGGTCGCTCTGCTAACGCTTTTAATTGTCTGGCAAGAGCCAGTTGTTGCCGCTGCTCGAATGCGTGTCGTATGGGCTACTTGCACAATCGAGTAAATACAAAAAAAAAATACCCTTACTTTCTTCATGCACCTGGATGTACTGTAGTTTGGGGCAACAACAAGAGCATAAGTCAAGCAACCCTCGTCTCTGGGTGGCCTTGGCTGCCTTGCGTTTCCACGCTCTAAGCTATCCGTTTCCGTTTTGTTGATCCACGCAATTAACAGCCACTTGGCGTATGGGTGCGAGGTGGTGCGAGGTGGTGCGAGATGGTGCGAGATGGTGCGAGGTGGTTGTTGCTGCTTCCGTATCGATATCGTCTTGACAAAGTCAGCATAGCAAAGAGCTAATAATATATGGCATTCGATTATGCAACCTTTTTCGCCTGCATAGAACTGGGGCCAGTCGCAAATATTACGTATACGCACGTTGCAACAACAGCTGCTGCTGCTGCTGCTGCTGCTGCTGCGGTGGCGTTGACGATGGTGTCGGCGCCTCTCATAATTGCGGCTATTCAATGGTCTGCCGACTAGCTTGGTTCAATTCGGTTCGGCTCAATCGCTGGCCGTCTGGGTGAGCTGGCCGAGCTGGCCAAGCTAGCCGCGCTCGCGTATACGTAATATAGACAATAAGTGCACAAAATTATCAGCTGCAGCACAGCGACCGCCTCGTCGTCGTGGTCGTCGTCGTCGTCGTCGTTGTCGGCAGATGTCCATTGCAACATGGATGGCCCAGCCAAGCTAAACAAAAGCGCTGCTAAATTTGGTTTTTGTTGTTGTTGTTGTTGTTGCGACTGGAAAATGCAGGAAAATGTGTGCCAAAAGCCAGCGTATAAATGCCAGCACTCTTGCCGAAAAGAAAATAGTCGACTTGCACCATTTCTACGCATCGGTAGCTAACCACATACAGTCCACAAATCCGCAGTCAAAATGTTCAACTGGCGTTTCAAACTGATCCTGTTGCTGGCCCAGGCGTTGAGCATCAATGCGGGCTACATTGGTGGTGAGCTAGCAGCTGGCATCCACTCACCTGGCCTGCTGGGCAGCTATGCGGGCGCTCTAAGCGGCGGCGAGGCACTTGCCAAACTGGATTTGGGTGGCAGCGATGTGTATTCGGATGAGCATGTAGATCATGAGGAGCTAGGATCACTGAATGACCACCTCAGTGAACACAGTGGAACACTGGGTGACCACCTTAGTGAGCACAGTTTTCCGTCCGACTATGGCAGCAGCGATGCAGGCGTGGAGTATGCCGAGGCCAGTGAACATCATGAGCACTACGAGTCGGAGCCGAAACTGGAGCTAGATCTGGAGGAGCACCATGGTGAGCAGCCTGTGCCAGGCATTGATCATGGCAAGGGTGCCTTCAGCTACAGTACGCTCTACGAGTTCAAGGATAGACAGGAGCACGAACAGCACCAGCTGGAGCATCAGCAGCAGGAGGAGCACGTCGCGCATCAGCTGGAGCTGGAGCACCAGCATAATGTTCTCGAGCACCAGCTGGATTTTCATTAAGACTGTGATCGCCGTTAATACTAGCAAAATTTTTTTTTTATACCCAAGTATATACATATATATGTTTTCTCTGCAATAAATTTACTAACTTAATCTCTTCAAATGACAGTGTTTTGTGCAGTTTTTGAAGGATATAACGGAAGGAAAGAAACGGTTGCTACAAACTTAATTTTTTCTCTTTTTTTTTACTTAAATGTCCCAAAGCTTATTTTGAAAACTCCTCACATGCGTCCAAGTCGATAAGCGGGTGGAAAATTGTGCTTTCTAGTGGCCATGGGACTTTACATTGTTTGTGTTGCGTTCCTGGAAGTCCAGATTATCGCTGATCGTCAGACGCGGCTGATGTGCAGCAGGCACTGACAACAGCCCATCCAGTGCATAGAGGTGCGGAAGGATTGGGTGGTATGAGCTGCTACTGGTGGCACTGCTCTCGGCTAACGGCAACAGCAGTAATTGTGTTTTGTCATCGGGTGCCAGCTGCAGCACGGCAGAGCTGATGTGTATCACCGGACCGTAATCTGTGGTCATGTATAAAACGAAACATGAATTAGGATTCCCTTTTGATGAATACGCACCGTTGCCAACGCGTTTGGCATCGCCTCTATTCCGTTGTTGTGGTTGCTGCTGCTGTTGCTGCTGCGACTTCTGGTGTGGCAAAGCCTCACCAGCAACCAACACAAGCAGTAAAAGCATGTGCATCAAGTAGCCGTCACAAATGTGCATTGTGTCCATTGACAATAGACAAAGTGGCAACTGGCAGCGGAAGGCACTCAAATGTTATTTATATGTTGCCTCAGCGGATGTCGCACGTCTTGGCTGAACGCCCATTGGGGCTCTCTGTTGACACCAGATGTCTGCACTTGCCACCACCAATAGAACCCGTAACACTTCACTGACCAGCTACCAGCTAGCTTGAGAATTCTAGATAAGACAAGTGGCTGCGTTTTAAGCGTGCTGTAATTGGGGATTCGGATTGCAGTAGGGGAAGCGTATACGACTAAATGATGACCTGTAGACAAATTTGAGTCAAGAGTGACGGATAATCAAAGCATTCCTAAAACCTAAATCGTGCTTGCTTTCACAGTTTTGATTAGGATTATTTAACATTGATTAGATTAAGACTAAATCAATGTTACTTGAACAGAAGAACTATTGGAACTACATATATCATGGTGCAATCCTATGCAGTAAGTCATTCCAAGTAGAACTTTCGATATTGTATTAAGACAAATCAAAAAGTTTCCCATGATTTATGTTTGAGTGGCATTAGTAGCACAGTACGCAATTGTCTTATACAGATCCACGTCATCGTCGTTGGCATGGATTCGTTAGTATTTGCGCTTGATCACAGTTAGCAGTTAGGTGATAACTTTTCTCAAATACTTGTTGACTTGTATATGCGGTGTAGAACACAACGAACCGAGCCAACAGTCCAAAGACAAAATTAAGAAAAACCTAACCAACAAAATAAACAAGGCACGAAAAAAAAAACAAAAAAAAAAAAAAAAAATTTTGGGAAACAACGGGAACGATAGAAAGTCTCGATGATACTCATAACATCATTTAAGGTCAATATAATTTACGCCTGTTTGGGAATATTACACAATAAGATGACATTTTATTTTCGGTAACAGGGTATATACACAGCAATAGATTTTAGATCATAGATGCGAATACAGAGAAAAATATCAATTAGCGCGAAAAGTATTCGATAATGTGTTTAGAACTATACAAAAAAAAAAATAATAGTAATAATAATTATATAAACAGTTGGAGTTGCCTGTGGTCACAAGGGGGGGTGAAGGACTAGCTTGGACTGGCTTAGCAGCCAGCGGCCAGTTTCTCCCAGATGCCACCACTCTTCCAGCCGCCACCGCCACCGTTGTTGCTGTAGCTGCTGCCGCCAGCATTGTTCCAGCCAGCGTTGTTCCAGCCAGCGTTGCTGTAGCTGCCACCACCGTTGCTCCAGCTGGGTGGGCCGTAAACGGGGCTGGGCACATGGTTCACACCGCTGCTGTCCGCATCAACAATGACCTTGATGGTCTTCACATACTGCTGCACAGGCCGCACCGGTTGTGGTGCTGGCACCGAGTATGTAACGGGAACGGGCGCTGGCTGCACACGCACCACCGGCTGTGGCGCGGGCACCGAGTAGCTAATTGGAGCTGGTTGTGGCGCGGGCACTGAGTACGTAATTGGCGCTGGCTGCACGCGCACCACCGGCTGTGGCGCGGGCACTGAGTATGTGACCGGTACGGGCTGTGGTGCGGGCACCGAATAGCTAACTGGCGCTGGTGCCGAGTATGTAATGGGTGCTGGTGCTGGGGCAGAGTAGCTCACAGCTGGCGCTGCCTGGATGGGTGCAGAAACGCCGCTGGAGTAACTGCCGGCGTTGGCATAGCTGTTGCTATAGCCGCCACCATAGCCACCGCCATAACCACCGCCATAGCCGCCACCATAACCACCATTAGACCGCGCATAGCTTTGAGGCTGCTCCACCACTTTGATGACCTTGATTACCTGTTCATTGCCGCCGCCATAACCACCGCCATAGCCGCCGCCATAACCACCGCTATAGCCACCGCCATAACCACCACCACCGTTATAACCACCGCCATAGCTGCCGCCTCCGTAGCCACCGCCGGATCCATAGTTGTTGTACACTGGTCGGCTGGACTGCGTATAGTAGCCTTGGTTGTATCCACCCGAGTAACCGCCGCTGCCATAGCCGCCGCCATAGCCGCTGCCGTAGCTGCTGCCACCACCACCACCACCACCACCGCCGGTAAAAGCTTTGAGTAGAGCCAGTTTGGCGCCCAGGAAGGCCTGGGCGGGTGCACCGAGCGCCAGTAGCGCAACAACAATGCAAACGAATAGCTTCATCTCACTGGAAAATGCGTGTCGCTGTGCTGGAGGGGATGAATGCGTCTGCTGCTTGGTCTGGACACAACTCAACTGATGTCCACAGATGCCGATACGCACAAATTTATAGGCCAACCGCCAGCAGCCGGCGTCGCAACTATGTCGCAGTCCCTTGCCTCGCTCCCAAGTGCGCGTGTGCGTGTGTCTGTGTCTGTGTGTGTCTGTGTGTGTAGTTCTAATAATACAAATCTTATATTTCACTCTGGACCCGATCGACGAAAACGTCGGCAGCAACGGCAGCCAAAGCAGCAACAACAGCAGCAACAGCAGCGACACTTTGGTGCTCATCAAGGTGTTTGCTTAATTCATAAATAGTTACTTACGGGCCACACCAAAACGTCAAAAACTAAGGCGTGTCCACAGGTAACTGGCTAACCATCCAAATAACCCCCCTGCTATCTACATATTGATATGTATGTGTATTTAGCTAGCTATCCATCTATCCAGCTATCTGTCTCTCAGCCTGTCTGTCTGTCTGGCTGTCTGTCTGTCTGTCAACTCAACTACTTAACCATAAACTGAAGTATTTTCTCACCTCTCTAAGCAAATAAGCTTGGTTTGCCGTCAACCGTCAAACCGATTCGCAAGAAGCGCAGGTAATTCCCAAAATGCTGTTACACAAAGAGAAATGGGGGGGCATCCAAATCTAAATAGATTTCTATAATATAAATTAAGTATGGACATAAGTATATTTATATATATATTTTAAAACTAGTATACATTTATATTTATTTTGTAAACTTAAATTGCTTTGGCAATAAATGCATTATTAGATAATACTCAATTTCCCGAAGACTCAGATACTCCAGTATAGTGATGGCTTAAATTAAGAGATCTGACAAAACTATAACTATATGTGTAGTCAGAATACCAAATGCAATTGATAATTATTCGATTTCAGTGTATTGCGCTTGATTAGCAGTGAATATTGATAATTTTTAATTAATTCCAGATAGGAATGCTGTCAAGCTCTTGAAAAAAAAATGCTTCAAACTTTTAGGTGTCATGTCTATATTTCTCCACAAAAAAACCAAATGAAACTTACCTTTTTCTGCAACCTATTTATACCCTAACACAGAAGGCATAATACTTTTGTCGTCTAGTGTGCAATCACAGGACTAAATTGAACCACTTCAGCTTATACCATTGGAACAATCGGTTGGTCTATTTAAATTGATAATGCAATTTCAAGCTGAGCTAGACTTCGGTCTGCAAGTGTATGCGATCTTCGATGTGGGTAAGATAGCGGTTCTTTGCAGGTATATTTTTTTTTTTTTTGCAATACATTATACAACTCATTGTCATATAAAAGCAGTAAAAATTACACTAAAATTTCGCACTTGATTGGATTGCTTCCAATATAATATATATATATATGTACATTTTTGCGCAGTGCACATAGTTTCATAAATGCGTATACATATTTACAGACATACACATTATGTACACTTTTACATAGCAGTGTTGTTATGTGCTCATTGTATATACATATGTACATATAGTATGTATAGAGGAACATACCATACATACTCGTATTGTCATTCATTCACTCGAGATCTTGTGCATGGCTACACGTAGCTACTGCTCTTACCTTTGGGCATGGCTTTGGCTACGACTGTGGAATTGGATGTGCTAACCGAGCGAGCAAAATGCTGTGCAAACAGTTCCCAAGTCAACTCAAAGCTAAACCAAAACCAAAACGTGTACCACGTCCGCTTCTCAAAGGGCCCGTTTTGCCTCGATTTCGGGGCATAGTTATTCAAACAGGGTTCAGGTATTGGGCCCTTCGCCCATTTGTTATAATGTAGATTGCATAGATTGTTATAATTTGGTATGCAAATTCAGAACAGATCCCAATGAGTCTCTGACAACGTGTACAACATTTTCATTATTTAACCGGCTCCAGCAATCAACAGATTTTATTTGTGGTTAAATTCCTACATCAAATTTCTAGCTGCAAAAAGTAGAAACAAAAAAAAAGCAGCTAGACAAATGGTGCTTACTATGAATACAAGTTCATAAATATCTATTTATTTTTCACTTTATTAATATTTCCTCCTAACTTCCTTCCTTAGCAGTTAAGGGATAACAAGCCCTTCGAATTATTTTAAAACTAGCTCTTAAAAATAGTTGCGTTGCTTTCGAAAAATGTTTGCGTTGCTTTAAATCGCTTAGCTATTTCAAAGTGTTCAGTTATTGCTTCTGTTTGGGGATTTTAGCTCTTCCATTCGCCGAACTGGGCAAATATGAAATCATAGTTAATTTGCATATTGCAAGATTTCAAGTTTTGCACCTTTCGACTTGAGACAATTTGTAGGCAGTTGGCGTACAATATTCTTGGGCCACTATTCGGTTTTGGGTTAGAGGGGCGGGCAGGGGGGGAGGGGCGTTGGTTATGCCTGTTTGGCACTTCATTACCATTTGAACATTTGTGAGCTAAGTGAATGTGTCCACACAGTGCGTGATGCTGTCAACCTCTATGCTGCTCTCCAGCACGGACTACGGTCTACTCTCAATTTCATTTCTCGCTCCGTTTTAGATTGAAGGTCAACGCATTGTGGCACATCATTGGCCTGTGCTCATTGTTTGGCTAAGAGATTTGGTAATCGCCGCATAATGAAATTCAATTGTGCGAGTTCCAAAAATAAATATCTACATATCTACCTTTCCAACAATACTAGCCTACTCGGGTTGGAATGCATTTATGTATTATTATAATTATCATGCTAGTCTGTTAACAATTTTCGTTGGTTTTTTTTTTCTTTTTCAAGGGAGAGTACTAAGAGTAAAAATTGTACATCCTTCTTAAATATATAGAACTGTAGTTGCATTTTAATGATTAATTTTATTTTTATTTCGTAAGGGTTTTACACCATCGTGGAGTTCAAAACCGTAAGATTTAATAAATACTTTACAGGTTTTTTCTCATTTTATTCAATTTCGTATATTTATAGTTACCAAAAAAAAATTAGATGTTACGAAAATAGAAACAAATCGCTTTCATCCGTCACATCATCACCGTCATCGCTGCTTAGCACCAACCACCGCCGCCCAAGGCGGCTGGCGCACCAAAACCAAGTCCAAAGCCACCGCCGGCACCATAGCCAGAGCCAAAGCCATACGATACAGGTACTGGAGCACCGCCACCGTACCCACCGAAGCCACCGTAACCACCTCCAATGCCACTTCCAATGCCACCTCCAATGCCGCCCAAATAGCCAGCACCGCCGGCAATGACTGGCGTTGAGGCCACAGATGTGACAACGGGTGTGACCACAGCCGATGTGGAAATGGCTGGCACAGCACCAACAAAGCCACCACTGCCATAGCCGCCACCATAGCCGCCTCCATAGCCGCCTCCATAGCCACCTCCATAGCCGCCTCCATAGCCGCCCCCGTAGCCACCACCTGGCAGCACCGATACCTTGATGACCTTAACCACATTATCGCCGCCACCGTAGCCGCCACCGTAACCGCCACCGTAGCCGCCGCCGTAGCCGCCGCCGTAGCCACCGCCGTAGCCACCGCCGTAGCCGCCGCCGTAGCCACCGCCGGAAGCGGCATAGGGATAGGCAGCACCATAGCCGCCACCTCCAGCGCCGCCAATCACCAGTCCCAGCTTGCCAAAGGTGGCCTCATTGGGCGCCACCAGTGCGGCTAACAGGAGTACGGGCAACGTAATGGCAGAGATCT
This sequence comes from Drosophila anomalipes, assembly GCA_035041615.1. Taxonomy (NCBI): domain Eukaryota; kingdom Metazoa; phylum Arthropoda; class Insecta; order Diptera; family Drosophilidae; genus Drosophila; species Drosophila anomalipes. The sequence continues at coordinate 6,721,125 of JAWNKZ010000254.1, forward strand.
TCATATTGTTTCTCCAAGTTAAATCTATCCACAGATGATGTTGCTGTTGCTGTTGCGGTTGCGATTGCGATTGTTGGACCTCTGCACTTGAGTGGACACTGACTGCTGACTGACTGTTGAACTTTGTTGACCGCCGACGAGCATTTATAGGCAACAGCTCCAGGGGCACGCACAATGCCTGGCTATTGTTCTTGTGCCCTTTTGGCGGGCATTGGTCAATTGGTGTGAATTGCTTAATGAGCAACCAACTTACCAACTAAACCTCAGTACGAAATGCTTAAAATATGTCAAAGTCAATTTGCTCAGTTGTGGTTAGTTGCCACGCGGTGCTTACCCTTAGAACCCCTAGTCGTGCTCACAGCCGGAACCCAAACCCATAAAACAAATATAAAAGTAAAAAGTCAAATCGCAGATGTGCTCATCTTTGTCACAAAACCCATAGAGAATGCGACTATTGTAATTGTTAATGGGTGTTAAATGGAATTAACACTTTCGTTTTTCATTGACGCTATATGTCGATATAGGTATGTATGTGCATAATGGGATCTAATGATCACCGATCATGCGAATACTTGATCAGCTTAACACACAATTCCCAATTGTTTGCACAGCTGCTCAATTTCTATATGCAATGCTGCACAATATCTATGTGTGTCAATATGAAGTAGCTCTTTGTTATACCACAAAACAGATGAGGCATTGATCGTTAGAATATATCGCCACTGCTGATCACCAAAAAGCTTAAGCAGTCAACCGGCTCGCAACAAAGTTGGGATCGGTTGCCAGATCAACATTCCACCTATTTTAATGTTTTCTTCCCAACTCCCAATTCTTTCTCCCTGTTACTCTGTTTCTCCCTCTCTCTCTCTCTCTCTCTCTCTCTCTCTCTCTCTCGCGCGCTCTCTGATCTCTTTGTAACCTTACGTAAGATTTTTTTTCTTAAAACTTAAAGCAAATCTTGGCTGCACTTCCCTAAAATATATTTATCTACTCGCTTTCAGTCTAATATCGATATTTTTACCTTGACATCTTATCTGCTCCAGCTCCAGCTGTAACTCGATTTTTTTTTGACATGATTTTGAATTTACATAGCCAATATATATGAGGGTTTTGCATTTGAGATATAACATTTTTGTACAATAGCATTAATTTAGAGATTTGTATTGGTATCCCATGCGGTTTTTAATCGGTTAATTGTTTATTGTTTTTATTGAGGCAGCAGGCTTACAATTTTCTGAAAGGGAATTATTGTATTGAGAGTGTACTTACTAACATAGTTAGAGCACTCGCTCTATATATCAATTTCAAAATTCTCCATTTTTTAATATCTATGCACCTTGAACTGTTTTGGACCAATTCAATTAACACCAAATTCCAAATTGCAGAAATGAAAAACCGATTCAAAGAGACGAAAAAAAATGACAAAACTATGGAGTCGAGCAGCAGTTGCAACTCGAAAATGTCGGTGCTGCCACCGCTGCCACCGCCACTGCCGATCACTGGACTGGTGTCCGGGGAGAAGCCCTGGCCGCGCAAGGCTCAGCAATGTGTATATTATAGCACCGATTGTGATAAGACGGCGCTGATCAATAATTTTCAGAAACGGGGCTGGCAGAAAGTGCACGCCTTTAATGGCGAATGGAATCTGTACTGGGCCTACTCCCAGAATTGTCGCTACATCTTTGGGGTCGATCATCCCTATCGCATGCGATCCGATCAGTGAGTACATTTCTATAATCAGTAAAACGCCAAAATTCCTCAAAAATTAGTGAATGAGTGTTCTGCCTACTTTTCCGACCGTGGAGCTGCATTTTTCCAAAGTTTTCTGACTTACTATCTTCTTCTTTCTGTATGAAGATCAGTTGACAAATATAATCGATATGTCTTGCAGAATGATCAATCACTTTCCCAACTCGGTAGAGCTGTCGCGCAAGGATCTGCTTGTGAAGAACATAAAGCGCTACCGCAAGGATCTGGAACGCAAGGGCGACGCACTGGCCGACCAGCATCCGATGCAAACGAAACTGGGCAACGGTGGCACACGATATATGCACCTGGACATAATACCGATCACATTTGTACTACCCTCCGATTACAATCTGTTTGTGCAGGAATTTCACAAGAATCCGGCCAGCACTTGGATCGTTAAGCCATCGCATAAATCGCAAGGTGTTGGCATCTATTTGATCAACAAACTATCCAAGCTGAAAAGATACGCCTATGAGGCGCGCAAGTTCTATCCACACTTCCATCGCGACACCTGCATCATCTCCAAATACATTGATAATCCCCTGCTGATTGGCGGCAAGAAGTTCGATCTGCGTCTGTACGTGTTAGTCACCACATTCAATCCGATCAAGGCCTATCTGTATAATGAGGGATTTTGCCGATTTTGCACACAGAGATACGATCAAGCCGAAATCGATAATGTCTTTATGCATCTCACAAATGTTAGCATACAAAAGAATAATGTAAGTTCAACTATTTCGATACACAATTATCCATTGATAATGCGGCATTGCAGAAAGAGTACAATAACATACATGGTGGCAAGTGGTCCATGCAGAATCTATGCCTCTATTTGGATAGCATACGAGGCGAGGGCGTCTCGAAGCAGCTCTCACGACGCATTTCAGAGACGATACGCCACTCACTGGACGCTGTGGCGCCGGTGATGGCCAACGATCGGCATTGCTTTGAGGTCTACGGCTATGATATAATTATTGATAACAATCTGAAGCCATGGCTCATCGAGATCAATACATCGCCATCGATTCACTCGACCACCAAGAATGATTGCACGCTGAAGACACGTCTGATTGATAATGTGCTCGATGTGGTCATACCACCGAGCGGAATGCCCGAGTGAGTTTATCTCTTTAGCCTACTACAATTGTATTATTTGAAAATTTAAAAAAATACTTTTTCGCTGTCATTTATTGATTTAATTTCAAGACGCTAACACACATTGTTCTCTCAAATTCACAACTATAGTGAACGCTGGTCCAAAACACCCAACCTGGAATCGCTGAAGAACTTTACTCTGCTAACGCCGATCGTGCTACCAAAGTCCCAGAAATTGCGCACGACAACAGTGGCACCATCAGCGCTAGCAGGGACTGCGGCACCACTGCAATCAAGCATAAGAAAATTAGCCAAAAGGAAAAGCAAGAATTATGCAAAGCGTTTAATGGGTGGCGCTAACTTTGCCACGGCGTCCAAAGGTCATTCGAAACATACACTTGCGCCCCGGACAGCAACTCTGTCGATGCCAGCAGCAGCACATAGCAAAGGATCTCATATCAAGAAATCAGCCGAGCCAACAACAATGTCGAAAAACTTATCAAAACGCAATGAGGATGCGTTGTCGAAAAACGTGCGGAAATAAATCGGCATATATCAGATATAATATGTCATAATTGTAAAAGATATTGTGATAATAAGTGAGTGGTCCAAAAAAAATATTCAAATATTAAAGCCTATGCTATGAAGTGCGGAATAAATTGTAAAAAACGCATCGATTGTTATCATTATATCACTGAAATCCGATAACTCGTTCAAAATCTATTCAAATTTTAACAATTTAGTGGCATAAGTTGCAAAGTAAGTTAAGTCGTTAAGCTATCTAGACTTTTGTGGACTGTTGTGCGCCAATTTTATGCCACAACAAAAACAAAAAGATATAGAAGTTTTAACGATCATACAAAATGAGAAACACACAATTGTTATTTTGATATATATATATAGAAACTTAAAATATTTATTTCGCAACAGAATTTTGCAATATACAAAATACACAAAATTTACAATATGTAGCGTATGTGTATGGATTATATATATACGATCTAATTTGAAGTTGTCTTGATAAACGTTCAGTTTTAGCTGGACAATGTTCACTTAATGCTAATACATAATAATTAATGTTTAAATATAAGTTAAGCTTGTATAAAGATTACATGTTTCGTGTATTATTTAAAACAAAAATTTATCGGGACTCTCAAGTTTTACTTTTCAACTTTTATTTTTGCATACAAAATGGCGCCTGCTTTAAAGCTAAACAAAAAAAAAAAAAAAGAATAGTTTTTTATATAAATAATATATAGGTAAATATATGTATTATGTCTATATGTATATGTCTGCTATATATTTACAACATGATTTTGGCTTGGTTGAAGCGCCTAATACAATTTGAAGTGATTTGCATTTATACAAAATAAATCGATTTATTTTGGTTTTAGGTTCAAGAACATTTTAACAAATATCTTTTTAGATGTATTGCTTTTTTTGAGACTTGAATGCAGCCCATATTTTGAAGTAAGTATTTTTCGTATGAAATAATATTTCGTTTAACTTTTGCCTTTCTACGCTTGCTTCATATCGTTTGCCTAACAACTAAATGTAATAGTTATTTACATGGTCTTTGACTTAGAGTTAGCGATTAATACAATAAGTGTAACTTAATTTAAGCGCAGTGCATTGGTTTTTTCGCTTTCGCATTTGAATTTAACATTTTATATTTGAATTGAGAGCAGCGTTTTTGTCGTTCTGCTGTTCAACAAGCGCTTTCCATGGAATACTTTCATTGTTTTATGTATTTTTTAATGGACTTAACTATAAGCATATATGTGTGTGTGTGTTTGTGTGTTGTGTGTGGCCACAGTTGGTTGCCCTTGTCAAATGATAAACAAATATTCCATTTTATTTTAATTTCTTAGCAAGAAAAAAAAAAAAAGAAAAGAATAAACAAACTGGTTGCCAGTTGATTGATTGCTTTGCCGGCCGCTTGCGTCTCACTCACAATGCGATCCGTCCCCAAGCTCAGCACTCGGTGGCATAGTAGAAGACCTCCACCTCGCTCAGCTCTGTGTGGCGACTGTGCTGGCTATCCACGAGGACGTCGCGTGTGGCGCGCGCACGCGCCAGCACCTATAGTCACACCTTGGATGCATGCGGCTGTGCGCCGGCGGCACTGCCATATTGCGATTGCGGCTGCGCTGCTGTCGACATCTTTTGCACCGTCTGATATGTGGGCTGCTGTGCCTGCGATTGCAACTGCGGCATACCGGTCTGCTCGCGTATGGTCACCTGTGTGACAAACGGTCCGCGGCTCCGTGCACTGCTGTTCAACGATGCCGGCGAGTAACCGTTGCGCGCCGCTGCCTTCCAGTGCGGCTGTGCCACATTCACGCTGATCGGCGACGGCGAGTTGCCATTGTGATGGCCCAGTCCATGTCCATGACTATGGCTGTGCTTGATGCTGCCAACGCGCTGCTGCTGCTGCTGCACCGTATCATACTCATAGTAGCTGCTAATGGGTCGCATGCCATTGGACTGCTGGTGCACAGCTGCTGGGGCGGGGGCCAGTGGCAGTGGCGGCTGCTGTGGACTGTGTGAGGAGGAATGCATACTGATATCCTGCGAGCGAGCGCTGCGCTGCGAATGGTAATGCTGATGGCGGCGACTGCAAAACGGAAGCCAAGAAGCACAGTTCGAATATTATACAAATGGGTGTGAGGGGGTCTGTAGGGGTGTGAGGGTGTGAGGGTGTAAGGGTGTAAGGGTGTGAGGGTGTAAGGGTGTGAGGGTGTAAGGGTGTGTGTGTGTTTGCGGCATATACTCTACTCAAAAACCAAAGCTGTGTGTTAGTTTGGGTGTGCGTGCGTGTGTGTGTGCGTGTGTGTGTATGTGTGTGTGTGTGTGTGTGTGTGTTACCTTTCGGCCTCGACCTTGATGCGCTGCCTGATCACCTGCTGTCGCATGCATTCGAGCGTCGACTCGGAGAGCGTCTCTTCAACGCCGTCGCTGTTGTTAGAATATGAGGCATGATATGTGATTTTGTTGTTTGTTGATGTTGTTGTTGTTGTTGTCGCAGTGTTGTTGTTGTTGTTGTTGTTGTTGTTGTTGTGTGAGTAGTGTATGAACAAGTGAGTGAAAGAAACACAAATTAGACAAAGAAAGTGAGAGACAGAGAGAGAGAGAGAGAGAGAGAGAGACAGAGATAGAGACATGAAACAGAGTACACGTACAAAACAGTAATAGCCACAAAAATATATCTATTCAAGTTTCAACGCCAACTAACCGACTAACCAACTAAACTTAACACCAATTTCGGTCTCAATGACTCAACTGCTATGCAAAACTATATTGAAACTGGCTTAACTTCAAAACTATATTGAAACTGGCTTAACTTCAAAAATGCGTTCTTAACATGGCTTCTCTTACGCACATTAAAATCTATTTTATTTCATTTATAAAAAAAAAGCTATAAAATCAATAATAAACATCTAAATACGTAAATTATATTACTGACTTACTAAAAAATAATAAATATTAAAATGGCTTAGAGGATTTGATAACAAAACTGATCTTCTAGAATAGAAAACTTTATAACGTTTTTCGCTTAGTCATTTAGTCAATCCTAAACAAACGATCTAGTTAGGCCAATACTGTTTTACCCAATGAAAGAATTGGGAAGAAATGAATTATATAATTGCTTAGATGAACAGAGAAAACCCACATACAAGTATTATGTAATCTATACGCGTGTTAACCAGCACCTGCTGCACTTAAATATATTTTAATTACAGAATGGACAAGATGGATAACAAACAATGAGCAATGCGGGCAGCAATGTAACCAGGCACAGCCTCTCACCTAATCTGATGCTGATGCAGATCTTCATAGTTGGCATAATGCTGATAGCGATGATTGAATATATCATTCTGATGTATGCCACCATTAAGCGTACTGCTACCGCCACCGCTGCCGCCACCGCCTCCACCGCCGCCACTGCCAGCTGTTGATACTGCACCGCCTGGCGCACCACCACCACCAGCTGAATTTGGCGCTGGTAGCGGCGGCGGTGGCTGATACGCTGGCGGTTTGCCGTTCCGTTCCAATGCTGCCAGTGCAGCGGCTGGAATTTGCTGCTGCTGCTGCTGCTGCTGCTGTAACTGCTGCTGCTGCTGCAACTGCTGCGATTGCTGCTGCGAAGAGTTTGTTGGCGTTGATGACACAATCGAGGATGTGGCATAGCCCTCGACGGGCACAACGCCATCCTTGCGATTCTTGCCAAAGCGAAACATGTGTCCAATGCCGCGCAATATGCTCGGCTTCTTGGCGCGCGACTTGCTGCCATGTTTGCCATCATTCAGGGAGCTCTGGAAGGGTCCATTGCGCTGCGAGGCGAAGCCGCCCTCGTGATCGCCATCCTCCAGCAGCCAGGTCTTGCGCGGCTCTAAAATAGTGGGTGAGTTTCAGTCAAGTCAACACAAGTCAATTGAAATAGTTAGCGCTTTTACTACTCACTGTTGGCATCCGGCTCGCTAACGACGGCAGCACGCAGGCTATCCTCCCGTCCACGTCCGCGTGGTGCACGCAACGCATGATGGCCGCGCGGCTCATCGGACATTTGCAGCTCCTGGACCATCGTTTGCAGCGACTCCAGCGACGAGGACTTCTTCAAGCCCAGCGACGGTCCCAAATCGCCCAGTTGATCACGCGCCTCCAACTCGGCGGCCAGCAGCAGCTGCTGCTGCTGCGCACGCTGCTCGATATGCGAACTGGTCTTGGCGTGCTTATATCCCGCTGCCGCTGCTGCTGCCGCCATTTGGGCATTGGCGCTGGCAATGCGAGCCGTCAGCGATTCGATGGAGCCGCCATAGACGGCCGATTTGGTTAGCTGAATGCGTCGTTCGCGTTCCCGCTCCTCGCGCAGCTTCTTGTTGCGCTGATAGGTGCCCGTCTCGCGGGCATCCAGCGCCGCGTGATGCTTCTCCGAGATGCTTCGCCGACCGAGCGCATCTCGCGAGAAATGCTCCACGCCCGAATTGTTCGTCTCCAGGCTCAGCTGGGACGAGTATGTGGCATCGAAATTGGCCACACCGGCGCCCGTTGTTCCAGTGCCACCCACTCCACTCTGCCCCATGCCGGCGGCGCTCGTTAGCGATGTGTTCGCGCTGCTCGAGTTGCAGTGCTGGGCATCGTGTGCGCGCACCGGCAGCGTCCTGCAAAAGGATGATAACAACAGAGAAGGACCGCAATAAGTTTAACTGAATCAAGCATTTAATTTGATCATTGAAGACTCACGGTGACATGGGCTCCGCATCGTCCTCGATGAGCAGCGCCGTGTTGCCATGGCCATTGAGTAATTGCAACGGCGCCGGCGACCAGTTATCATTGGTGGCCATGTAGTAGCTTTCGTTGCGCAACGCCCCATTTTGGCCACCACCCAGCGGCGGTGGTGGCAAACGACGCTGCTGTGACTGTGACTGTGACTGCGATTGTTGCTGCTGTTGTTGCTGCTGCTGTTGCTGCTGCTGTTGCTGCTGCTGCTGCTGTGCTGGCTGCGTTGAGTTTGTGGAGCAAATGCCACCGGTTAGACGATCCAAAACGGGATTGCTCCATCTGTGAATGGTTGGAAATGAGTAAAACTGAGATTAAGCACAAGCTGCATTTCTATTTCTAAGCCGATTATTTAGGTCACCAAATTGGCCACTTTAAGAACCCGACTCAAAACGACTTGTGTAGAAAAATCCTCGAATCAAAGCTGCACATACTATTTTTGTAGACATACCAACCAACCAAGCCAAACCACTTGCAAACAAATTCTCGATTCGGCAATTCGATTCGACATCGGCTTAAATAAGTTGACTGTACACAAAGTATTATATAGCTATACACAATTAGCTATATTTCGATCTCTCCTTGTCAATTCAACTCGTAATCCATTAATTTCTTCACTTACCTATTCATATCGCTGCTAGCGCTGCCTGGTCCATTGCCATTGGCACGCGGTTCTCGCTTCTCCGGGCTCAAATATATAACTGTGGCGCCAGAGTTGTCGCTGGCATTGGAGCTGCTGTTGTTGTTGTTGCTGTTGCTGTTGCTGTTGATGTTAATATTACCGCTGCTGCTACTGTTGCTATTGCTATTGCTATTGATATTGATATTGCTATTGCTATTGCTATTGCTGTTGATATGGCAATGGCTATGCTCCAGTATATCATTGGAGCTGGCCGACCGTAGGATCTTGCGTCCGACTAGCAGTGTAATGGTGCCCGGATGCTTGCCCGGATTGTTGACCATGGCGCGACGCAGCGTCTCCATGGCCTCAGCGTTGTTCTGGCCGCGCAACGAGACCCCATTGACGCTCAACAGTTGATCGTTCATGCGCAGGCGACCGTCGCGCGATGCGGCGCCACCATGGATGACATTCTTCACAAATATGCCCAGATCCCCGTCGTGTTTAATGGCGCTGCTGGCGCTGGCCGTCGACGCGTTTAGATTGGAGCACGTCTTGCCCTTCACACTGACACCCAGGCCAGCCTTCTCAGTATCGTGGACGGGTATGTGCAAAGTTAGCTCCTCTCGCGAATGCCAGCTGCTGCTGCTACTGCTCGGCGGCAGGCTGTCCTGTGGATGCAATATGCCGATGGATGGTTAGGACTACGAACAGTTCTACTCCACATCAATTAAACACTTACATTGGAAGCCGCTGACTCGCTGCCCGCATCAATAAAATGCTGAGATTCATTGAGCTGTGCCTGCTGCTGCATCTGCTGCTGCTGGAAGAGCGAGCGGGCGCTGCTCGACTTTTGCACTGGAATCGGGACGTTAACTGAAGCGGCAACGAGTGGTGCCACCTCCTCCAGTTGATCGGATGATGGCGGCTGCAATGGTTTCAATCTTGTTATGATATTTGCCGTACAATAAATAAATAATTCACACTTACACCACCAACGGGCAGCTCGGCCAGCTCCTGTTGCCGGGAGACGACAATGCGGACTGTGGCGCCGGCTGGCATGCCACGCAATATGGCGACCACATCGGTTTGGGTCTTGCCGGTCATCGGCGTGCCATCGACCTCGAGCAGACGATCGCCGGGCTTCAGGCGTCCATCTTCAATGGCGGCACCGCGCGGCAATATGTTCTTAATGTAAATGGGACAATGTCCGCCCGCCGGATTGTCGCGTGTCGTCACCGAGAAGCCCAAGCCATTGGGCCCCTTTTTAAGCAGAATCTCGATCTTGCGGCCCAGTTTGCGTGTATTGGCCACCTGCAGCGAGGTGCCCACCGGCGCCGCATGCGGTTTACGTGTTGGCGAAACGGTTGCCACTTCCACCATTTCGGCCACTTTGGAGTCGCGTCGCTGCTGCTGCTGCTGTTGATGGCGACGATGCTGATCGCCGCGCAGCACGCGCACTCTCAACTCGGAGCACTCGAGGGCGCGTCGCAGCTGATCCTGCACCTGTGACTCGCTGAGCCCGATCAGCTTGAGGCCGTTGATCTCGAGGATGCGATCCTCGCGACGCAAACGGCCGCGTTCGGCCCGACTGCCGGGCTCCACGTGCTGGACGAGCAGCCCGCCGCCATGCTCCTTGTCCGGCATGGCAGTTAGGCCCAGCGGGCTGCCGTACTCGTTGATGATGAGCAGCATCTCACCATCCTTCTCCCGTATGGACTCGTACGCCTGGCCCAATGGCTCCTTGCGTTTGCTTTCGCGCGGCAGCGATTTGCTCGAATATGCGCTATTGGGCAGCGATGTGGGCATCGTCTGCTGGTGTTGCTGGTGCTGCAGCTTCTCGGCCGCCTCGATCCACTTGTAGCCGTTGCCATCGCCCAGGAACTGCATCGATAGCCGACCGGAGCGAGCGAATGGCTGATGACCACCCGTCGCTGTTGTTGCATGTTGTGGATGTTGTGGTTGTTGCTGTTGCTGCTGCTGCTGATGTAGTTGTTGCTGCTGTTGCTGCAGCTGCTCCTTCAGATGCACTGCAGTGTCATCGTCCTCCTCCCATTGTGGCGACAACTGACCCCCAGCCTTGTCCAGCATTAGGCGTTCCGGTGAATCGCCACCGGCATAGTGCGGCGCTGCCGCCGACCACCGTTTGTTGCCGCCCTCCGACTTGAGGGAGGCAAGCAGATTGGGATCACTGCTGCGTCGCACCATTAGCCCGACGCCCAGGCCGGCCATTGGGCCGGACGTTGTGCTTGTCACCTCGATATGCGGCGTGGAGAGATCACGCGTGGGCGCCTCTGTGTTTGTGGGATCACGAAAGATGTCCGGTGAACCGGTGCCCACCGATGAGCTGCCTGAGGCGCCATCGCCGCCGCCCTGCGGCACGCCCGGATCAGGTCCCGAGTCCTCAAAGTGGGCCAGTATCTGTTCGCGATCGTCGGCCACATCGCGCACACAATCATCTGGATCCAATATGCCCGACTGTGTCTGCAGATGGTGAACGGCCACCCACGAATCCGCTTCCTGCAAGCAAACAATGAATTCAATTTGTAGATAAATTATGACTATAAAAACCATTCACATTTCGAATCGAATTGAAATAAATAAGAGTGCCTCAGTCGAGAACACATCCCCGATTTGTGTGTCCTTTGATCAACATGCTACCAACCAAATAGTCCAAGCTTTTGTTGCACGCAACAGCAACAGCTGTGTGATATGAATATACATCAACAATGTCTATTACAACAACTGCAACTGAATTTGATGATGTATTCTCGATGAAAAGGGCATCGCTCAATCGACTTGCGCACCTCCAAGCAACGACAAAGTCTGCAGAGTATCTGTTTTGTATATATATATATATACATATATATATATATATATATATATCTATGTTCGTTGCGGAAGTTTTTCATTTTTAAAGTAACAACAAAGATACCGAGCACAAGCCGAAAACGAGCCTGGGAGAATGCAGCTGGCGTGTTGCGCTTCCGGGATGGAGGAGGAGAGGGTCAGAGACAATTGCCCAATTGGCCATGTGCTTTGTTTTGTTTTGTTTGGTTTGGTTTTGTTTTGCTTTTGCTTTTGAGTCATTTGCACAGCTCAGCTCAGGTGGTATGCCACTCTGTCTATAAGATCTATGGCTAGATAGCCATTTAGAGACTGTGACTAAGCGCCGGTGCAAAGACGACGACCGACCATCAGCCTGCCCAAAACAAAACAAAACGAAACGAATAAAAAAAAAGGCAAACGAATCAAGTTGGCGTTGTTGCTTGGCATTCCATTGAATTCCAAATACAAACACAAATGCCAAATGCCGAAAACTGGCCAACAACAACAACAACAGTTAGTTGCATCATGCCGTGAAACCAGTCATGGAATCAGCGGAGCGTGCGCTTCGCTCCCTGAACTGGAGAATTGGAACGTCAACTTGGCGCAACAATTTGGGAAGGTTATTTTTCAATTTTCGCTTAGCTATTTTATTTTTCTTTTTATTATTGCCACCTTGCAGCATAAAATAAAATAAAAACTGAATAGGCAAAGTTGCTGTTGCCGTTGCCATTGCTGTTGCTGTTGTTCTTGGTCTAATGGGTCAAAGAGCCTGGCCGGCATTGCATTCTATCGATGTCAATGAGAGTGAAATTAAAGTGAAGAGCAACCCTTGCTGATGGCAAGGGAAGTGGGCGAAATCTCAATCAGTCTGAAAAAGTTGCCACTTCACTTCACATTCATTTAGCATTCTTAGTTGCATCAAATATTGACAGAGGTTTGCAACATTTTTAAAAATTGTTCAAGACATAATATATCTCTGTAAAATTCGATATATATATATACATATGGAAAGTGTTGTTAATTGAATTTGACAGAGTGTATATCATTGTTTAATAGCAATGCAAATCGTTTAAAGATCAATCAATCGATTTGGTTGTGCAAACTAAATTTTGACACATTTGCCCCCTGCAGATTTGTTTGTTTTGCTTATTAATTTATTTATTTCGTATTTGATTGTTTCTTAATGGTTGTTTGACAATGGAATTGATGCGATCGTTGACAATGCGGATCGTCGTATATCATAAAAATTTCCATACGCATCTCGCGAGCAAACTATGTGGGCGTGTGTGTGTCTATATATATATATATATATATATATGTATATTTGTTGTCCGATATGTGGGCGCACCATATCATTTGATATGTTCATAATAGAGTTGAGTTGAATTGGTAGAGTTAGAGTTACCTTCACGCAAGCATAGCTCGGCGATGGGGGTCGCTTGGGCAGCGTCAGAGAGTAGGATTTGTGGAGGGTGCCATGTGGTATGCCCTCATGCTTGGCGGCCACTTTGTAGGTGTGGCGCCAGCCAAATAGACCGCTCAATTTGTTAGCCAGCGCTGGACACTTGGGCGGCACGTCAAACATTCCTTCCCCCCTCCTGCTCGTCGGTGGCGCCTCCTCGTTTTTCTTTGGTATTTGCTTAGCACACGTGTGTGTGCAGTTTTTAGTTGTTCTTTTTATTGTATTTATTGTTGTTGTTGTTTGTTAGTAATGTTCGTTGATTATAGTTAGTTCACATTTTCACACATTTTCTTTGCATTTTTTTGGTTGCATTTGCTTTTCAAATGCTCGACGTGTAAGGCGCTGAGGAACATTGCACCGTTTCGAAACTCTAAATATCACATATATTTATTATAATTTATATATTTATTATAATTTATATATTTATTATAATTTATATATTTATTATAATTTGGTAGTCAAAACATAATATTCGTTTTTGTTATTGTTGCTGTTGTCGTTGCTTGAAGGTTGGGGCACGTGAACGTTTAAGTCTTATCGCCTGCGACGAGTGTGTGGCAACAGACGTTGTCTTATCGATGCAATCGCTCTTTGCAATGCAGAAGCCGTTCGACTTTATCATACACAGAAATTCTTAGTCATCGAATTGAAAAACAGAAATCAGCTAACTTTTGCGCCTAATTAACTTAGGAATTTCCATTTCGTTCACTGCAAAAACTATGAAACAATAGTTTCCAGCTCAAATTTCATATTTTAATATGTATATATGCATTTTAATATTTTTGCTTTCTTATATACCTTCAACGATAGACAATCTATAAAGCATCGATCTACAGGTAGACTATAAAATTTGTTGACTAAACACACCGTTCAAGTTTAACTCAAATTTCAAATATACAAATCAATGGCTAATTAGCAAAAGTCTTAATTTCGTGCATATATATATATATAGAAACGTATATTATGACGACATTTCTATATTCTTAGTGCAAATGTGACAGAGGTAGGTAGGAGTACAAGAAAAAATGAAAGATTTCTTGCGCATGCATAATTTGGGACAACTTTATATGACATCATCTAGTTAGGTCATCTAGCATAAATTCATAAATGCTTACTCAAAAAAGTCGACGGAATATTCAACAAAATGATCGATGACAATAAAAATGCTTGATTATGAAAGTTATCTAGGCTATGCATGCACAAGCGAATGCATATCTCTTCAGTCGAGCACTCCCCCCCCCCCCCCCCCCCACTCCCCCCACTCGAGCATTCTTGTTTGGTTTCAGACTGGCTTTCCCACATTTTTGCACCGCTGCTGCTACATTTTCTATGAATGCATTTTGTCGTCTCAGTTCGTGCAAAGTTTACATTAAATTAAATATGCGATGGAAAAAGTACACTTAAATACACATACACATATATATATATATATATACAGATACATGTATATTTATATATATATATATATATATAAATATATATGTATATATCCAGCTGAGAGGTGGGGGAGAGCTGCATCTGGCAAAAGCAACAACTTGAACTGAATTCGTACTCGAATTCACATTGATCATGCATGTACTTGGCTCAGGCACACCTGTAGCTGTAATGAAGGCAACGTCGACTGACGCACAACAACAACTACAACAACAACAACAACTACAACAACAACAACTACAACAACAACTCGCACATTTGGTAGCTAAGTAAACGCACTCAGGCATAACTCTCACAGCTTCTGTCTCCGAGGGTGTGAATGGGGTGGTGTGGGAAGACCGGGGAATTTGAGCACTTGCCATTTATTTGCCTACTAGACACATTTTAGACCTAAACAGCAGGTAATGAAAAAATAAATAAATATATATATATATCTATGTATATACGTGCCTATTTAAGCACACAGCAAGCATATATGTACATATATATATACGAAGTTAAATAGCTCAACTTGATGGGAATCAACGACAAATGTTTGCTGTTAAAAAACATAGCAAAATGATCAACACTTTATCTGGTTAAATATATAGATATAAATTCGTATATATTCAATATTCACAGTGATAAGGCGACAACATTCAAATATATTCTAAACTCTTCTAGAAAATAGGAAATAGCGAATAATAGTAAAAGTTATGCGACAGTTACAACAAACAAATACAAACAATTATCATTCATTCATTCATTCGTCGAACTCATTCACAAAATTGTTATTCAAATGCGCGCTGGCAATTCAAGTTCAAGTTCGAGTTATTCACTCAAAGTTTTTGGTTTTCTTTTTTCTGTTGTCTGTCATTGAATTCAAAGGATTAAATGCTTAACGATCTTTTCTTCTTCTCCTGGAAGCCTAGTCGAACACAAATAATCTAATATGTAAGGGTCATTTGAATAATCATTATGTATTCAATAAGTTGTCCGAACATTCATTCAAACATATACTTTATATTTGAATAGATACGCTCTTTAGATGTCGACAATCCTTATACAATCATCATCGCTACACATTTGAAATATTAATTAAAAAGAGGAAAATGATTTGATGCATACAAAATAAATATGTAATGCCTAATGCCCAACTAGCAGACACCCTGTACCAGCTAAAAAACCCAATATGAAATACACATATCGATGAAAGCCGGTTCTGAGGCTGAGTTGATCAGCAACTACCCCATTTATACATTATACTAATGGGTGCAGGGTATACAAATCCTTCGTCATTCCAACACGACGCGTTGCGCATAGAAACTACATGATTACAATAATAACAACAATCACTGCAAATGTAACGCATGAATTTATGTAGATTTTAATGAAACGACAATAGACTCAGTCCCCCCTCCCAATCTATTTTGTAGGTGTAGCTAGGTAGGTTGGTAGGTAGGTACCTAGTTAGGTACCTAGGTAGGTAGGTGTTGGTGACGTGGGGGGCTGACAATTATGACAATGAGTTAAGAAATGCATGCGCAAAACCAGCAAAAATATGAGGCCAACACAACATAAATTAGCATAAAATGCCATATAAACTTTGTGCGAGCTATGGGAGAAAATCGAATAATATGATGAAGCAAAAAAAGGAATACGTTTAAGCACAGCATGCATGCAACATGTGTGTGTGTAAGAGAGAGAGAGAGAGAGAGAGAGATGGCACACCCTTAAGACTTGAGTGTGACGTTTAGCCTCGTCTGTTCCTTTGGTGGTATACGATAATAATTTGCAATCAGACGAGGACGAACGAAAAAAAAAGAGTTTGAAATCTAACAAGAAAGACGAATTAAATTGTAGCCGAAGATGAGATACCCTTGCGACTTGCTCGCATAGAAAGATACAGATGGAATCGGAGATGGCTGCTTCATTAATGTGTTAAACTTTAACTCAAATACCCTCTGCCATGTGGTATATAAAAATAAATTAATAACAACCAGCGGCCAAGAAATATGCAAGTAAACAAAAAAAATAAATAAAAAGAAAGGCCAAATTACATATCATTATGCAAAAATATACACACACCACACACACACACACACACACACAACATACTCACACACATAATGAAGTGTAGCAAAAGGCATGCAACGCGCATGTTTCCAGCAGTGTGAATGTGAGCAGTGTGTTCAAGCGGTGTGTGAGTGTGTGAATGTGAATGTGAATGCACGAGATGCACTCATAAAGTCCAAGAGCGATGCCAAAAAGTATCATGCTAGTAGCATGTAAAAAAAAAGAAACAAAATTACAGCAGCCAATCAACTAAGATAAGTTTTAACCAAGCGAAGTTTTCAAAGTCAATTTCAAGACTCAATCAGCAGCAGCTGAGAAATAGTTCGATAAGCAATGCTTATATCATGTATGCATTTATGTACATCTGTACATCTGATAAAGCTAAGCTGAGTAGCTTCCAAGTCGGGGATCAAATAAGCTTTGTTTAGATAATTGCAGCAACAAACAATCGATCTGAGCATTTAAAGTGGAGAGTTTGATCACCCCTCGCATGGATGCGAGGCCAGGTGAAAGGAGCCACTCTTTTGGGCCCGCCCAGGCACAATGCGCCATTCAAATGCTCTCTGCGAGATCTTATGACTTGCGTATATCAAAAAATAAATATATATGTATAATATGTATGATTAAAGATTAACGAGAGATAAATGTGTGTACACAGGTAATTAGCAGCAAATTCAGATCGTGTTCTTTTTTTTTTTTTATTTTATTTTTGCTGTGTTATCAGCTGATACAGAAATCTGACTAAAAAAGCGAGACAATTTTTGTTGGCCTAGTAATAGTAATACAGGATTGGTAATGGCCACAGCACGCAATGCGATCAACTCGAATGTATTTATTTATTAACCTTTAATCACTGACGCCGATTCCTTATCGATCGCCGCGTGGCGCGGAACAATCGAAAATATCAATGCCAGGTGAATTTCCCATTTGGGGTGATTAATGTCAATGCTTTCTAGTGGCCAATGTGAGTTATAATCGCAATGTCTCATTGTCTCCCGCACGATATTAATACCCTGTACTCAACATCGAGGGTGGTTCAATTCAAGCAGTGTATTTCATTCCAAGATTATTAGAGTCTATAAAAGCACATTTGCTGAACAATTTTCCATTTAATCCAAGAAACGCACAATCCTATTAAAAAGTGATACAACTATTATATAAAGATGTTAACCTCATCACAATCGGTGAACTGGAGTCGCCGTGGACAATCTTTATCAATTGTCGTATATCTTGACTTTTTCACTCTGCTTCCCAAGGCAACATAGTAATAAAAGCAGAACAATTCTAACTCTGGCCACAGCAGGGTAACTGCCAGTCGAGCTCTGTTAACTGAAGCACTCTTTCTGCGTGTGCATTATCAGTCGAGTGGTTGCGTGGTGCGCTTTGATTGCTGGTGTAGGTGGATAGTGGTTCACAGCTTAGTCAGCGGCCACTCATTAGCTAATTTCGCAATAGCATTTCTCCATAAGTGTGTGAAACAATGACGCGGGGGGGGGGTGGGCATTATCAAAAAGATATTCCACAAAACAAATGACACAAACAATAGAGTTTATATGTATGAACATGTCAACAACAATTGCAACAAACGATGGGCAAGAAAGCGCAGTTATAATTGCGATCACAGGGCAGCAATTCAAGTTGGAAGCTTGGCTGACTATGGGTTCCCATAAGCACAGCACAAGTATATATATATATATATATATATATATATAGAGATATAGAGATCATAGAGCATAGAGAGTGCCGTGTGGAGACTAACTTAGCGGCTCATCAACTTTTGCTCTGATTTTTCCGTTTGCTTTCATAAGAAAGTGCACTTAATTTGCTGTGCTGAGGTGCTGGGCCTTCAGACTACTCGCAAGTAGATGAACAATGGTGCGGACTGGGTACAACAACAGCCGGTGGCGGAGCAAGTAGGTAGTAGACATGGTTGCCACCACTTGGTTGAGCAGTTAGACCGGGCTGAGTGCCTAGATACCGGTGGCATATGGGCAAATAATGTTTATGGTTCACACGCAAAACTAATCCAAAGAACTTGTAAAACACTTGGCAGTGAATCACCAAGAGGAACCGAAACCAGACGGAGTTGTTATTGCTCAGTTGATGAAGATGATGACTAAACAAGTTTCGCAAAAAAAACACCATAAACTCCATAAATCGATCAATGAAGTTTACACACTCAATGTCTCTTCGCTTCTCTTCTTGCTTCTTGCTGCTTGCTTCTTGCTTCTTGCTGCTTGCTACTTGCTGCAAGCACTCTTCTCTTTTGGCGTCTGGTTCGTTCGGTGTGGAGACAATCATTAGTCTGTGGCAGCAGTGATAGGTGCCAGTAAATTAATGATGATACTTAATGTTAGACAATCGTTTCAATATAGCTTTCTCTAAGCTGCCGAAGAAAATGCTTATGCTTTTGTGCTTAAGAAGTCGCGTTGGAGAAAACATTTTCCAAATGTCATAGCTATGAATTGATTTTCTACACATTTCCAAAAAGCTAGCTAGACCAGCTCGGCGTGCATTTAAAAGCATTATATTATTTCTTGATTTACACTTAGGTCAAGTTAAATTTACCCAGTTTAACTTTACGCAACCAGGTTGCCCAAAGATCGTAAGTGCTTTCGATAGGAAAAATCTATTTAGTTCTACGATTTTACTAGCAACACTTTAAGGTTTTTTCTTCTTAAAGAATTGATATTTATTGGTATTGAGAGTTTCTACATCTAGCATTTTAATTAAATACATATCATACATGTAAAAAGATATGATATATATGTTTATACTATATATAATGTATAAACGGATGATGGATTGTTTACCCCATAAATACAGATTGTTATTAGCTTGTTTTTGGTTTGTCATAACAAATCGCCTGTCAGAGATTAACTTGATAAAGCACAGCTGTAAAGTTTTGTGTGGGATTTCTAAACATTTCGTCAACTTCATTAACTGTGGTTGTAAGTTGGGAACAAGCAATTAATGAGCATGGAAAAGCACACAGCAACAGCTCAATGAATAACTTTCTTTGGCATGTCGTCATTTAAGTAAAGTCCCATAAGGTGCACTTAGAGTTACAGCAATAGCAACAACCAGCAACAAAAAGAAAAATACTTTAAAAACCATATGTATAAATATATATATATATATATATATATATATATATATATGTATATATGATATACTTAAAAAAGAGAAAAACAACAAAAGCCTCTTAAAAAGTTTACTCGTAATTGCGATTGCCAAAAAAAAGGAGCGCTTTAACGTTTTATTTTTTGGAGAATGTGGAAAAAGGTAAAATAGACAGCAGCAGCAGTTGGCTGTTGGTACGTAGGTACACACACACACACACACACATATGTGTGTATACTATGAACCGGTTAGCTATTTACACACACACACATACATGTGTGAGAGTGCTTGGAGCCCCCCTAAAAGTTGATTGAACCTCGGCGCTGCTGATTGAGTAACACACATTTAATTGATTTAAATGCGCGGCTTTTGCTTAATTGCACAGAAAAGAAAAACAGCTAAGAAACGGTGGCCAATTATAATTACAAGACGAAAGTGAAAAGACAACAACAGCAACAACAACAACACCAACTACAACAACAACAACAATAAAGAGTAAGTACCTTCGCCCTTTTGGAGCAAATCAAATGGAGAAACAGTCAGTTGAATGCGAGCTATTTGCGGTAGACACGACTATCAAATACCCTGAAGTGGCAAGTGAACTTTTGGTTAGTCGATTCCAGTATATATATAGTGTATATATGTATACATATGTATGTGTGTATATACATACGAATACACACACACACACACACACACACACACATACATATTCGTACTCGCTTCGATTGTCGTGCTGCTCTCTTCACAGATCAATAAAATGTTCTGTGTTATATGTAATACTGTAGGAAACTAGATTTTATTGCTATCGTATATCGATTTGTATCGATATACGCAAAGAGTTATCGATCAAATGAAATTCATTGGATATACGATCGATCGACTTGACGAAGAACGGAAATGGTTAGATCGACTGTTGATGATGGTCAGGAATCCATTTATATGGAAACAATGGGATTGGAGATGATTGCTTCGGCCTCTTACATGTTTTTCTTAATTTTCAATGGAACCTAAACATGAGCTGAGAATCTATTGACAAGCCGCTAAATTTCTTACATCAAATTTGTATGACGACGGATATTCCATTTATGAAAATTAACTATTTTAATTGCCTTTTCTTTTTTTGATATACAGCAACCAAAACTTTTTCCATAATCTTTAAGATTTAACTTTTGATTACATATTTATGCAGATTGTATATTAAGTAATAATCAACTTTTGATTGCCATTGATTTCCATTGATAAAATACTCTTTAGCTTTAATCTTTAATCTCTAATTTTAATCTATCCGCAAACCATTTACGGGCAATCTAATCGATTTATAGTGCATTTTTCCAATTTTGCTTGCTTGCTCTCTCTCTATCTATCTATGTGATTGCGAATCAAGCGAAGCAACCCTTTTGCGGGTTTCTGATGTGCAGGGTATACGGAAGATAACGCAACGGGTCAATCGAGTTCACTGTCACTTTCACTCCTCTCATTACACCTCATCCTTCTATCCTCCTCTCTCTCTCTCCCTCCCTCTCACTCTCTCTCTCTCTCTCCCTCTCTGTGTCTCTCTATCCCTCTCGAGCTGCTGCTCCATGTGAGCTGGCGACACTTTTGCCGCAGCCTTTATCGGCGTTTATCGACAGGCCAACACAGTCGAGGAGTACAGTTAATCAGAGCGAGGGGCGCTTGCGGGGGGAATGTGGACGGGACTGGGAGCGTCGGGCTCAGGAGGGAGGTGGGAGGGGGGGTGAGGATCAGGCAAAATATGACGTGAGCTGACCGCTTCAGCATTTAACTGTGCATTTAATGTGGCAGTTTTATTGGTGTTTATGTTTTGGTTGTTTGTTTTAATAGTGGCTATTGTTGTTGCTGTTGTTGTTGTCTTTGCCCAATGTCCAGTGTGCGCTGACTGAGCTGTTAGTCAAAAGACGTAAGCCGTAAGTCGTAAGCCGTGAGCCGTGAGCCGTGTGCTTTGTTAACTGCTTGCGTTTTATTTGCGTTGCCAATTGTTGCCAGTTGCCAGTTGCCAGTTGTGGCAGCTGAGACAAGATTTGGCTTAAGGGTTTTTCGGTAATACGTATTCTGTGGAAACAATAGCCAAAATCACACACAGAATCAACTAAGCGTAATCGAGTCTGACCGACTACGAGATACTCTGCACACAACCATTCTTTGTTGCTTATACACAGAAATCGATTTATATCGATTTTGGGTTAAGCCCACAATTCGATATCAGTAATTGATGAGGAAAACTCAAAACACTCAAAGTATGCTTGAACAGCTTGTGTAAGATACCAAGAAACTAATTCATTTGAGGCTCGCACAACTCACACACAATTTCAAGTTGAAGAACTATGAATTATACATTCATACATTAATCAAAATACCAAGACTTGCCGTGATTCATATGCATGTGCTTTTCTACGTATTTATTTATGGGTCTAGGATTACATTCAGTAATGATTTACGAGTTTTCTCTGAAATCTTAAGAGCTTAACATCTTTTTTCATTTTTCCATTTTCATTGAGCTTGCAAATATTTGGGTTAAACCCCAAGCCCAAACCCAAACCCAAAACCAGACCCAAATACAAATATTTTATCAGTAAAACGTACATTTTTTGTGTTTAGTCAGCATTTGGTTATTTTATCAATGCAGGGACCCACAACTCAAAATGATTAGATTAGTAAAAGTGAGAACAGTAAAACCGACGAAAATAAACAACTTGGCGTCACATAGAAACCAGCTAAAACAAAGGCCTATCTCCCGCTCCCTCTCTCTCTCTCTCTCTTTCTATCTTTCCTCTCTATCTGGATGGTATATAAATAATAAGAATATACAAAAACAGTAGCCAAATATTTCTTTGCAATTCTGCAAATCGAGCAATTGCATTTCTCATATACAAGAAATATTAATATAATATATATATAATATATATATATATATATATATATCTATAATATATATATATATATATCTATATATATATATAAATATATTTAATATGTATGATTTGTGTGTTTGGCATGTGGAAAAGTTGCACACTGGGTCAGTTCAATCAGAACGAGTTAACAAGTTTTCAAGGCCAGAGAACACAGAACACAGAACAAGAACTGTACAGGTGGAACAGGCAACTGCTGGTGTAGTTAGTTGTAAGTTGTTACTTGTTGGTTACATGTTGCATGGTGTTTATCGTTTGCTGCATTCCTCACAAGTGAAAGTCGGACTCAGTCTCAAGGCTGCTGCCTGCCTGCCTGCCCAGCTGCCTAATCCGAGATCCACATAGATTTATTTGCTGTCGCGTTTAATTGAAAAACCAATGACTTTATGTGTGTGTTGTGTGTGTGTGTGTGTGTGTGTGTGTGTGTGTGTGTATATTGTGTGTGTGTGTAGGTGTATGTGTTTGTATGTGTATGTATTGCTGGAGAGAGAAAAAGAAAAGAAAAGGAAAACAGACAAAAGATCCTCACGAATTGTTACTCCTATTTAGGTAGACACACAACGAAAAGAAGCCATCGAAATGTAAGCAAAAGAAACGAAGAATGAGAAAATATAATGATGATTATAATGTCTGGGAAAGACAGACACAAACAAGGCAGACACACAGCACTTGAAATTCTTCCTTTCGTTAAGCCGACCGCCTCCGCAGTGTCGCTCTCTCTCTCTCTCTCCCACTCGCTCACTTGCTCACTTGCTCACTCGCTCACACAAGCGACATTTCCTGCTGCACTGGAAATTGGCGTCATGGGAAGCTAAGCACAGCTAAGCAGAGGAAGCAGAAGCCGAATAATAAGAATCTATTCACATTCGCCTTTTGCATACGGGAATAGTATGTAAATTATACGTCATTTACCAAGAATGTTCGCTATCTGCATTAATACGTAATATATATAACTATATAGCCACACATATATGTATAGATAACACACGCCTCAAATTTAGATAAAAAACAAGTTCACTTTAAGTATTGTTTTAAGCTACAATTTAAATTGATTTGTAGTACATCCATTCGTACACTCACAAAAATTGCCCTGGCAAACACTTGTTAACAACAGTACAAAAAAAAAAAAAACTGTAAAAAAGCGATGAAAAAACCAACAACAACAATTACGCGCACTTGTTGTGTTAAATAAATGACAAGAGCTAAAAACTAAATAAACAAAAAAACTGCGTAACCAGCGCAAAAAAAACGCAACAACCACAACGACAACGCCAACAAGAATCGTAGACACGAACTACGAACCAACGACGACGAGCGACGCAACGAGTAAGCGAGCCAAGCAATGAGCGAAGTGCGCTGCGCTCGCGTTTCGTTTTAAAACTGAAGTCTGAAAGCCAAATCGTTGCGACGCCGATGCGGCGGCGATCGTGCAGCGCGACAGGTGAACAGCGCCAGCGAGAGAGAGAAAAAGAGAGAGAAAGAGAGAGCGCAATTGAGAGCGAACTGAACTGTGAATATGCTTTGACGTTAGAGAGCAGCAACAAAACAAACAAAACACAATTGCAAGCAGTCATCAGTTGCCGTCAAACTTTGCATGCCATGCATACGTGCATGTCGGCCAGTGGCTCTCAAACGTGAAGGTGACCAAAGAACCCGGGGAGAAGAACAATGAATGGAATGACCAGCAACAACAAAAAATAACTGAATGCGCCTCTTGGCCATGCCGTGCCACACCAGACCATAGGGTGAGCAGTTAGCCAGTCTGCCAGTTTGCCAGTTTGTCAAGCGGAACGTAAATAGGCACGCAAAAAAAAAGAAAAAACTCAAAACAAGAAACAACAACAGAGCTGCAAGCAAAATCAGCGCAGCTTAAACCAGTCAACCTGTTGATGCTCTTAACAAATAATATACATAAATATATACACAAAATAGTTAATCACAATTTCACACAACCAAAGTTTTAACCATTTTTTGCGTGGTTACTCGTTTTTTTAATTCTCTTTCTCGTGTTATTATTTTATTTTCTAGCTACAACATTCTATAACAACAAATTCAGTAAGAAAGTCAATGGACTTGCATTTCATTACAAGTCAAAAAAGGGAAGAACAAAGCTTGGCTAACAAAGAAGAATGCAAATCTGCAGGCGGCCAACCACAGGATGACGACAGGTAGGAACTCCACTGAGATGGAGATAGAGAGAAAGAGAGAGAGAGAGAGAGAGGGAGACAAATATATGTAAATATATACATAAAATAGACAATTGCCGAGGGCGCTGATGGAGGAAGGGGGCTGGTTGGGGGGATGATATTGCATAATTGGCAAGAACTTGGCAAAACGATGGCAATCATTTCCTTTTCCACATCCCCTTTTGGGCCAGGCCAGCAAATATAAAAATGAATTGGCCTTCGGCTGCAAAAATCATGTTGTTGTTGTTGTTGTTGTTGCTAACCAACATCAAATTAATTCTAGCCTGTAAACGTAATGAAATTAAACGAACTGGAAAGCTTCCTTTACGAATGAAAAGCCTCCGCATCGTTGGCATAATTAATGAGCGAAAACCAAAACGCAAAAACAAACTCAAAATTAATTCAGATATGAGTATGTATGTATCTATGTATTTATGTATGTATGTATGTATGTGTGTATGTATGTGTGTATGTATGTATGTATGTATGTATGTATGTATGTATGTATGTATGTATGTATGCAGTGCAAACATGCATATTTTCAATTTATTATTGTAATCATAAAATTGCTGTCGGTGTGTGTGCAAAATAATCAGAAATGAAACAGGAAGAGTAAATCGAAGTGAGCATATTAATAACATATTATTAAAAACAATGTATGTATATATATATATATGTGTGTGTCTGCATGGGTGTGTGCTTATTGAAAGTTAGTAACCCAAAGTGCAATTAAAATCAATTGTGATTTTAGGTTTTATTTGAACACAAAAAGATATTAAAATACGATTCAATTCAAAGCCTACAGTTTGGCGACCCAAGCACAGTGGCTCGCAAACTGTAGCAACTGATCTGCTACACACGTATGTATGCATATGTATTTATGTATGTATGTATGTATCTATGTAAGCAGTTATTTATGCATGTATTTGTTTTCAACTGGTGTTGTCAAAGCTTTGGGCGCTTAAAACCGTTAATTCGATAGACGTCTCATTAGTGGCAGACAAAGACAAAGACTTCCGTTCGAAAATAGAGAAAAGGCAAAAAAAAATAAAGCTGTGTGTCACCGCCAAGCGGCAAAGTAAGACAGCAACACATGGCGCCGTTTCACCACCACCCACCCAAAACACAAACGAAACACACACGCAACTAATGAGCCAGCCAGCAAGCAAAGAGAGCAAGCGAGAACGGTAGAACGGGAGAATGGAAGAGCAACAGCTGCTCAATCAGAGCTTTAAAATGTAAGTGATAAATGCTTGTTCGATATTTTTGCACAGAACTTCGCTAAAGCTCTCTTTCTCTATTGCTCTCCCTTTCTCTCTCTTACGCGCGCTCAGCTGATTTCTTGTATATTTCCTTACACATTTTTTGTGTTTACTGCTTCACGTACTTTTCAGAGCTGGTCTCGTTTTACAGTCGCGTGTTTGCACGCTGTCCAAGCGGTTTGACTGGTCCATTTGGGCGGCTTGTAGCTTGTAGCTAAGAGCGTCTAACACTATAGATGTATGCGCTTGTGTGTGTGTATGTGTGTATATGTGTGTGTGTGTGTGTGCGTGCGTGTGTTTCTATGTTGGCCTAAACTAAAACAAAAGGCGGGCAAGTTCATTCACCATTTCACCTAATTTTTGTCGATGCTTTTTGCTTTGACTTGAGTACGTTTTTTAACTTTTGCATTGGTCGCAGCCGCTGCCACTCCCCCCACCCCTTCGTACAACTTGGTGGCTAGGAAAAACGTAATACGTAATACGTAACACGTAATTCGTATCATGTAGTTCCAATATAGAGGCGTGTCATGAACAGAACTGTGCTTTTGTGACCTATTTTAACAGCTAATTGTGGCTATTAATAATAAGTTGGCAATAATGGAATGTGATCATTTTCTTAAAATGATAATGAATAAAAGTGCTATTTGAAAATATGAAGTACATTTGGATGAGCTCCTCTGCGATCCTCATTCCGCAAAGTTCTACGCGGCTTTTTTATTGGTGTTTTTTTTGTATTATTATTATTTTTTCGAGGTTTACACACGCACAGAGAGAGAGAAAGAGAGCAAGAAGACAGTTTGTCAATGCAACAACACTTCGAAGTCTCGCTTCGCCTCACTGCGCTCTGACATCCGGTCTCAAGGTCATCGCAGCAAGGTTGCAAAAAAGAAAACCAAAAAAAATGTTGCAAGCATAAGTTACCGTTGAGCGCAACTCTCTCGCTCTCTTGAGAGTTGTATGCTCGTGTCGCCAGATGTCGCCACACACACGACTGCTTCTCAGCAACCCCTCCTCACCACCAAAAAAACAAAAAAACATTTTATTGTTGTGCGTGTGAATGTTGAATGACGAATGAATGAATGCTGATTTGCTCCCATTGCGGCATCGGTTGGCGTGTGAATACTGTGGAAACCACTGAACAATCGAGGGGCACTTGGAAGCATGCACAGATTAAATAAATAACAAGTGGAACAGCAATTGTGCATTTGGCTTTTCCAATATTCAACATTCAAATTTCATTTTAACCAAATCGATATTAGTATGCCATCGAATAGATAATGCTCTCGACTAGCTACGTGTAACATAGAACCATAGAACGCAATTTAATTGGTCGATAATCAGTAAATATTATCTATAGATTTGCATACAAAAAAATATTTATATATATATATATATATATATGTCTTTATCTATCTACAGTAATCGCTCCTAAAGTGAAACGTTGTTAATTCTAACTTCTAAGCGATGATAAAGATTAAACTAAATCTTTAATTTAATTATCAACTCTGGATATACTACACATTGTAACAAAACGTAAATAAAGCACGTCATGAAATAAGCGATACGATTTGAGGAAGTTTACACCACTGAGTGGCGCCATCTATGGCGGTAGTTGATAACCACTCGTCACATTTGAAAATGGTGCATGTCTTGACTAAAAGCACATCATTGTCGATTGCTTTCAAAAGCTTCAAAGTCATCAAAGATAAGACAATAAATGTTGTTATTGTTGCCGAATATTGTATATTGTTGGTATTTAGTTGTTTTCAGTTATGTGGTACATTTACCTCAATAATTTGAAGACTACGTTTTCAGCTATCGCTGACAGCGATAAGATAGACACTTAGCTGGAAAACAAACCCGAAAACCATAGACGTAATGGCACCAATACTAAGTAGATATTAATTGAAGGTGATTTGCTAAGGAGCTTTTAGGTTGCAACTTTTATTTGTGCGCATGACAAGGCAGCTTACAGTGGGACTAGATATGATTTAAACTAGTTTCGACAAACAAGTCAATTTTGATGGTCAACTCTGTCAATGCAAGTGTGGGAAAGAGGGTCAACTGTGGATGGTGGTCAACCAAGTCGACTAATCGAAATGCAAATAATGTGTTGAGTTTGTCAACTAGTTCAGTATTTTTTCGACCGGTCATCAATAAATGATTTATCATGATTTTCCAACAATCTTAATGTATTAATAAATGTGCTAATCACATCCGAAAATATGTACATATATATATATATCTGCTATATCTGCAATGTGATGTCACAATTTAGCACGCTTGCGCAGCAAATAATAATAATAAAAATAATAATGAATGAGAGAGAGACAGAGAGAGAGCATGGAGTGTGGCAGGAGTCGAACCTTAGAGAGAGAGATAGAGTACTTGGTGCACAATAACCCGATTGGCAACCAGATTGGCAGCATTTTGTGGCAAGCTGGCAGCACCTCGATTCATTTCAATTCACGACTCACTGCATTTGCGGCATCTGTGGCATCTGCGGCATGTGTCAATTTTGTGGCTGCGTTTCGTTTGTCAAATTGAGCAAACGAATACGAAGAACATATTCAATTGGGTCATCGACGGACGACGCATTATTTATTACCAATACATTTTGGCTCTTATCAGTCGCGACAGACACCGATTTCTAATTTCCAATTTCCAATTCCCAATTCCCAATTTCCAATTTTCGGTTTTCCACCTGACTGCTTATCAGGCGGCAAATACAAATAAAGTTGTTTGGTTGTGCTTACCTGCAACGAGAGAGCGAGAAAGAGAACAAGAAATGAGTGTGAGAAATGTGTGTATTTAATCAGTGATACCAAAAATGCGATTATATACGACTATTGGGGTAGGTAGGTAGATAGGTAGCTGGGTTCTATGCACCTATCTATAAGCAATGAAATATTATTGTGCACTGCACAAAATAACCAGCAAGGAGACAAAAGAAAAGTAACCAAAAAATTGGAATCAAATATCAATTGCTTTAATCTGGTTGTAGAAAAAAGGCATCTTCCATCGTATAATAAATTCATTTACAATATTATTTCACATGATAGTTAATAATCGAATAATTAACGTCTCTTAATGATCATAGGAACACACTTGTTCTTTCCCTCTGTGGGCATTGATTAAATATTTAAAAGTCGAAAAATATGTGAAAGCCGGAAAGCAATTAAATTATTTATTTATAAATGGCTTGGCATAAGTTACTAACAATAATAATCATCTATTGCAGGCAGTAGTACAGTATACATCACAAAATCTCTCCTCATGTGTCGAACTAATGTGGATAATGATAATATGGATAGCAATTGCAATGCTGTGGATGGTTTAAGGGTTCACATTGCTCATTATTCCGAGCACAATTCGATATTGTGAATATACGAATATACAATGGAAATGCCATTGATTTATTTATATATATATATATATATATATATATATATATATATGTATATATATGGTGGTAGGTACCCGATCCGATATCAATGCTAATCACGTCTGCTGCACAGCCTGTCAAATCAAATGCGACGACTCATTTCGAGGGCTAGGCTCTCTCCCACCTAAAGGCTCCCATACCTAAGAAGTCAGTGGTCCCACCCCCAAACAAATACTCCAATTTCCCCTTACCCCGTCCCACTGCCAACGATAACGTCACGAGCCGAGTCGAGACTAAAGCGCTTGTAATTGATCGTGTCTTTGACATTAGAAAACAATTTCGTAGTCTGTCCGCCTTACTCTGTCTATCTATCTGTCTATCTGTCTCTCTGTCTCTCTGTCTATCTGTCTATCTGTCTGTCTGTCTGTCTGTCTGTGTGCCTGCCTGTTTGTTGGCTTGCCATGGAAATGTAATGTGAAACACGCCAAGAGACGCCGCCAACTGGTGCACGGTGGCCAATAAAGCGCATGGAAGGCGAACGCACGCAGCGACAACAAATCCACTTAGGCGTGCAGCAGGCAGGCGGCAGCCAGAAGGAAGCCAAACAAGGCACTCAACAGCGTCGAGTGAAATGAGACGTGGCCAACAGCAACAACAACAACAACAACAACAACAGCAGCAGCAGCAGCAACAGGCATGGAGCTAACTAATCGACTAAAATACCAATTGATATTCGGACTTTTCTTGAAAATCTATCAGCAAATTTCACTTGAAATACCATAAGATGACAGTAATGTTAACGTGAAAAGCAACTGCAAATCAAATTTTGAAGGCACATATTATTAATCATATATGTGGCAGATACTCCTAAGGTATGTTATAGATTCTACTTATGGACTATTAATATCCAATCCAAGGCAACTCAAGTCTTTTGTTCCTTAGTTTATGGCCAGAGTTTTGTGCAGTTGGTAATCACTTTAAAATGCTAATAGGCATCAAATACATTAATACATCAAAACAAACAAGCAAAAAACATTGTCAAAAGTCAGCAGAGATTTCGGTTTTCTTTCAGTGCTGTTGTAAGTTCGCTTGAAATGTTGCAACCTATGCACAAAAAAAACTATCTTAGGCAAGCCAACGATTACGTACAATTGTAAAACTAAATGTCATTATAAATAAAATAAACTATATGATATAGTAGGCCGATACTGATAGTTTTAGCACAAATGTTAAGAGCATTATAATGGTTAAAAAAAAAAACTGGTCAAGCTAATAAGTTTTCTTATACAAGAACTTAACATTCGACTGTCTGATATAGTAATCCCATCTTGATGATGTCTTGTTTAAATGTGAAAAGCACAATGATAAGCATATTGGGTAAGCTTGGTATTGATACAGTGATTTAGACAGATAGACAGACGGACATGGCTATTATCGACTCAACGAGTCGACGCGACAACATTATAATACGCCGTACAAGAGTATAAAAAATAGACAGACAATCCGCAGAATATTTGGGGAAGTGAGTCCGACAAGTCATCCTGTTTTTCTGGTGTGCTGCTGACCTACAGACAAAAAAGAAAAGCAACTAAGCAGGTGCCACAAATTGTTAAAAGGCTTTGCCAACTTGGCGCCAACCACAACAACAACAACAAGAAAAACAAAAACAACAACTATCTAATACAACAACGACGACAACCAATCGGATATTGCGCAATCGAGTTTAATTTTTTTTTTTTTTTTTTGTATTTGCTGTTGTTTTTTGTTTCATTTGAATTGTGACTGTTGACGGTGGCATCTGAGTGAGTTTCCGCAACGTCGTCGCTTGGCGGCGCCAGCGGGTCAGACAAAGTTCAAGTTGCAAAAGCTGAGCACCCAGGGGAGTTATGCAAAGAGCGGGATCGATGAGTGAAAGTGATGGCAACAGGTGACGGACGGAGACGACAGCGATGGGAAATGACGGAAACGAGTTGCGTTTTCAAGGCGAACCAGCTACAGTTATACACACAGCATCAGACAGAAAGACAGACAGACAGACAGACAGACAGTCAGTCAGTCCATCAATCAATCAATCAATCCATCAGCCAAGCAGTCAATCAATCAATCAATCAGCAAACTACAATAACAAATGCTTTACTCACATCTTCATCATACGAAATTTGTTTTATGCGTTTATGAAATGAAAACCTCAATAAACAAATCAAACAAAAACCAAAAAAAAAAAAAAAAAACATTCAGGAGAAAATGATTATCATGATTATTATTAATATTATCATTATCATTATCATTAAATGTGCATACATATGTATGTATGTGGGTAAACGTGTGTTATACAAAGGTAGAGGTATTAAATGCCGGTGGCAACCGGATTCAAAATCGGTTTCGGATTCAGATTCGCCAAACCAGACGCAGCCGGACAAAAGCCAGAACAAATTGAATACCCATTTGTTGTTTTGTATAAAATGGGTGGGGGAGGGGGGTAGGCTGGGGTTGCAGAACGCCAAAACAATATAATTTATTGTTCATATAGAAGGAGAAAGAGCTGGGGAGAAGCAGCGTCAAAAGAAAATGTCTTAAGAACGGAGAAAACAAACAGTAAGACGATGATGAGTAAATGATATATAACCACATGACAAATGTGCACAACGGCAGAGTAAAAGCCAAAAGACCTGTAATTGAATATAGCCTACAGTGTGCATTCAACATGAGCAACTGCAATCATTTCTGTTTATTGACAAGTTGGTAACAAGCCATCTCTCTTGGGGACTATGCCCCAATAAGCTGCTATATATTTATAGATTTTTATTGGAGTTAATTTAGTGTACACATAACCATAACTTGATTATACCAATATAACCTGAAATCATTTCAATAGCAAATCTAGCAAATTTTGCCAAATTTAGCTGAATTAGTTTCAGAAAGTGACGCAGCGAGATTGAATCATTTTGCACTGATTTTAATTATATATATAATGATATTATCGATTCTATATCGGAAAGCTGACCACTGAGCTGAGTATTCACTGTACAGTAGAAAGCGTTAAATGCTTAATGCCTCGCCCTAGCCTTAAAACAGCACAAACCTTTCACAATCCATAACAAAGGATGGCAGCAACTGCCACTTAAATTTCAATAGCTTTTTACAGAACAATCAAATCTCCCCCGCTCCCAAAACAAGTGGAACGCCAACGTTCAAGATGAATGAGAATGGAAAGGTTTGCGGGGAGGGGCGGCTTAAAAGGGGAGTGCGAGTGCAAACATATACGAATACGAATACGAATACGAATACGAATACGGATACGAATACGAATGCGATTACGAGAATGTAATGTCAATCATTGATCATGTTTTTTAAGGAGAGAGAGAGAGAGCAGAGATGAAACCTTTTGCGCTCTTTCTAAGAACCCGAAACATAAAAGAGCCCCTGAATGACGGACGACAGTTCATTAAAAATAAATTAGAGGTAGGACAGGCCAGGAACAAAACCAGGGATAGGGGCCAAACAGCAGGCACGATCATAAAAACGCTAGTTTATGAGCGTTGCGACTGAGCCGGCCAAATAAAAACAAACGGCTCAACCACAAATTGAAAACGTCAATATCTGACAAGACAGACAGAGATAGAGATAGAGATAAAGAGATATAGAGAGAGTGAGAGACAGAGAGAGAGAATGAGAGGGGTGTGACACAATTGTCAGCCAGAGGAACTTCAGCGGAAAGCCACGACAATAGATTCAATAGAAATTCCTAGAACTGCCTAAGGTTCGGCATTGTAATCAAGATTTCCATTAAACAACCAAAACCAAACTGAGAAAATCATTGTTCATAAGAAGCTTTCTCGAATCGAATCATTATTATTATCATCATTCAGAAAGCGAGTGAGTTCTAAGGATGCTCTCTGCTATGTTTAGAAATGTGAGTTTCCTG
This sequence comes from Drosophila anomalipes, assembly GCA_035041615.1. Taxonomy (NCBI): domain Eukaryota; kingdom Metazoa; phylum Arthropoda; class Insecta; order Diptera; family Drosophilidae; genus Drosophila; species Drosophila anomalipes. Next base: position 6,754,459 of record JAWNKZ010000254.1, read on the forward strand.
TGCTGTTGCGATTTGGTTTATAGCTTGCAGTTCTTGAACTTAAATGACGCAACCCTGAACCAGGGCAGCTCTGCTCTAAAAGTTCACATAGCTCGTCTGTGGCAGAAGAGCATAAAGCATAAATAACAATAAACACAACCACAAAACACAGCCGAAAAAAAATGAAAAGATATAATATTAAAATACAAAATAGTGCTCTAGTCGACTAAGCTCGACTAAGATATACCCTATATCGTAGCGATTGTAAGCATACATATATGTGTGTGTGTGTCTGTATGTGTGTGTGTGTTTGTGTGTGTGTGTGTATACAGTGCAGGCAACCACAATCAAAATTTCAACAGTTGCTCAGTATAATGCCAATTGAAATTGTGACATTTACTGTTATGGGTAATCGATTTTTATCGATATTAGGAAAAGGAGCAACTGTTTGCGATATGTACTACATATATGTGTCCACAACTTGACACTATTAACCCATTTAATTTTTACAAATTTTGAATGTTTACTGGGTATGCAAAAAAACATAAATTGTGCTTTAGGCATGCGCAACAACCACAAAAACAAAATGCAGCAACAACAATGACGACTTTTTCATTTTATCTATGTGTGTGTGAGTGTGTGTTTGCTAGCGGAAAAAGCTTGCTTACAAGCAATTTCTATATGAGCAATTAATTTAACTTTTATTTATGATATATGTATGTAATTTTAAGTCTTTTTAATGGAAGTGAAATTAAAAGCGAGTTCAATGGGTCTACGAGCCACTTAATTCCCATACAGTTTTTCGGTTTATTGTCAAATGCCTTGAAAATATATTATTAAATGAAAGCGTCCAGTGTTGACCGTTAAAAAGTTGCCCAAGACTTGGTCAACAACAAATCAACACGAATCTATGATACAATGAACGGTATTAAATAACAAATATCTGAAGACCAGATCCAGCCCATACACACGATATTAAGTTGGTCAATTGTATAAGACAATTTTCAATTAAATGTGAATGGAATTCCAATCCATAGCGTTTAAGAATTATAACACAAAACCTTGGTATATTCGAGGCAGAGACCGGTTTATAAGCCACACAAAACACACACAAAACTCACTCATCCCTTTGTGGCCAGCGATATATGTGTATATCTTACAGGACTTGAAAATACGAGTTGACAAACGCCACAAATGTAATTATTGCTCACTTGTAAATTATTTCGCAGCCGTGCGATGCCGTAGTGAACCACATTTATGCAATTATTTGCATGTCAAATGAATTTACAAGGCAACAGCTTGTGAGGCAAGCGCTAAATAGTATTTTTGTTGTTGCAGCGGTTTTTGATTCAGTTATTGCTTTTTTCAAGGCTAAGACCCAAAGGCGTCGTTTATGTGGGTGTCGTTGCTCGGCAGGTGTGTGTTTGTGTGTGTGTCTGTGTGTGTATCTGTGTGGTTGCATAGCAAAGGTTCAGCGGTACTCAACTGGAACGTAGCAGCCGGCAACGGCGGCCACGCCCCGCCCTGCCCTGCCCCGCCCGACAGTTGTGCGAGCGTGTTTATACCCTTGCAGTGGCTATCACAATTTGTATATATCTGCGAGAATCGAACGGATTGTTGATTATCGTCTGTCGTGTGTCGTCAGCATCGAACGACTTTGTCATATAATAGCAAAATTTAGTTATAAGCAAATGGACTGCGCTGCGCTAGGGTATGTAATCTGTGGCGTGATAGTTGCTCTTTTTTCTGTTTTCTGTTTTGTGCTTTGTTTTTGTTTTTTTTTTTTTTTTGTTTAGCAGGGTTGAGTCGCTGCGTCAAGTTTGTCGCTTGAGTCTTTTGTTCTGCGCATGCCAACAAGCCAGCAACAGAGAGAATCTCAATTATTTATTTATGCATGTATTATTTAATTAATTAAGCGTGCACAAGAACAACAACGGCAACAACAATCTGAAAGTTAGCTAGCATATGCGCAATTACCCATGGCTCTGGTATGGGCGTGCCCTCGAGCCCAGTTGGGGGTGTCATCGTCGCCGTCGTCGTTGTTTCTGTTTTTGTTGTTGTTGTTGTTGTCGCTTTGCACACGTGCAGCGCCTACGCAAAAAGTTCAAAGCAGAAACGACAAAATAATACTAAACTTTAGGAAATTATGTATTATACCCATTATACCCTGCAAGTCTCGTAGATAAATTATATTAAATTAAATTAAAAATAAAAGTGCGCTTTTGAAAGGCATTGAAAGATATTTGAAAAATAAAATGTTTGCTTATTTGAAATTAAAAAAAAAAAAACTGTTTTCATCATTACAACTAAATGCTAAAAATAAATCTTTTATGAGACAAATCCATTAAAAACAGACAGGAAATGAAAAAATGTGTATGAAGCGTATTTATATACTTTGCAGAAACGCAAATGCCCCAAAAAAAAAACAATTTTCGTGACAAATTTATTATGCCGACCGAAACCGAAAACTTAAGAAAAGCAAAAAAAAAAACTAAATAAAAATAAACGAAATTAAAAATTAATGTAAGACGAAGCTAAAGTCGAAGTCGAAGTCGGCGTCAAAGTCAAAGCCGCCGTTGGCATAAAAAAAAAAAAAAGAAATACAAATCCGAACATTTTACGACCTTTTGTGGCCTTCAGCATTCTTTGCAACGGAGTCGTTTGGCAACACTGACGAACGCCGCGCTTGCTCTCTCGCTAAACTTCGCGCTCTCTCTCTCTCTCTCTCGCTCTCTCTCTTTGTCTCGGTATCTCTCTCTCCTTTTTTGTTTTCACTCCCACTCCAACTACATGGGCTGCAGTGTTGTTGGTTGACTTTAGCGAATGATTCATGCATTAAACTCTTAACGCTTTTAGAGGAAACACCTGGATAAATACTCATACAATCTCGTACACGTACAACAACAACAAAAAAATTGCTTATTCTGTTGTGTCTCTGTCGGGCTTTGTGTGTGTGTGTATGATATTCAATGCTACCACAAATTCTGGATGCTGTGTGACAATATAATGTAGATAAATAATCTTAACACACAAAACAGTGCGTTATATAATCGCTTCGAGGCTTTGAACTTTGTTTGAAAATATAGCTCTCATCAAGTTCGAGCATTTCCGGAATGCTTGTGAGCATTGCAAGCACATTGTTTGATCTCTTTTGGATTACATCTTTTGATTATGAGTCACTTAGTAGAAATGGTATACCTTATGCATAGAGAGTCGCCGTGTTAAACAAAACCACACGTTTCAAACCCATTTTTTTCTTTACCACACTTACACTTTGGGCATTTCCGGCCTGGCTGTGAGAACTGAAACTCGTAATATTGGTTAGATGGTTTGTTCACAACCCTTATTCAAAGACTTTATGGGCACAGTCATTAAAATTAAACAGACGATTACACAACTATATGAAATGTTTTTAAGACTTTCATTTTAAGTGGCTTCTTTAATTTTCATAATTTCCGGAAATCTTATTTACTTTTTCGAAAATGGAAAATTTAATTGAATTATTATTATGTTCTTATATGTGCTACCTACAACAATTGAACATCGATTAAGAGCATTTCATTTACATTACGGCTAACTGTTGTTTTACATTCTTGTGCATTTCCGCCAGCAGTGCAATTGTTCATTCTTTATTGCTTTTATTTCAGACTATGTCTTGAATTATTAGTATTTCTTCTTTTTATACCCCTGCTTATAAATTGGTAACGCATTGAAAACGACTTTTTCGTCAGTCATTAATAGGCCGTCCGTCTACTACTATATCATATAGGAACAATTGGACGATAGATTATTGTATGAACAACAATTTTTTTTATTAATTTATCGCAACTAATTTCACCAATTATGGTCTTGACAATTGAACAAAATACTAACAATATTGGACTACTTTATGTTATCGGTGGGTTTTTTTTTTAATTTACAGTTTAATTCGACTCCGGTCTACAAGGGTATGTAATCTTTGGCGTGCCTAAGATGGCCGTTCCATTCCATTGCGAGGACGGTGGACATACGCATATGTTTGTAGAGACTGTATTTAGTTACGCTTGGTTGTTCGGTTCGATTGGGTCACCACCTACAGAACTCTCCTCTTGCCCTCCCCCTACCCCTCCCCCTCCCCCGCCCGCTTATCATTTCAGTGACCAGTGCAGTGGGCGTGCATCTCTGTGGTTTCTACCTGTACTAGTTGGTTTTTTTTGGATCTGCTCTGATCTGTTCAGTTCTGTTCTGTTCGGTACGCTTCGGTTCTGACACGTACACGTTTCGGACAAAGAATTGTTCAGTGTGGTTGTTGACGTTGTTGTTGTTGTTGTTGTGACTGAGCACCGGCTGAATGAGTAAGCGCGAAATTGGCACGCTATGAGTGTGGTACTTCCACTACCTACTATGCGAGGGTAGTGCACGCTTTACAGTCGCACCGCCCGATCGCATATGCCAGATATGACGATACCCCAATTGAAATGTGCCCATGTGCATGTGTATATGTGTAGAAGGTTTGGCTGGGTCAACATACTGTCAACTCAACCAACAACAACAACAACGACAACGTCATAAACAAAATGAACTGTTGTTGTTGTTGTTGCTGTTATTGTGATTGTTCGCTTGGATCAGTGACGGCGACGAGTTCCCGTCCGCATCGGTAGCACCACAAGCTAAAACTATTGCATACATTGCCACAAGCGCGCTGCCAAATGCGAATGCATTCCACAATTTTTTGCATGGCAGCGCAACAACGGCTACAGCAGCAACATCAGCAGCAGCAGCAGCAAAAGTAACAAAATTGCTAACGAAACTCAAAACCTCAGTTGCAAAATATTCAGTATATTGAAGCTGCAACAAGTCAGTCGCAACGTCGCGCACGTTTCAGCGATAAAAGCAAAAAGCAAAAAAAAAAAAGTAATAATAAAATAAAATGCAAAAAAACAAAAAAAAAAGAAGTAAAATGTGAAGAAAAAAATTAAATGAAAAGAAACAACAAAATATTGTAATGACAATTTCTGATATGCAAATATTAATATGGCCGGGCAGCAAGGTGTAATAACTGCATTGCGAAGTGGCTGTTACAGCCAGAAATGTAAACTTCGCTCATTCGATCAAATCAAGTTCGACGAATGCGTGAACTCAATTTTGATATCATATCATCATTTGATCAGCAAATTATTTACCCACTTCAATCCAATACATAATATTTATCATGCTGTAAGTGACCGATAGTGACTGTCTGCGAACAGCTGATAAGACATGAGCTGAGAGTCAGAAATGTTAATTTTCCAAATGTTGAACAAATAATGTTTATGTTCGAGCTGAAAATCTTGAATAGTAGGTAGTAGTTGGTGGTGAAATCAACCAAATCTTATCATCATTTTGGATATATGAGTCAAGGCTGGTGTTAGAATAACATCCTTATCAAATTAGGGATAAGAATTTATCTCGTAGCAGTTCGTAATCCGAAGAAAAACAAAATATATTTATTTGGGTAAAGTTTATAAATTATTGTGACCGACAGTCAAAACAGTCATTCAATTTCTAAGCCATCTCGAACAGCTTTTATAGCAAACATAAATTCAAAATTAATACAATTTAACTTATTATGGAATATGAAAAATGACTATGTTTCGAGTCTTATTGTCTTTAACTTGTAATCCGCTTACGCTCATCAAATGTCATATGTATCTAACTTAAAATCTCTTCAGAAAAGGTGCAGATATGGAAAGTGTCTATCGAGTAAAAGTGCTATCTTAATTGTAATCTTTAAACTATGAAAGGGTATGGAAGTGTTGAGCAACTGTTATATACATATATATATATATATATATATTATTATATTAAGCCTGACTGATTGATTTTCACTTAATTTTGCACTTGACCCAATGCCCATCAATGGAGCATGTCAACGACAACGCTCTGGAAGCGCCCGTCTTAAGGTCAAGCCAACGATGCGTGACGTAGCCAAAAGAAGAAGAGCAGAGAGCAGAACAATGGAAAGGAGATTGGAGGGAATACAGTTACACATCTATTATATATATATATGTATATATATTCACCTTGAACTCGGTGCAAAGGTAAAATCCAACCACACACACAACTCAATTGACTTAAATGGAGACGGACCCACAGCGAGCAAAGTGTACAAATTAATTAGAATGATGATAATACATATTGTTGCAGTTATTGTTGCTGCTATTGTTATTGTTATTACAATGGGTGCGTCAGCGTTTGAGGCTCAAGGTGGCACCTCTGCTTGCTGGTGTGCTGATGTGTGGGGGGATGTGAGCTGTGTGTGGTGCGTGGCGTTACCGGTCCGTTTCTGATGTAAAAATTAAATAACAAAAAAATAAAAAACAAAACAAAAAAACGAGAAGAGAGAAGAAAAAAAATACACAAATTTTATTTGTTATATTTTAATGATATATTGCCAGGGGAACGCATTGTTGCAGTTATTGTTGTTGTTGTTGTTGTTGTCGCTGCCGTGGTTATTTGAGCTGCATTGCATGCAACAAAAGCAACAACAATGAATCGGTAGCAGCAAAAGAAGAAGAACTGTAACGGCGCCTGGCACGCAAAGGCCAACAATTGGTGCATTTCTATGCCACGTTTCAGTTGCCGGGCAGGAAGTTCGTTTAATTATAATGTGTCAGGCACTCGATGTCGATGTCGATGTCGATGTGGACTCCGAAACCAAATTCGAATCCTGCACCAAAAACACACACTCGCACGCACAATGCTGCAGTCGCATTGTGGCAACACATAACAAACAAAGATTGATTGCCCTGTTGACTTGACGATTGACTGGCAGATACCCTGTATTTAATGTTGAAATACACACATTTCTGAAATTCTTATGCACACATAAAATGCATTCTGAAAATCAAGACACGCATTCACTTGAATACTATAGAAATTAATTGATGCAAGTACATATAATATATACTTTACCGACTTGCAGCTAAACTTCAGCGATTACACAACATTTTCTGAACACAGGGTACAACAAACATACCCAAGTAAAACAAAGCGAAACGCAAATAAAGTCAGAAGGTAGGCAAGGGACACACGTGCGTGACCAAAATAGATACTCAATTAGTGCAGCAATAAAAGTATTGTAATTGTAGACGATACCAAAGGCCACAGAGTCCAGAGACCGAAAACCGAAGTCTGGAGACTAGAGACCAAAGACCAAAGACCAATAGACCTAGCCAAGGAAACCATTTGGCTCTCCCCCAACGGCGGGTGTAGCAACCACATAAAATGAACAACGAGGCGTCGTGCAGTCGTGTGGCAAGCAGCAGGCAAATACGATGCAGATACCCACAATCAGCTACCCAAAGCCAAATGCAGTTACCAATAGTACTATATACATACACATATAGTCCATATATTCGAAATAGGCGGCGAGTAATTTCAGTATTGTAGCATACCCTACTTGGGCACTGCAATGGAGTAGCATACATATTTTGCCATAGACAGCTTGTGCCAAATAACAATCGGCTCGATTAGTAGCTTGAAAACAAGCATCAAAAATGTCTAAAAACCGATATCTATGTTTGCCAAACAACGATTCCAAAAATACAACCAATTCCAATTGTCTTCCAATTGCAATACCATTTTCAATCAGATCTTTGCCAAATTTTTTTAAGGAAGATCTGGTCTATACAAGTATATATATATATATATATATATATACCTAAAAGGGTTTCAAAATGTGGTGGAAACATTGCTTTAAAAATTTCGTGACAAAATTGTAAGGGCAGACAACAAATGCTTTGACTGAGGTTAAAAGTCACGGCTCATAAAATACAAATATCTGATTAGTAAACTAAGTTGGATAGAGATTAATAAAAAAATAATATATATATAAATATATAAATAGCGTGTTTTCCATTGAATAATAAATAATATATATTCCATTTCCAAATATGTCGAAATGAGTGTGTGTTATTCTTTTGAAAATGTGATCTTAAGTATTATTTACAGCTTAATTTCAACAAAGTTTGTTTATGTGCAATCAATCAATATCAATTACTTCGGAACAAGTGTTTATACAAGTCTTTGGATATAATCAATAGTTAAGACTCGATTTATGTGCATGACGAATGCATTGCAGTAGAAAACAGTCGAATTGTCGAATTTTCAACTGTAGGCGTCGCGATTGGATACAAATAGAAATTGTGATGACGTGTGCTGTGGGCGTGCAAATTGATGTTGGAAATTATTTTCAATTACAAAGCACCCGAAAAAATAGCAGCTAACTTTATGCTGAGACTCGGACAATGACTGGAGAGTTAAGACTGGAGAATGGTGACTGACTGAGACAATAATTCAATTGAATTTCGCGCCTAATTTGGTCAAGCGCGTGAATCAAGCCAAGCTTCAAACCAAGGCAAGGCAAGGCATGGCATGGCACGGCAAGGCAAGGCAGCCCACAAGCTGGGACACAACAATGCAATCATTATATTGTACATGTATTCATAGATATGAATAAGAATACGATTACAAATACGAATACGAATACGAATACGAAAACGGGTATGAGTATAAGTATGAGTATCTAGGTAGATATTACACGACAATTGTATTGGCTGTATTCGACGCCCCTTAATGTGTAATGACGCAGTCGCAACTCTATGCATGTCAGATATATATATATATGTATATATACTCGATGTGTATATATATATTTATATGCCATATGTTGTGGCTGTTGTCATGGCAACACAACAAAACGCAGCCAACCCTCGTGAGGTGTACCAACTACCCAAGCTCACTAGCCGGCTAACTATTCTGTCAAGGTGGGCGCAAATATTAAAACGCAATTGATTTTTATACCCTAGAAACAATCGGGTTGGGTATAATCAGCTCGCGTGCCACTTGAGTTAGCAAATGCATTTCCATATTATGCTTTCTGATTTGAAGTCTATCTATTCGTGAAACTTGAATTTTACACAATATTTTACTGAGCAATTATGGTGATTTTAAATATTCAATATTTTGTTTTTCATTAATTGAAGTTATAGTTTAAGTAATTATATAAGTGGCACATTAAATACATATATATATATATATATGGTGTATTCTTTCAAAATCTTAAGATCAGATTAGTGTTAAAAAAAAATGACAATTAGAATATTGTAATTATTTTATGGCCAGATTGTTTGTTCTTACCATATTATAATGCTTTGTGCACATTAAAAAATGTTGTAGAGTCCAAAGTATTATAAAGTCACGCATATCAATTGATTGCAATGTTCTAACGTGTTCATATATATATATATATATTTCTTGCGTTCCCATTCTGTTGCATTGCACCGAGATAGGGGGGAGTTTTTGGGGCAGGGGGACGTTCCATTATGGTATTAGACCCATAGCTATAATTGGCTTGCATTCTAAGCCAAACGCTGCGGTATTTTGAGGTTAACAACAAGGAAAACCTTGAAGCGATTTGAGGAAAAGGGTTTCGCACATTTATACTAAGAACATTCGTTTAACTCGAAAAATTGTGGAAGAAGCAACTTTAAATGTTTGGGTTGAATGAAAGATACAATATTATAAATTATGTTTACATATACCACATATACAATGAAGTTAAATCGGTTTATGATTTGGCTAGTTAGGTGGAATAGAATTATACTAACACATGTGCTATAATTATAAAAATGTGTGTGTTCTTTGTACAATGCTTTGGCTTGGCCTGCACTACGGCTTTGCTAGCTGCGATGAGGGCCTAGACATCGGGTGGCAAAGGGGAAACTGCTGACTACTGCTGCTGCTGCTGCTGCTGCTGCTGCTGCGGCTGCTGCTGAGCTCAAAAACCTGTTTGGATTTCCGGTTATGTACTTGAAATTGTTTATCTTTATAGAAGCCGATGGCCAACCAATATCAACCAATTATCAACAAAAACTGCGTCTACACCTTGCAACGCGTGTAAGCGCCATAAAATCCAACCTGATCTCCTTATGAAAATACTTGAGGGATACCTCCCCTATTGAAATGCCTTGACACATTTACAAATATGGTGTTAATTACACATAAATATATACATAAATTTATGTAAATAGAATAAAACTAAACGGCTCAAGGTGGGCCTTGTTCCAGCGAACGAGTCTCTTAGTTGTTATCATTATAACTCGATATAAATATTAATTTATTCTTAGAATATATGCTGAACAGATGCTGAGCTTTCAAGCGAATTATGGATTGCGGGGTGCCCAATTAGGGTGCACTTAAAATGCGCGCATTTTTTGAATATTTAACTGCCAAAAATATTTTTGCGCCAGCATTCAGCAACAGCTCCATTGAATATTTCTCTCCTTCTGCTGTCTTCGTTTGTCATGACGAAATTATTTACAAATTGCGCAAAACAGGTTTTTCGCAAAAGAATTCACAACAACAAAAGTAACAACGAGAACTGAATGCTCAATGAATCTTTTTTTTTTTTTCTCAGCTGCCGCTGCCATTACCCAGATGCTTCTCTGTTCGCGCTTTGTACCGAAAATAAAATTAAAACAAACAAAGCTCATGACTCGAAAAACAAAAATAAAAATAAAAAAAATAGCACGCCCAGTTACCAGTTGAAAAGCTGCCCAGTCGCCCCTTTGAGCATTGGCGATAAGGCGGCAAAAACGCCCACAGAACACACAGATACAATCCTAACAGTGGCAAATTGATTCAACAATTATTGCAATTCCTTATATAAGTTGCGAATTTGCTTTAAGAATTAGCATATGGACAATGTTAATGTTCATTTCGTCACTGAACAATTAGAATCACAATCTCAATAAAAATTAAATTATATATATTCAATGAAAGTTAACTTTGATCTATTGCTAAGCCCTTTTCTACAGCCACAAAAATTCAGCAATTTTATTAGTTCGAAATTGGGTACCGATGTGTTTTATTATCATAATACCATCTGAGCTTATACCTGAACAAATGTAAGGATTTCAGTTCGCAAAGCTTTTCTGATTTACTTTTTTTGATTTTCGATATTTCAATTATTGTTGCAAAGTGTAATCTATCAAAAAACAAATGTATCCTCACAAGACTGACCCATAAACAGTTCTGGGTAGTGTTAAGCAGACTTTTCTCTACTCTCAAACATGTTTCAAATCTTTAAGAACAGGACAGAATTTATTTATGCTTCAGCTTAATGTAAACGAGGAATAATTCTATAATGCATTTCTTCAAGATTTTCTTGTATTTAAAAGCATTTACTTAAAAAAAAATCGTTTAGTTTTGTAATACTAACGCGATGCATGTGCAACTCGTTGCATACCACATTTCAGTGCGATTCCAGCACAATTGTATATATATATATATATATATATATATATATATGTAACTGTATATGTGTATGTATGTAGTTGGATCAGTTGCACATCTAGAGAGTGAGAGAAACATCTACCAAGTGGGATTTTAAACAACAAAATAAATCAAATAGTAGCTGCGAAAGCGAATCCGTTGATGGCAACCAAGGGGAGAGAAACTGTTGCTTACGGCTATCATCGGACCATGTGCGAGAATTTGAAATCAGAGCCAGAGTTTTTTGTTACTGCTTTGTATACCCTAGCACGGGTTATTATTGATTTGTCGTAAAGTGTGCAACGCATTTACGGAGACCAGTCGATTTAGCTCTAGATACGTTTGTCTGTGCAACTTACTGTATCATTTAGTTCTCATTCACAGATTTTATTTATAATGCAAGGTTAGAGATGAGAGCAAGTGGATTTTGGTGTGTAAGGGTATATAATCTTCCGTGTGACTAAGACAGCCATTTTTTTTTTTCATGTTTTTTGCTTATGTTGCAATTTGTGTGCCGTTGAAGCATTAAATTGCATAATTAGCAAGTTCGCCGTGGAGCTGTGGAGCTGTAGAGCGATAGATAGATAGATAGATAGATACATACGTATAGCAGTTGGGTCTGGGTCGAGTTGTGGGTCTGGGTCTGGGTCTTGGTCTAAATATCGGTCTGTCTCTCACACACACACACACACACACACATTTATATATTTAGATGTAGACATACACCTGATCACGAAATGGAAAGCGTTATCTATTTTTTAGCATTTGCAGCTGACACAGTTTCTGCCACAGTCACTGACAAACAATTGAGAGTGCGGCAAGTTATATGTCAAATTCTCACGTTGCACTCAGATATGCAGCAAAAATCTAAACACTTTCTCAACCGGAAATACGAAAAAAAAAAGAAGAAAAAAAACCCCAAATCATTATAATGACTTAATCAGCTCTTAAGCCATCATCATCATTATAATGATGAACTTAATTAACATATTGAAATTATTCGATTTTTCCCTTGGTGGCATATTTCATTTTAGGGCTAAGACTGATATTCGGGTTTTCTTTATTTATTTTTATTTTATTTTTTTGATCTTTTTGATTAATTACAAGGCGCTGGAAGTGTCTGGGTGCCGCCCGGAATCAGAAGAGACCTACACCAACCATACCATTTGTCTTGTTCTCCTTCTAAGGCATTACAGCGTACCTGTCGCGTCTCTATGCCAGAAGGGAGCAGCTTGGGCCCTCCGTTTGTTGCCCATGAGAAGTTGAGAAATTATGAGCTGCTCTCTTCTCGGGATCGGGTTCAAATGAGTTCAAAATGCGAGGCACTGCCTTTTCTCCTCCTCCCCCGTCGTCTTTAGGTTAGGTCTTAAAGGTATTTATTTACTTGCTGTTGCTGCTGTTGTTGTTGTTGCTGCATTTGTTATTTGTCTTCTGTGTGTCTTAGTTCGTCTTTTTGATTTTGTGTGTTGTTGTTATCATTTCTTTAGCATTTACATACATTTGTATCTTCTTTCTTATACCCTTACATTGGCTTCTCGAACTTGCTTACTAAAAAAGGTTTCTTACAATCAATGCACAATGTTCTGATATCGTATTATTATATATATTTATAACAGGATGTAAGCAAACAGTAGAAAATGTGTATATATCAAATTTGTCACTGGTTCCAATTCCTACTCGTAAACAGTAAACAAAAACTGTTGTCTATTGTCTGTTGTCTATCAAAAATCGAATAAACAAAAAAAAAAAAAACAGAATCATTCGTTTTTCTTCGCAAAACATTTTAAGAGTTTACTTTGAAATTAATAAAATAATCTGATGAGGCAAAGTTTCCAACCTAGGTTCAAGTTCAAGTTATAAGCGATCTCAAGGGTTTCGTTGTTTTGCTCCCAGCTCACAACCTTGGCTCACACCAGTCCAAAAAGAGTATGAGCTGTGCGACTCGAACCCTTGGAATATATCTTTTCCATCATGTTTGTATTTGAATTCATTTGCTAGCCTGCCTTGCTTTGGGAGCGTCGTTTGTTTTATTGGAACGCCGCTTATCATTATTCAAATATTTTACCTAGCCGCGTACACATTCCGATCTGCTCTAAAATCATCTTTTCCAGGGCGATAGTAATTACATCACACACACACACACACAGAGAGACAAACACACACACACACACAACTACACCTATTCTCTTTGGCTTCTTTTTGGGTTTTTGTTTTGTAATTATAAACAACTGACGCTCAAGTGCAGCATTTCCGTTGCCCGATCAACAAGGGGATGAAAATACATAGTTGTGCAGGGGTTTTCGAACGGAGCGGGGAGGGTGGGGTACGGGGTACGGGGATAGTTACTCACCTTGCCGGCTGCCTTTTTGTAGCGACGCGTCGCCTCGCTGATCAAATCCCGTACGAGAAGCTCACCAGGGCCGCAGGGCACCAAAATGCGAAGATCGCCGAAACAAACGGTAACCTTCATAGTTTAACGATGATAACACACTTTTGATAACTTTTCTTAATTATATTCGTTATTTGTATTAATAACGATACACTTGAGAGGGAGGCATATGTATTGTTATTGCTGTTAATTTGGATACATTTTATGCTTTTCAGTTGCTGCTGCTGCTGCTTTTGCTGTTGCTGTTGCATTTGGCTTTGGCATCATCTTCTCTATTCATCTGCTCCTCTGCAGCTGCATTCCTGTGTGTGTCTATGTGTGTGTGTGTGTCTGTGTGAGTGTGTGTTTCTATGTGTGCGCGCGTTGCTATTCATCTAGCTGGCCGTGCAGCATTGGTGTGAGCGAGATGGCACACAGTACACACGCTTAAAGGACGACCGCTACGGCTGCGCACTTGACAGCAGCTGTACACACACGATGAAAATAAAAGTATATATGTATAAAAAAAAAACCGCTTTTTTTATAGTTATATTTTGTTATCGTCATTTATCGCGCTCTCGATGGAGAAGCCGCTCGTCACTCGAACTTCGGTCTCGCTCTCCCCTTTTATTAGTTGCTGTTCGCGTTGCTTTTGTTCGCTGTTTTGTTTATTTACCATATTTCACTGCATTTGCTTTGTAACTGTTGTTTATGAATCACACGCGCAGTCGTCATACGAAAAACAAGTTACAACAACACACGCAACACACACAACAGGCCAAGATCATCGGAAACGCAAAAAAAAAACACGTTAGACAACAACAATAACACACAACACAAGCTGCACCCCAAAAACTGCAACGGCAATTGCAGTTATATGTTTCCACTACGAAAAAATAAATAAAGAAAATTGTTCGCTTAATTCGCGTTTTTAGCCGCTTTTGGATTTTATTTAAGAGTTAAATTGCCTCTTTTTTTTTGTTTTACCAACTGGTGGTGGCACACTTATTCCGTTCGATCATTCTTCGTCGCAATGTCGTTTCGTGGTTATCTTCGCTTTTGTAAGTTAGCGTCGCTTTGCTTTCAATTCTTTATCTTTATTTTTTGTTTTGCTTGCACCTACAGTTTGCTATATATGCATTTGCAATTGATTCGTTCACGATGCTACACAATAATCATTTAGTAGGTCTTAACGTGTTATTTCAAAAACAAAAAAAAAAAAACGAAAAAAAAACAAATTTATTGGCGTTGAACATAACGCTGCGTTGCGAACGCTGTCTCCGCGTTAAATGCCAACAACAACTAGCGATGACTGCGAACAACGATTTATCATTGGCTCGACTTATCGGAAATTGCTATGCGATTTTTTAAAATATCGATAGTTCTCATGAAACATCGTAAAATTACTAATTTAATTGAATGAACATTTTCGATATACTCATTTGGCATTGCTTAAATTTCACACATATTAATATGAAGCTCTGGGTCTTAAACAAAATTGTTGCTTAATTTGAACCTACTAATTGAAAACATTGTTTTATTGAAATTATTGTTTTATTAATTATTTTGCAAGAGCAACGCCATATAATTTAATGTATTTATATGAAATGCAAAAACGGTCAATAAGCATTGTTGCCTGTATCAACAAGACGAAATTTTATCATTTCCGCCCATTTAAGACTTATGCTTTTCGGGAAACCCAATATTCTATCTAGTAATGTATTTCGTATTCAACTAACTTTTTACGTTCAAATCAAACAACGAATCAGTTTTAAGGGTGGTCATATCGAAAACACGCGCGTTATCGAACAGAATTTAAATTACCCGATTTATACTATTGGCAAATATTGAGTGTGGCCAAAGCCGATAAGATACCAAATAATCAGCTTAACATCTTATAGCTAAGCTACGAACATTTAAATAAGATCAAAATATTTTTATATCTTAACTACTTAAAAAATGTATAATTTGTCAATATAAGTGTTGCAGAGAAATTGAAAATTGAAGTTTGAAATTTTTGAGGCAGTGTGGCAACCCTTTGCTTTCACTTTGCCTATCGATCAACATATGTTGCTCGACTAATTTAAAGAAAATATAGTGTAAAAGCCGGTTGATCGGCAATCGAGACTTGTAAACGGAAAGGGCGAACACGGAATATTATTAATTTATGTTTAAAACAATGAATTCCATGGACAACAAATAATTCGAAATACGCACAGCGTGCCACGTGCAACCCGCTCACACACGTAGCTACAATCATTCCGTGGGGCGGTTGGAACGGTTCAATAGTAAGTAATACACTGGAGATAATAATAATTGTGGCATGGCGGAGACACACTCGAAGGGTGCTTACAACTACAAGACATTGCTGTAAGTACTCAACTTATAGTTTGTGGATGCAGCATGCGCTTATAAATGCTCGTTTGCAGATGCACAAATATACCCGAACTGTTCCTCGACAAGTTTGTGGCGCGATCGCATTTTGGTCGCTTTGGCAGTTTGGTGAATTTTGTGCTGCGTCCACGCCGCATGACCTGCACGGTTAGCTATGCCAGCGAATCGGAGGCAGGATTGGCACTGCGCGAGGGCAGCGTCTACAACGGGCATAAATTCGAAATGTGCTATGCGGAAATGGAGAGTTCGCCGGCACAGAAGACCGAGGAATGGGTAGATCCCGATGTGCAGGCCGAACTTAGTGCATTGAGCGGCGCCTGGCGCAACGAATATCCAATCGGAAACAAGGCCATCGGCAACGCAACAAAATCAGCAGTCAGCAGAGCTGGTGCAGCAGCAGCAACGCCACTCGGCAATGGAGAGCGGGAAAAGGCAGGAGAACGGGAACGTGAACGAGAACGAGAACGGGAACGGGAAAGACATCGTGAGCCGGCTCAACACAAGCAAGCCAGACAGGAACTGGAGGCAGTGATGCGCAAGCCGGCGCATACCAGCGAGGAGAAATATCGAATACTCGATGCCCGCGACAAACTGATGCGCCTGAATCAGCGACGCGGCACATCGGCAACGGATGCCCAGCGGCGATTGCAGGGCCACTGCCCGGACATGTGCCCCGAAAAGGAGCGGGTGCTGCGCGAATTTCAGCGCCAAGTGGCCGTCTACGAGCTGCAGCCAAACTCCGATGAGCTAATATCACACGAGCTGGCACTTAAACAATATTCACGCAGCAGCGCCGATCAGGAGACACCGCTGCCGCACGAGCTGCGCGCCAAGCCGGCGCTGCACATGACCATGAGCTATTTAATGCACGAGATAATGGACATCAGTGAGAGGCAGGAAACGCATTTGGGCGATTGGTTTCATTTTGTTTGGGATCGCACACGATCCATACGCAAGGAGATTACACAGCAGGAGCTGTGCTCGCTGGACGCCGTCAAGCTGGTGGAGCAGTGTGCACGCTTTCACATCCATTGTGCGGCACGCCTCGTGGCCGAGGATCCCAGCGTCTTCGATACGAAAATCAATGCCGAGAATCTAACAAAATGCTTGCAAACGCTCAAGTACATGTATCATGATCTGCGACTCAAGGGCGTCCAATGTCCGCGCGAAGCCGAATTTCGTGGCTATATTGTGCTGCTCAATCTGGCGGATGCGAACTTTCTCTGGGACATTGGACAGCTGCCGGTCGAGCTACAAAATTGTCCACAAATCCGACGCGCCATTCAATTCTATTTGGCACTGCACGATACGAATTTTGTGCGCTTCTTTCAGCTGCTGCGTGAACCGGAGACCAGCTACTTGAGTGCCTGCATCCTGATCACATACTTTCTGCGCCTGCGCATTCTCGCCCTGCATCGACTCGTCCAGGCCTATCGGGCGCCACGCAAATATGAATTCTCCTCGCTGCCAGTCAGCTATATACGCCAAATGCTGCTCTTCCCCACTGACGCCGAGGCAGCCGAATTTGCCAGCTGCTGCGGTCTCAATGTCAACCAAATGGATCGTGTCGAACTCACTCGCATCCACTCGCCGGAGCATTACAAGCTGCGCAGACAGATCGAGGTGAGTGCCAAGTTGATAACTCCTCACTTTCTTAGAGCTTTATAATGCATCTACATATATATATATATATATATATATATATATACTCACCTGGACATTAAAATAGTTGCGAAGACAATGACTTCATCATGTCCAAAAGATTTCTTGAGACAGTGAAATAGTTGCGACTTGCATAAAATTATGAAAACTTGAATTTCTCTTTTGATTCTGTTTTGCCAAAAATAATATTCGAATATATTCATTATAATAAAGGCTTAACTGAGCTATCAAATAATATTAAGTGGATCAAGGACATCACTGCAGGACCTAAGAGCAAGAAAATAAATAAAGAGTTGCAAGAAAACACAACATTTTATGGAATTTTATTGGTGACAATGCTAAAAGAAAGAATTCCGTATTAAAAATTCCATTCCAGTTATGGAAGTTGTTGACTTCACACCTATTTTACTGTCCATGTCTGTATATATCTCTTTCGCACAATTCATCTATCTCTTTCTATATATCATTTAGCTGGTGGAATCGAAGCGTCAGCAGAGCGTTGGCGAATGCATCTGCGGTGAAGCGCTGCCGCCGAAGGCTCTGTACTTAAATCATCGGCCGCACAACAGCTTCAATGAGCAGGGCTATCTCAAGAGCAGCGCCTGGACTGCCCGGGATCAGTTGGGCAATGGCAGCGCACTGGAGGAGGAGGAGGAGCAGCAGCAGCAGCAGACGGACAATGATAAAGCAACAATAAACGGTGCAAACGTGGACAAAGAATCGTCTAAGCTAACAGCAACAGCTGCAGCAGCAGCAACAACAGCATCACAGCAGCCAACCACAAAAATGGATAATCTGTTCAAGGTGCCGCTCCTCTCGGCGCCAATTTCGCCTAGGAACAAAGCAACAACGCCGCCGCCACCGCTGCAACCGATTTTGCAGCAGCCACCACAGCTGCAGTTGCAGCCAGCGCAGATGAGCAGGACTGGTTTCAGCTTTGGGCTGGCTGCACCGAGCACCGCCGGTTTCGGGGCAAAGGTCGGCCCGCAGAGTTTCGGCATTGGCCCAGCCAAGACGATGCCCACAAATACGGCCGCTGTGGCAGACCAATTGCGTCAGCAAAAGGCCGCCGAGGATGCCAAACTGGCTACATTGCAGCAAGCAATAGCGGCGGCCAAGCAGCGCGAACTGGAGCTGGTTGAGCTGCAAAAGGCAAAGGCGGCACAGGCGGAACGTGGTCGCCAGGAGCGTCAGCTTAAGCAGCGGCTGGCCAAAGAGGAGCAAATGCGCGAACAGCTGGCCAGGGAGGAGCAGGAGCGTCAGCAACAGGCGGCAGCAGCAGCAGCAGAGGCCGCAGCGGCTGCAGCCGCAGCCGAGGCACAACGCCAGCGACAAAAGCGTCGCCAGTTGCAGCTGGAGGAGCGAAGCCAACAGTTGCTGCGCGAACACATCGATCAGCAGGTGGAGCGCATGTGCCGACAGGAATGGCAACTGCACAAGAACACAATGGATCTCTATCAGACGCTGGTGGACCAGCAAATCTCTGCGCTTGCCGAGGAGCAAGTGATGCGCGCCAATTACGAGCTGGGACTGATGCGTCACTATTGGCGACGCTGGCGCAGCTATCGACGTGTCCAGCAGCACAAGGATGCCCTCTTTGCGTGTCTGCCGCTCAGCTTTTGTGCCGTGCTGCCGGAACAACTGATGGATGCCAGAGAATTGGAGCAGCCGTTGCGTCTGATGCGTCGCTATCGTCAGGGCGAATCGTGCGACTTTAGCCGACTGCTGGCGGGCATGGACGATCACTGCTCCCTCAAGCTGGATCTGTGGGAGCTATTGGCGCGCACACTGCAACAGCAGCAGTGCCAGCAGCAATTGATGCCAGCTGCGCGTCACTATTTCAAGCTGCTGCTATCGCTGCCCGAGGGCAGCTTTGGCCTCGTCGTCGAGCATGCCCTGGATCACGGTCTGCTGCGTCAGTCGGCGCAAAGCGATGCCGCCCAAGCATCCGGCAACAACGAGTGCTATATGCATGGACTCGCCAACAGTGTGGCGCTCTGCGTCCACAAACTGAAGGGGATGCCAAAGCAGCAGCAGCGTGAGCAGCTGGCTGATGCCGATGGCATCATTTTCTTTGTGGATGCCAAACAGATGGAGGAGGCACGTCAAAGATTGCACTATTTATGCAGCAACAGTGGCTGCGGCTATGTGGCACTCATTGTCCAGCAGCAGATGGAGATGACGCAGCACCATCAGCTAGCGAAGCAACTACACTTAGACACCCTACGCTCCTATCGCATCTACAATACCCGAAATGTGGCGCGTGGCAAACAGAAGCTGCAATTGGTTGCGCTGCTGCAGTGCGGTGTTCAGTTTTTGGCCAAGCAGCGGCATCGCAGTCGCGGCATGCTGCAACAAATGCCGTTGCACGAATGGCTGTTGCATCATTTGGGCGACGAGCTCTTTTGCCGGCTGCGCTATGCATGCCAACAGGATGCGGCAATTGGTCGACACTGTTCGCAGTCACCGCAATTCTGTGCACAATTGTACAATGAGGCAGTGCGTCGCCTGCAGCTGGTGGCGAGCGAGCGGCTGGTTGAGCTGCCACAGCTGCCGCAAGAGTTGCGCTGCTATGTGGAGCCAATGACAACAGCATCGGTCGGTCTGCCCAATCGACTCGAGTATTTTATCGACGGCTGGCAGTCGCCGGAGAAGCGTGAACAGATTGTCCAGCTGCTGGAGCAGGCGAAGTTGCCGCAAATGTTGCCACTGCCGCCGCAGCAGCAGCATCATCAGATTTGCGAATGGCTCCTCAACTATGCCCAGCTGAGTGCTGAGGAGACGCACGTGGAGACGCTGGCATTGAGTGCCATACAAACGTTGGAGCTGCAGTTGCACGCGGGCAACATGAACTGTCTGGACATTGTGGAGATCTTTGCCAGGGAACGGTTGCTCTTCGTGCTGCGTCGCAACAAATCTGGCCTGCCATCTGCCATTGTCTACAGGCGCGACACCATGCAGAGCTCCTTTCATAATCACTGGTACTACGACCACCAACCAGACGATGCGTCAACAGCAACAGAACACGAACAGCAGCAGCTGGACGATCAGGATCAGGATCACGATCAAGCGACTGCAACGGCAACGCCGCCAACGGAGCAATACATATTTGAGGAGGTGCTGGATCAGGCACAGAGCGCGCTTGACAAGTATCAGGAGCAACGCATCGAGCGCAAAACCTTAACCGTTTTAAATCAGCCACTGGATCAACTGGATAAACCGGAGCGGACAATGCATCGCTTAGATCGTGATTATATCGCCCCGCACAGCACAGCAGATTATCAGCGAAATCATCAATACCAACTAGCTGAGAATCAGCCAACGCAGCCGGCCACCAAGCGACAGCGTCTCAGTTCATCCGCTGATGATTCCATTGCGACATTGGATCGCACCGAGCGGCTTCTAAATGAGAGCCAAACGAGCGAACAGCGACGCCGTCAAGTTCTGCAACGTGCCAAGAAATATTTATAACCACTGCCGCATTTCCTATTCTGTAATACATGTTTTCAATTTATAATAAATGTTGTAATACATTTGAATGTGTCCATATTGCAAAGGCTGAGAGGCATTGTTTTTCAAATCGGAGACACTTTTAACTCAAAGCCCTTTTATTGCAAAAGAGTATATAGGCATCGGTTACCCACATATTAATGTACCTCCTATGATCCGATCCATTCAAGGCTTGCACACACAAAATGGCGACATTCAATATAAGCTGGTCATTGTTTCATTTAGCTGCCGCTAAAAAGTATGCAATGTTTTTTCTCGCTCAATTCGGAGATTCTAACAGAGCCAGTAAATGTTATGTGCGCGATACTATCGATCAGAGTATTTTGAATATCGAGTACATTGAGTATTTGAGTATCGTCAGTAGCATTTGGCGCGCAAGATGGCTACTTTCAAAAAATCAAAAAACGATTCTTGAAATTACGTTCGCAAAATGTTACAATATTTAAGATAATAGTAGAATAATAAAGTTCATGACAGCACACTGTAGCGTTGTATTTATACGAAAAATCATTTATTGAGTAAATTTCTTTTCGATTTCTTTTTTTCACATGTTCACAAAAATTTAATTTTTTTTTTTATTTTTAACATATTAGCTGGGCTTGCTATTAGCTCGATGCTGGGATATTCAATATTGGGTTGTTTTTGTTTCATGTCCTGTAATGTAGTTGTGGGTGTTGTATTTGTTGAGTGTATGGGTGAGTGTACATATGTAAGTAGTAGTATGTTTGTGTTGGGTTTTCACATTTTTCTCTAGCATTTAACATTAAATTACACCAAAAAGTAAAATTGCTTAGACTAAATATACACATAGTATGTATGTATACTTATTTTGCTGTCATATAAGCAGACCCTTGGGACTGGCCAGAAACTCTTTCTTGGACACCTTTTCTTTTGTGGGAATGAAAGTATGTATGCATGTAAACACAGGTTTTGCAAATAAAGGTTAATTTCCTGTGAATATTCTTTAATATTTAGTTTGCTTTTTAATCTAAACTATGACACAACTGACACCGAGAAAGCTTGCTTATGGTTTTAATTTGTTTTAATTTTGTTTTCTTTTTTTTTTTTGTGTGTGTTTTTTTTTTGCAGAGTTTTTTGGAGTTATTTTCCGTTTTTACTTTTGTTTAAATGGCAGATAGGAAACAAACACAGAGCTGATATATGTATGTAATTAGTATAGGCATATGCATGTAGTTATGTATGTATGGATGTATGCTGGTATTCATCATCACCATAAAACATTTTGGATTTGGCTGCTGTTGCACTTGATTATTTTCAATTTGGTTACGTTCACAATTTAAACAATTATATATGTAATTAAATATGATTTTATAGGTTTTTTTTTTTCTTAGTATAGAAAACAACAAAAATGGACGCAAAATTATTGTTATTTGTTTTTCTTTTCTTGTTTTTTTTTTTTTGGTTTTTTTTTTTGTTATGTATAAGTGTATATAATATGAATTTATTTTCGTATTGGTTTTTTCGTTCATATGTATATGTAGATACACATGTATTTTGTTTTTGTTTTTGTTTTTGTTTTTGTTTTTGTTTTTGTTTAATGACCCATTTTGCTTTTATGTTTATTTAATTATATAGGAATATGCAAAACGTACACTTAGTATAAATTGTATTGTTACTAGTATATAAATGCAGCTCTAAAACTTGTTTGCAATTTTTTTTTATTTTCGGTTTTTCTTTTTTTGTCGCCATTCAAGTACATTTAATTATATTTCTATAGAAATATTCAAAGCTGAGGTAGTATTCATTTAAATTTTTTGTTTTTTTATTTTAGATTTTACTTTCTTTTTGTAATTTAAGTATATTTTAGTTAGTATGTATCGTATAAATGTCTATATAAATGTACTCACACGCATTTCACACTTTTGTTTTTTTTTTGTTTTTTTCTTGCCTTTGCTTGTGTGTATACTTTGTATTTGTATTTGATTTTTGGGATTGTTTTGTTGTTTACTCTTATTACTCTTGCAGTTAACCCTTTTATAGGTGTATTAAAATCACCATTTATGCAGAATTCTGCTTTAGGTAGACTTGAATTTGGGCTCATTGGATAGGTGTACATATACATATAGGATACATACTATGTATGCATCATATTAAAAGCGTTTGACCCAAACACACACATCGAGATCGTTTCAAATGGAACGCCGGGCATTGGATTTGACCTGAGCTTGAACTGAAAACGTCAATCGTAAGAAAAAAAAAAAAAAAAACGAAAGAAATTTGAAATCAAAATCGAAGTCGGCATCGAAACTGAGACAAACTGAAAAGCTGGACCACAACTGGAACGAAAAATATACAATAAATAAATAAAAAGATTTTTGGTTTTGTTTTTTTTTTTTTTGGTTTTTTTGTAATATTTTACTGTTTTTTTGTTTTGTTTTGTTATATTTAAAATATTTATAGATATTTAGCTCTGTAATGTAGATACAATGTACAATGTAGATACATTATGCCGTCTACATCAATGTTGATTATTTATGTAGATTAATGAACTTAACATGTATAATGTAGACGACGCAAAAAAAAAAAAATCGTTAAACTACAGATAGGTAATTTAAAAATAATTAAAGGTAAAAATAAAAATATTGTAAAGTTGTTATTATTTTTAATGTTTTTTGTGTTTTTTTTTTTTTGTGTTTTGTTTTAATGTTCTCATGTTTGTTATTTTATTTGTATTATATTTATGTTTTGTTTTTCTTTATTTCCGATTATGTATTTATGAACTCCTACGTTGCTTGCCATATAAATGCTAATGTTTTTGTGGTGGGGAGGGGGGCGTGGTGATAGATCCAGCAAACGGTTTTAATTATAAACTACTATCACACAGGCAAACCGATTGCTGGATATGGTTTTTTATTTTGTTTTTTTTTTTTGTTTTTTTTTTGTATTGTATTCTGTTGTTGTTGTGGGGGAAGGGATGAAAGAAATGCTTAACAAAATGGCGTAGGTTTTGTTGAATGGGTTTGCATTTGGGGAATACATGAAAATCTAGCAAAACAATTTAATTTGAAATTCATTAACCAATAGTTTTATTGTACATATAGTTGTATATATATGTACATATAAGATTATCATATGTGTGCAATTATATATTGTAATTGGATACGATTAATGTTTGTATTTATTCGTGTGTGTGTGTGTGTGTGTGTGAGTGAAATGATGCCCAAAACTAATTGGCCGATTGCCAATCATTTTCAGTTGTTTTTCTTTTCTTTTCTTTTCGTTTTTTTCTTTTTCTTTTTTCAAATGCAATAAACATAACGGTAACTAAATATATGTTGTAGCTCAGTCTCCAGTTGATTACCGTATGAATTTATTCCAGTTCAAAGAAAGATAATTTATACATACATATATATATATATATATAATATATATATATATATATATATATATATATTCGACGCAATAAAAATATTTATATATATTATGTGAAATTATTCAAAAATGCAAAATATACATACAAAAGGGAAAATTAAGCAAAAGAAAAATGATAAAGATTATGTTATTTGTTGGTTTGTTTCTTTTATCCCGACGTGCCACATTCTCAAATATATATGCTCAAATTTTTGCGGTTGCTCTGTTTGCGGTTTAAGTCTCTCGTAATTTATAAGCATTGTTTTTTTTTTTGTTTTCTAGCCAACTAGTAGTTTAATGGAAATTACTCAAAATTATTTAAGTTTTTAATTTTTGACTTTTTGTTTTGTTTTTCTTTTTTGTTTGTTTTTGTTTGTGTGTTTGCTAGTAGTTGGTTGTTTCTAATACATATACTGCTATAGATACGTTCTGCGTATGTGTTTCTGTATTGGGTTCGTTTGCCACATACATACACAACTGCACACACACACATGTGTGTGTGTGTGTGTGAGCGTGTTGTGTATGCATGCGTATTATACATGTGTTCAACAGTATATAATCGTGTCGTCATAATATGCATGTAATTTTGTGGGTGTTTTCTTTTTAGTTGTGTGTTTTCTTGTTTTGTTTTGTTTTGTTTTTTTTTTGTGTATTTTTTTTTGTTGTTTTTTTTTTTGTGTGGCTTTTTGTTTGTTTTTTTTCTTGCAATATATGTTAGTACACGTAAACTCTTAGGGCTGACAATCGGTTTCAGTTATGATGTAGGTTTTCTCTTATTTTCATCGTTTTCTTTTGTATACTTAAATGCTAAAAATATATGTATATGTATGTATGTATGTATGTATAGTAATTCATAGTTATTTCACTTGCGTATCATTTCATTTCCATTGTTTATTAGTCATATTGTTGTGTTTGTTGTTCTTGTTGTTGTTTTTGTTGCATTGACAATCGTTATTTACGTTGTATACGTTCAACATATCAATTTATATGCATTTTTTTTTGTTTAGTTTAGTTTAGTTGTGTCGTATCCGAGGAGTTATTACTGTACTGTACTGTTCGGTTCGGTTCTGCACTGATCTGATCTGTTTGGTACTGTGATCTTTAATCTATTCTAACTTTGATCTCCTTTTCTTTCTTGTCTAGTCATTTTAGTATTTATTTCGTTATTCCTTTTTTTCTTTTTTTTTATATGCTGCTGACTGATTTTGCGTCCAATTTTTTTTTTTATTTTTTATTTTAAATATAAGAAAAACATTTTTGAAATTAAATTAACCCCCAATTTTAATGTTATGCTGATATTTTAAGCTTTATATATATTTTTTTTCATATTCATTTTTTCTTGTTTTCTTCACTTTCTGGCGTGCTGCTTAGAGTTTCATTAGAATACCATGTTGGATCGTTATTCGTTATCGTTTAGTATTTTTAGTATTTCACTTTCTTGTTTCTTAAATGTGAGTGGCGGCTTTGGGCTATTTGCTGCTTGCTTTGCTCGGCTCGCTCTAAACTTGCTTTGCGTGTCGTTAAGTTCAGCCTACTTAAAAACTTGCTTTATATCGTTATTGTAATCATCGTATAAAAAAAGTGTGTGTTCAACTGTTCTCCTCATCTTTTCTAACTTTCACTCGCCTAACAATTGAAAACAAATTTCATGTTTAAGGAAATCCCTAAATTCTTTTTATAATAGGAAAAAAAAAACAAAAAAAAAAAATTAATAATTGATTTGTACTCACGATGTTTGTACCGCTAAAAACTTTATGTAAATATGTAAATATATGTATATAAAAAAATATGCCCTTTTAAAAAGTATCTTCCCTTTCATCTTCATTTTTGCATTCTTGTGCATTTTTTTTTTTAAATTTTAATCAATTTTTTTTTTTTTTCAAAGAGTACAAACTTTTTAGGTTTACGTTAAGAAATTATATTTAAAAAAAATATATATATGAATAAAATAAATAGTAAATTGTAATCGCAAAGCTTTTTGTTGTTGTTGTTGTTGTTGAAGTTGTTGTTGTTGTTGCTGTAAAATCAAATGTCAAAGTACTTTTGAAGTCGGGTGTGCTTGTGTTTAAATTTGTGTGTATGTGTGTGTGTGTGTGTGTGTGTGTGTGTGTGTTTTCAGTACACTTTGTATGCAAGCATAAGTATTTGTATAAGTGTATGTGTGTGTTTAAAAATGTACATCGAAAGTATCTCATAAAAATAATGTTTTTTTTTTTAATTTTAATTTTTTTTTTTTTTTTTTTAGTAATAGTTTAAATAGTTGTTAAATTTTAAAACGAGTTTATCACACCTTAAACGTTATCAGTACTTGGCACAACTTACAACACAAAAAAAAAGTACTTTTAGAAAAATTAAATTTTAACTTCCTCTTTTTGGGTTGTTGTTTCGTGTGAAAAGAAAATAAAAACCGCTTGGCCTGTGAAACATCCTAAATCGGTCCATCTCTCTGTCTGTGTGTGTGTGATAGTAGTTTTGCGTAAGTGTTTGTGAGTGTGAATGTCTATATATATATATATATAAACGTCAAATAAATTCAAAATATATATTGTAAACGAAAAAAATGAAAAGTGATTGAATCAAGGTTTGGAATTTTAAAAGACAACACTCATCCGCCAAGCTGTAATTGGGAAACAACAAGTGCTACTAACGCAACTTGGCTACTTGCTGTAACTGGGGATGGATTAGGGTTGTCATCATGCTTTACTTGCTGTGCTGTCGTTTGTTTGTTTCAATTGCGAACAATTTCACATACCCAGCCATACGTTCTTGTTGTTGTTGTTGTTATTGTTGTTTTCTTTTCAAGTTAAAATTTAATTCTCTTCTACCCCTTTTATCCACATTTACTGATCTCAACATGATCATCATCATCATCATCATCTTCATCATCTTCATCACGCATACTGCTCTTTCTCTCTTTCTCTTGCTCTCCACCTGCCTTTTAATAACGATATAAAATAGCCTCTAAATACTAAAAAATAATTTCTTTGCTGCTCTCTCTCTCTCTCTCTCTAAACTTCGCTCTATTCGCTGTCGTTTTCAACGCGCACGCTTCAAATTCACATCTTGTGATTTTGTCTTCATTCAATTTATGATTCATACATCATTTATAATAATTATTATTATTTCTTAATAGTGTGTTTGGTAAACCCCCCCTGCTTCTTCATCTTCATCTTCATCTCTATCTTTATCTTCTGCATCGACATCTTCTTCGTATTCATTAACTTCTTTAAACAGAGCAATAGTCAATAGTTAGTTAACTCAACCACTCTGCTCTCTTTCTCTTCCTCATTCTCCTTCTCCTTCTCTCCTTCTCTCACTCGCTCTTCTCCTAATTTCTTCTCTTTTTTCTTGCTTCAGCATTTGGAATTTTTTATGCAAAATAAAAACAATGCAAGTTCAAAAACATTGCCATGTTTGTTCTAGTTTACATTTTTGGAATTTTTTATAAAAATTCGTTTTACG